>CM060106.1:36550390-37077890 GCA_030522415.1 Channallabes apus | reverse complement strand
AGTAGAAGTATAAATGATCTTACCTGTGCTGTATAATGCAAAGTTAGTGAATCCTTAAAATCCATGTCTTTCTCTCTTTCCAGATGATTTACTGCTTTCCCTCGAGTTTCTTCATCGTGTCTTGTATTATTCCACCCAGCTGTCTCTTCCTGAACAAAAGCTTCGAGCTCAGGCAGCAGCTCTTCTTCCAGGATATTATGACCATCTCCTATTGCTCCAATGCCTCCATGCTGATGATCTAGCAAGGAGACTTCATCCAGACCCTGAAATCCACTACCGCTGACGCTGTGGTTGTTGTCCATCTCATTTGAGAAAGGTCCATTTGCTGTGGAAAAAGAAGCTAGGCCTTCAGAGAACATCTCAGAACCACCGTAAGCGTTCTGGACTGGTTTAGAAGGCTGTAGGGTACGAAAAGGACACTCCTGAGGATGGCTTTCTGGGACCTTTTGCTGCTGTTCCATTATATGATCTGCCATAAACAGGCAGCTGGAGTTCCCGGAACCAATTTCAGAACCAGGTGGGATGGTGCCGTGAGGCTGTGATGAAGTTACGACAGAAGGAGGTTGACCAGGAAAGGAATACTGAGAGGAAGGATAAGAAGAAGCCATATTGGCTGAACAGGAAGACAGGGTATAGGCCGCAGGGGAAGACCGTACATGGTACCCAAGATTATTACCCCCGGAGTTGAAAACGCCGTGGAACCCTTGTGCCGTTTGAGCCATCTCAAACCCGCTTTGCTGCTGAGATGCAATCATCGGTACATCAAGGTAAGACTTTGTGGATTGTGGATCAACCCCCGGATGAAAAGGGCTTCCCTCTGAATTAATTGACCTGTGATGACCTTGGTGGGATGGAACATTCCCCTGGTAGTAGAAGTTTGTATGGTCTGGATAACTCTTTGTTTGCCGGTGTAAAATCTGGGGGTTAATGTGTTGGTGGCGGATCTGGTGCTGAGCTGGCAGCTGCTGCTGGCTCAAAACTTGCTGACCATGTTGTAGATGTGAATGATGCTGATTGAACTGATGGCGCTGTTGGCCTTGACGATGCTGAAAATGTTCCTGAAACTGATGACGCAGTTGTTGTTGTTGTTTATGACGTTGCTGTTGAAGCTGCTGATGCTGAAGCTGCTGATGGTGGTAGGCATTTGCTCTCCGCTCCCCCCATATCGGACTGCTGTTAGGATACAGTCCGTTGGTCTGAGCAGCTGGATTTATGGTTGGGTCCTGAAAATGGGACTGCTCGTTAATGAACACGCCCCCGACACTGCTGTCTCCTCCTTGGGTAGGATAAGACTGTGCCATGGTCGTCTGGACTTTCATCCCATCAAACTGCCCCATTTGTTGATGGTAGTCTACCCCATGCTGGTTAGCAGATGGCATGGAACCTGCCACCATTCCAGGGTGTTTCTCAGCATCCACCGCATTGAGCTGCAGAGGGTCGAACCCTGAGGCAAGGTCCAGCTCATCCGCCAAAGAAACATGGTCTGAGGAAAAACAATCCTCGAAAATGTTGGGGTCACCAAAGTAGTCCATTATGCAATCAGCTGTAAGTGTTGCATGGAGGTTTGGCTTCTATCAGTGTCCATGTGACAGGACAGCCAAGTTCATTGTCCTGTTGTAGAGCATCAGGAGGTGTCCATTGCAAACACGTCACTGCAAAGAGACAAAAAGGATTACTCAAAGTTTCTAAATACTACTGTCAGAAAGATGTTTTAGGAGACAGAATAGTGAACAAAAGTCTGATTACTAGAGCACGCACACAAATTATGTGGCATTAATTAATTTATACCGCTTATCACGTACAGAGTTGCAGGGGACCTAAAACCTATCCCAGGAGACTTTGGGCAGGGGCGGGGTACACCAATCCACACACACTCACTTACACACACACACACACACACACACACACACACTACCAGTAATATGGAAATGACATTTAATGTCAGTTAGACACCCTAATCTTTGTGTCTTTGGACTGTGGGAGGAATTCGGATTACTCGGATGAAACCCACCAAGCACTGTGGGAAAACGCAAACCCTATGCACACAGACCAGAGCCGGGAATCGAACCCACGATCCTGGAGGTGCGAGGCCACAGCGCCAACCACTACGCATGTGGCATCCTAATTACAGCAAATACCGTCATCAGTTGGTATAGACAAGGTGTTAGGAGCAAAACTCGGCACTGAACCTACGCTAGAGCGACTGGGAAACCCGGCAGTGAGTCAAAGGAAATTTCATAGTACCTCTGTTATGACTCAGCCTTAGACTCAGAACACCTAAGCACTGAAAACAATACAACATTACTGATGTGTATTTTAACAGTTATGTGTCTCACAATAGTCCCTAAACTTTGTCAAATGTGTTTTTTGTCCCCTGTAAAGGCCAGTTAGTGGACCCATTTTGTTTACAAAGACAAAGGAAAGCGCATAATGGATTCCCTAACTAGAATATTCTTATACCGAACTATAAAACATTATTATATAATAAGAACTGGTATAGATTAGTTAGTTAGACATATAAAATCTGATAATCTTCTTTTTTTTCTCATAAGTACATATTTTCCTGGTTAGTTGATGTTAAATCAAGGAACTAAAATAATAAATAATCAATGGCTGAGTGATGCCATATACCCCAGCAATTATGATTTATCATACTAGTCTACCTTCTAATTCTTCATTTTTATTTCTTTCTACTCTGTAAAGCAATGCTTAAGTCGTCCAAGATACACAATAATCTTCTTTAAACAGATGATATTGAGATGTATATCTGCTGCTTCGCTCTGTAAAACCTTCATAACGGCTCTAATCTGAGGTGCTGTTTGAGGTTAACTGGTGATTTCTGAGGCTGGTGACTCCAAATGAACTCCTCCTCTGCATCAGAGGTACATTTTGGTCTTGCTTTCCTGGGAAGAAGTTCATGAGAGCCAGTTTCATCATGGAGCTTGGTCTTGATGGGTTTTGCAAATGCACTTGACGCAATACTGTTCTTCCAAGAACCAGTCCAGAACGGCTGACCTTAGTGTCTCAAAATAATAATTGTTGTGTTGTTTTTGGTACTTAGCTACATGAATCCATATGTGTTATTTTGCCGTGTTCAAATCCTGAGTATTGTTCTAGAATGTTGAAAATAAATCACGAAACAAAAAAAAAACACTGAATTAGAAAACCCAAACTTTTCAAACTTATCCAAACATTTGACTAGTACGGTTTGTATATAAGCTGTAAATTGTAGCAAATTATAATTTTAATACATTTACATGTACATTACATCAGCTATTAACAATCACCTTCTCAACTTTACAAATGAATACAACAAAATTACTGAATGAATTAGGATATGATTAGAGTTGAACTTTCCGCCATAAAAGCTCCTGAAAGTTAGGTGTTACTACAGAAACTAGGTATTGCAATGATCTGATACTCGGTAGCGCTATGGAGTGTGAAATAGCAACTAATGATCGGATCGGAGATCACAGCAAGCAGACACGATAAATCTTACGGTAACAAATGCAACACAAGTTATATATAGATTCTTTTAGATGTAGTGTACTGTATTTTTAAAAGTGGAAATGTTGCCACAGAAAGTGCCTGGTGACGTCAGTCAGCGCCGACTGCACAGGAATTTCCTAGCAGTGCGCGCATTTACATTTATTTTTACATGTACGGCATTTGGAAGACGCTCTAATCCAGGGTGACTTACATAACCCGGCTGCTAAAACAGCTAAAAGCGAGACGTGACGGCACGACTAACTGCCTGTTCGCCTTCCCAGGGGGCAAAACACCGAGCATTTTAATTTTTGATAAATTCACATCAGTTATTTGAAATGAACACGTGGTCATATAGATTCGAAGGGCAGTTCAAAGGGCAGAAGTATCCACATTAGAGTCAGATAGAAGTCATTTGTAAAAATGAAGGTGAAACTTCATGACATGCAAATCTGACCTGGCTGTAAGATCGTAAACAAATAATCGTAAGAACAATTGTAGTGTGAACGTAGCCTGATCCAAGAATCCAACATTGATGTGCTGACATACATTCCTTGATTGTTTATTTGTTCAGTGCAGCAGGTATGTGTGTACACACACACACACACACACACACACACAGAGGCAAAACACCAGTAGGCACAGAGACAGACAGGCTATCCTGACCAACACTGGCTGCGGAAGAGGTCAGTCACGACCTGCTGACTCACCACACACACACACACACACACACACACACACACACACACACACACACACACAGGCAAATCCACATAAACACACGCACAGAGAATGCAAAAAGGTTTTGCTTTAGATTACACTACTTAGCCTCTACACTACTTTATTATTACTATTATTATATCCTGTTTACTTCCTATAACCACAAGTGTTTTTTTTATGGTTAATGTTCTAAAAAAATATACAAGAAACCAAAGGCTTCAACATTCAACATTTTTCTCAATGGTTTTTAACTTCCATCAAGAAAAAAATGGCTAAATAAATGATTTTTCACAAAGAAATTAAAATGTTAAAGGTTTTGTTTAAAACTTGCATGCACTAAGAACTGAAAAAAGTCATCGAGATGAAAACACGTACGATGCACGATGTTCTGCTGACGGATTTTTCATTCAGATGCAGGTGTAGAGCTAAACCTGTCACGACTCTGGAAATCACACACACACACACACACACACACACACACACACACACACATAAACACCCTGTCGCTTGCTTTCCAGGAAGCATTTTGCACAACAACTGTAACCTAGTTAACATCTCTGGATGGTTCAGTGCCGTGTGATGCAACTGCCGAAGACACGCAGCCGAGCGTTTTAAAGGCACGCATTGGGTAAAAAATAATATATGCAAGATCCTTAAAAAAAGGCCAGAGAACAACTGTAAAAAAAAAATAGTTTTTAATTACTATATGAGAAAGTTTGGGCTTTCCCTGGTGAGGGGGGAAAACGTCCAACTTAAATCACTGTGACATGATTAAATCATTGCACTTGAAATTACAATACCTGTTTCATCCCATAACGATTAGGATAGACAAAATGTGACCAGGTTCTTACCTGGGGGGGATTTCACTATGACAACAACAATAAAAAAAAGTCCTACATTCATTACAGCACTATAAAGCCCTCATTCAACTGTTTACATTTTTTTTTTTTAAACTCGCTCAGGATCATAACTCGATAAAAAAAAAAACGAAATTCGTCTAAATCAGTTATTCCTTTATCCTAGTGTTTGTTTTCTCCGTGCTACTTTTTCATCATTTGTATCACTTGGAATCGTCCCTAATTCACGATTTACTTTGTGAGGCGTCTAATAAGGCTAACAAAGTCTCAACAGCTCTCTGAAGAGGTGGGATGGGGCCCCAGAGCTACGGCTTTGTAACGGTAACCACGTTAGAGCTGCTTACAATAACGCGAGGACGACCTACCGCGATTTCCCCAGCTTTTAATCTGACACTAATTCACAGTGGTAGCTGTAAACGCACTGTCCTAAGGGGTGTGTGTGTGTGTGTGTGTGTGTGTGTGTGTGTGTGTGTGTGTGTGTGTGTGTGTGTGTGTGGCGCCTGTTAGAATTAAAGAAAACATCAGTGGTGTGGAACGCGTGAAATTTCTCGTTGCGGTTTATTAAATTTGTTGTACAGATATGCAAAGTTATGCGAACTGCGTAGCGATCGCTACAAAAACAACAAGAACGCTGGAAATTTTGTACACTTAACCATACATCCATCCCTCCATCTAGGAACCTCTGTAGTCCAACTAGGGACTGTAAAGGTCAATGGCGACCATCATAGTAGGACCTCCAGTCAACATTCACACACTATGTGCAGGTCGGGAACGCTGATTAACCTAATCTGCATATCTTTAGACTGTTGGAGGAAACCAGAGTACCGGGAGGAAACCCACCAAGCACGGAGAGAACATTCAAACTCCCTGCACCTAAACCCGAGTCTGGAATCAAACCCGAACCCTGGAGGTTCAAGACAACGGTAGCAACTACAATTCCTGAATATTTCCATTCTGTAAAACTTCCCCTCCATACTATAACTCGTAATATTTCTATTCTAATATATTGCTTACCTTACCCGAATGAAAATTCAGCCAATTCATTCCTCAACTCACAAAGTGACACAACCTCAGATTAAGGTGTAAGAGAAAATCCAGAATTTAACCAGATAAAGAACAAGCGTTATAAAGACCGACTTATTGTCCAGGCCCTGCTCTTATCTTGCACATGAGACAAGGTTACAAATTTCCCACGTATAACCAGTAAAAACCCCAGAGGCCGTCCCCTCATCTTGTTACCCCTCCTAGTCGACATGGGGTAGTCCTCGTACCTAGCGGTTTCTTCCCCCAGACATTAGATCATAAGATCACACCAAGACCAGTGTAAAGCTCACCTTCTCTACTTCTATATGAGTTCAGAATTACCTTTTCAATCTGATTAACTTTTCAATCGAAAAACATTAATGTTAAAATTAACATTAGCCAACCTGCTATGCAATTGGCGATCGTCTTCTGGCTAGCTTGTTGCTGAACTACTCGCTTGGGTTCGCCGTCATCGCTGCGGTGTGATAACAGTCTGAATTTAAAAAGTTGCATACATGAAGCTATTATATCAGCAGATTAGATATTATATACTGCAGAAAACTGTCTACCACTCACTCACTCACTCACTCATCATCTATACGGTTTAATCCTGTATTCAGGGTCACGGGGGGCCTGGAGCCTATCCCAGGAGACAGGGCACAAGGCAGAGTACACCCTGGACAGGGTGCCAATCCATCGCAGGGCACACACACATACACACACTCATTCACACATTATGGCCAATTTGGGAACGCCAATTAACGTAACCTACATGTCTTTTGACTGTGGGAGGAAGCTACCAAGGAGAACAAGCAAACTCCATGCACATAGAGACGGGAATCGAACCAGGACCCCGGAGGTGCAAGACGACAGCGCTAACCACTGCACCACTAAATTTCTTCTGTGTTCAGTCTGACCACTGCCTGAGCTTCACATTCTACAACAAAAATAAGCAACGTTACAGAACGTCACGCCGCCGGATGGAAAAGGAGCGCCGATCGATCGGCCAGTGACCGGAAGCAGTCAGGTTCAAGCTTGATTAGCCAGGAGCAGAGATCATCTGATTAGGCTCGGGTTTGGTGAGCTCCCGAGTAGCGCGACAGAAAAAGCGTCTGTGTCCAATCATGGGAGTCGAATCCTACTACAGCCATCTGTAACCTAGCGACTACGGTGTGGCTCGGCCATGCTCTCACGGGGGAGATATTAGCACGTTCCCTATAATCATAGCGACATTAACCGATTGCGACCCGTCACTTGATTATTTTAATGCAGAGAAAATTTTATTGTGTAGTTGTAAAAGAAAACGTTATTTTATAGCCAATTTTTGTTTTAGATTGTGTTAAAAAAAAAAAAAAAAAAATGTATATATATATATACACACACACAAATACATTTGTGTATGCTGTCCGATTCTTAGAAAATCCCAACCTGATTAAATCGAGAATCAGCAAAAAATAATAATAAATAAATAAATCAGAATCTGATGACCTCTTCACACTTTGATGTGGAAGTTTTCCAGCATGTCAGTATTTCAGAGATATCATCACCAAACTACACATGCCGTATTTAAAAGTTATTAATGTTTGCTGATGATGTTCTACAGGAAAACGTCTGTGGTCGTCTATAACTCACATCATAGTCAGAACTGCTTCTTTTGAAGAAAGTCGGCAGATTTGGGTTTCTTGATAAAACATGCAGCCTGAGGTTTGTCTTGCGATACTAAAATTCCCTAAAACTTACGAGACGTAAATATATTATCTTGCAGTATTGACCGCAACTGGGTGATATCTTCACTTTTTCAGCTTCCTGTCAGCCTGAGCAGATATACAACCATCAGTTAAAAAAAAATAATAATAATAATTAAAAAAACAGTCTATATATATATGTATATATGTACCTATATATGTACCTGTAGTGTACCGACACCAAATCAGAAACTTTCCTCTCAAACACTGAATGGTTGCTACCGAAGAGACGCGCGCGCATCTGTCCACGACCAACGACTCATACCGAAAGAGGTCGGAAGTGACTTTTTACCCCTAGAACCGATCCGGAGCCGAGATACGAATCGACGCTCATTTGTTCCACGGCGCGGTGTACAAGGTCAAACCTCAGGAAGACTTAGACTTAGTCTGATGGTCGAGGAAATGTCACATTCGTTTTTTTTTTTTTCAATGAGCAGTATTACGTCTTGGCCTTACTTCCTCTTTCGGGTACTTAATCGAAGAATGACACAAGTCATGATCTGAAAACCCCTATAAAAAAAATATATAGTATAGTAATGAAACTTTTTCCATTGAGTAAAACAAATGACCTGTTTTTTTCCCCACTTATTTAGGGTCATAATTTTAGGTTTAGAAAATGAATGCATCAGGATTTCTTATTTATTTACATTTTTTTAATATCAGATCGTACTTATAGTCCTAAACGATACCAGCATCTGAAATCGTGTGACACGTGTGGTTACTCTAATGACACGACATGACTGTAAACTACGTTCTGTGATGACATTAATCACGGCAGCACGAACCGATCGTGGGTGTTTCTGGGATCATATATGCGGAAGGGGGCAGACTGCACTGTGTGTGTGTGTGTGTGTGTGTGTGTGTGTGTGTGTGTGTATGTGTAGATTACTCATTCACTCCTTGTGATGGGGGAGAGAGAGAGAGAAGCGGTGGGCGGAAACTGGCAGGTGACCAAACTGGGGAGAAATTTTTTTTTGGGGGGGGGGGGGGGGGGGATGTATTCATATATGTATTCGTAATGGGAAAAATAAAAAATAAAGATATTGACACATAAGGAACAGGCTATAATAAAAACATTCCTGTCCTCCTGCTGTGGTCTCTACAAAACTGCGAAAGTGGAAATACCGCTGGCGACAAGATGTTGACTCGTAATTATAAATACACTCGCCGAAATGTTTTTTTTCAAAATTATCCTGTTTTTATTTTATTGATTTTTTTAAGAGCATTTGAGAGCAGCACAGGCATGTGGCTGTTGTTGTTTTTATTAATGGTCTTATCAGTGTTGCGAGGGTCCCAGCGTCTGCAGGTCACTCTAACTGCTTCCCCGTAATTTTATCTCAATCCTGGCTTGCGAGCGCCATTATCACCCGCGCACACGCGCTGCTTTCGGCCAACTGGGCTTCGGCGTTGAGGCATCACCCTTCCTGAAGTGTCCCGATGACTTACTGTAGGTGGTCGAAAGTGTTTCTACGTAAAGCTTGAGAACTATTACTCGACATGACATCATGCGGATAAGAATACTAACCATGCGACTGTACGATGTTTCCTTCCTTCAGCCGATGTGGTTAACAGCTGCGTATGTACACAGCTAACGTACGATAGTTAAAGAAAAAGTGTTCTTCTTCTTCCTAAGTTTAAAGGCTTGAAGTAAAAGAAAGATAAAAATCAACAGTTTTGTTACCGCTTTTAAGTTAATTAAATTAAGCCCTTTTCCATAAAAACATGGAATAGTTGGGGCGTGAAAACTATTGAAACCAGACTTTCTGTACGGAAAAACAAGCATTGTCTCCTAACTCATAGATTCAAATGTACAGTATATTTCATTAATGAGTACTTACAGTGAATAGGTGCTTTTACATGAAACCTAATATTTCCATAATAATGGGAATAATAGTCCAATAATATAATATTCCACTAATAATGGGAATAAAAATGCCTTCAACGGGAACAGTCTGACCCGATCTATGTAAAGTTTTAATAATCCATTCAATAGGTACTGTATATATATTTAAAAAATTCATGAATTAAACGCATGTCCATACAATGTAAAGACAGGATTGGGACTAAACAGCTGTGTCTCCACCTGTGGTAGTGAGACTCATCAGAAAAAAGGCTTGAATTTGGTAGAGAGCATAATGATGCAACCTTTGAAGTGATGGAGAAAGGTCATGTGACCTGATGAGTTCAGACTGACCCTATTCCAGAGTGATGGGCGTGTCACGGTAAGAAGGGAAGAGCATGAAGTGATGCAACCATCATGCATAGTGTCCATTGTACAAGCCTTTGGAGACAGTGTTATGATTTGGGTTTGCTTCAGTTTCTCAGGTCTAGACTCAGCAACATTATGGGGCAATAAAATTAAGTCAGCTGACAACCTGAATGTTGTGAATCACCAGGTTATTATGGAGGTTTTTCTTTCTTTCCTGATGATAAAGGCATATTCCTTTGGTTCTGGGGGCACGAGGAATCATTTTCACACATGAACTGGACAACATATTGTGTGCTGTAATCAAAGTTAAAGGTGATTGAATAAATTTTTTTTATTTTTTTTAGTCAGGCCGTGCATTAACCATGTAAAACACTTGATCTAATCGTTTTTCTCTTGTTGGAATTAAAACTATGGGACCTCAGTATACAAACGCTCTGGATTAAGAATTTTCCGTCTTAAAAACTGAAAATTCTGCAAGTGATTTGGCTCGGCATGCGAAGCGTTTTCGGCATACAGGCGACTAAACCGGACGGCGGCTTGTGTCTACATTGTGAGTATGCATAAGTTGTTCAAAAGTTGTTTGCGTCAGTTGAAAGATTCTTGTAACCAGTCATAATGCAGAAGGTGGGATTTATCTGGAAAGTTGGGAAGCCAACTTTGTATTTATATTTTTCTCTAATATATTATTCTATTATAGTTTCAGCCGATGAGACACTTCACAAACAGAACCACTTTGCTCATGTAAAAAAAAAAAAAAATGATGGATGAAATGACTTAAGCATATAAACGCCAAACTTACTGCATCAGCATCCATGTAAACAGTTGAGCTGGAATCTTTTAATCAGTATGATTTCAAGCTGGTTCGATAAATATTGTCCATAATGATTGAAAAATTCTGACGTTCTCAAGTCCATCCTACATACCTCCAATCCAGGTGTACTATTAGACGTAATCATGATTTATCCACAGAACCATACTGCAATGGCACGACTGCGCGTTATCAGCCTACCGACTACCACCTGTTGATCGAATTATATTTATAGCGGTCTAATCAGAATCTGTGATCATCATTAGTCCTGATAAAAGTTATCGGAAAACAATACTGATACTGGAAGAATATTGATGCCTTGCTTCATAGGTCACACTTCACAGTGCATGTGGTCCTAATTACAGGTTATTTAATGGCTTATTAGCTTAGACATATATCTAGATTTAGTAGTAGTAGTAGTAGTTGTATTACACTTTGCTTTGCTCAGCTGAAGAAGGACTTTCATCCTAAACATTTTTTTACCCTAAAAAACTACATCTATATGATTCAGAAACATTTACAAGTTAATCTGATTATCATTTCTGGAAAACTCCAAGTCTGTACTTCAGTTGTACTCTTCCACCTGTTGATCAGTTCAGACACTTCAAGTCTTGTTTGAATCCCATACACTAGCAGGTGAGCATCTTTTTTCTCCCCCAAACCTGGAAATACGTTTTTCAGTCTTTTTTAAAAGCCCTACTTTTTCTATACTATTGAGGGGGGAAATGCAACACTAAAGGAATATTTATTTCCTGCATGTTACATAAATAAATCCCAATTTACAGCTGACTTTCAGCTCATTCGCTCAATCAGTTTATAATATATACTTCTAAAACCTTTATAATTTTATCACTTCCTCTTCTTTTTATTATTATTAGTAGTAGTAATGGAAGACTTAACCTAAACAGTTGATGAAAGACTTTTACACTTACGGCATTCGGCACAATTATAAACCAACTATACTTTTATTCAAAACATTCATCTTCTCTTAAAGCCTTCTGCACTGTTAATGCCTTTTTAATGCTTACTTAGAAACATTTCAGAACTTTTTGCACACTTGTATTCAGAACTTTTAATGCTTATAATGCATTTCAAAATTTTTGTATTATTATTACTCCAGGACTGTGCTTTATCAGCGTCAACCTGTTAATCAGACTGCGTTTATGAAAGTTTGGGATCAGACACCTAATCCTATATATACTGAATACACACACACACACATATACACTGAAATCTAATTTAACAACATGTTACAATGTTTTTTCCAATAGTTTTTATATATTTTTTTTACTTTTATTATTATTATCATCAATATTGCTTGATAAAACCAAATGTGCAGATAGTTCCATCAACCTTTCCAGATTTTGTTTATTTTTATTATTATTATGATCATTATCATTCTTGTTGTTACTGTTATTATTACACTTTGCTTGCACATCTAATTTCAAGACTTTTGTTAAATGATTCAGTGTCATTAGAAACTCTCTGTTCTACACCAGACTTTTACTACTTTTACCAACTATACATTTATAAAGCAGCTTTATTTTACAACTATTTCTGGGTAAAACTTTTCAGGAACGTATAGCTTTTCAGCCTTAGATTTCTGGATTAGACTTGTGCGGTTATTATTATCATCGGAGTTTGCTTGCACAGCTGTTGAAGGACTTTTTAAACAACACATCCTGTTTCTCTGGAAACTTTCAGCACTACGTCTGACTTTTACTACTACCACTATCTCCATCTCCAGGATCTCCAGCACCGCGGAGCTGATCAGACTCCCACCAGTTGATCGGATTATATCCCCGAGTCTGGGATTATACACATTAGACATGATTTGGAGCTTGTGTATGGACGGACAGGTGTCGTTCCTATTTGGTGTTTTTTTTTCCCACCCGGAATGGATTATTATTATTATTATTATTATTATTATTATTAGTCCTGGTGAAAGTTTTGCTATTCATATAGGGTGGGCAGGAATGTGATCCCCTGCGTGATAAATCTGGTAAATTTATAGCAGCTTGATGTCAGTTTTTTGTATATACAGGTGTAGAGTTATTTCTTACATTCTACTTCTTATTATTATTGATATTGTTACACAATGCTGACACAGCTGACAAACTTTTTTTTTTTAATTCAGCTTGTATGGAAACTTTTTTTTTTTGCCTAACTTTTTACTTTTACACTATCATCCTCCCCACCTGTTGATCGGATTATATTATCCTACAGGTCTAATCCGAGTTTCTGATCTGAAACTTTGACTATGATCTGATCAATCAGCTCTGGAAGATTCAGATCTATCTAAGTCAGTCAAGTCTTTGTAAATCAGACCTGGTGGGAACGTTTGTTCGTGCCGTGTGGTGCGGTGCGCGTCGTAACACCATCTGCACAAATCTCAGGGGGGGTTCGAGAAGTCCGTGAGCGTGTGGTGTGAAGCTGGGGAAGGAGAAGTACACATGGAAGAGGAGGAGGAGGACTGGGTTCGGCAAAGGAGGAGAAATAGTGCATGGAATAGAGACTTGTTGTTAGATTAGACCTGGCCTGATCAGTTTCTAAGATTGGACACTCGGATTTGTTGCATGATGAATGACCTCATTATTAGGTTGTCTTCTTCTTCTCAGTATTATTATTAGTGGTAGTAGTTGTAGTAAAAGTAGTGGTAATAGTAGTAAATGTACCCTACGCAGTTGACAAAAGACTTTTACATTTACAGCAGACGCTTTTTTTTCCAGATGGATGTACGTACATAAGTGCTTTGAAGTTTCCATCAATAAACTTTTTTAAACCAAGAATACTTTTATACTAATTTTTTCAAAGCCCTTATGCACTACTATTAACTTTGGATGAGTAGAATGCCTTTCAGAACTTTTGCATTATTTCTGAAGAGAACTTCAGCCTTCCACCTGTTAATCAGACTGCATGTATAATAAATAAATAAATAAATAAATAAATAGAGTTTGAGATCAGACTTTTAGAGAGATAAATACTGGATCTAATTTTTCATGGATTTTTCATTCAGGTGTGTGAGTTTGTTTTTCCTGATATTTCCAGCTGGGATTCCCTGCAAGTGCTTTCTCTTTCTCTCTATTTCTCTGTCTCTCTCCTTCTTTCTCTCCCTCTCCACGCCTTTCTTTCTCTCTCTCTTTCACTCATTCTGTCTGTCTGTCTCTCTCTCTCTCTCTCTCTCTCTCTGCACTGACAGCCAGCCACCTGAGTTTCTTCTTGCCTTCACTCTCCTCCTCTCTCTCTCTCTCTCTCTCCTTTCCTTCTCGACGACGTTATATTTCGTTAAGCAATAAATAAATAAACACACACACTCACACGCGCAGCAGTACTTACCCAAGCGAGCCGGAATCCCTCGCTGACGCGGCCGCAAATTTCCGGCGGAATAAAAAAAAAAAGAAACAAAAAAGAAACAAAATATCGATTTTCTCTTTAAACATGTACTTATATCGAGCTCAGCGCTTCCACCAGCGGGTGACGCAGGCGTGACGACACGCGCATTTCCATCCCGGTTACGTCCTGCGCGCGCCCATTGGTCGCCTTGTTTTGAATCGCAAACATCGAACAAACAAAAACTTCAAACAAAAAAACGGCCAAACTGCCCCTCTGTACTTCCCTCGCGCCGTCGCGCATAAAACGACATCAAAGATATAATTTTTCCTCGCTTTAGTTACATTTGAATTCAAATCCAGAGTGTTACAAAATGGCCTCGCAGCTGTCAGCCAATCAGAGCCGGGCACACGCACGCACACACACACGCGCACGCATTCGGAGTCCTCGACCTGGACCCTGACAAGTGTTGCTCTAATTCGGGGGGGGATAAGCAGTAAGATAAGCAGTAAGACAGCTTAGCACAGATTGAACGTATTTTAATAATAATAGCAATATTAGTGTTTTTCTTTCTATTTATTGCAATTTCAAAAATAAAAAGTCAGGGTTTTTTTTTAGATGTTATTTGGGCCGCCGGTGTTTGTCGACATCTAGTGGTAACATTTGGTATTAGCACCGCAGTCTCCATGGTGGCGTCAGGTGGCACGGTGGTTTAGTGGTTAACACTGTTACCTCACACATCCAGGACCCTCCACGGGTCAAGGGTTCGATTCTCGCCTCAGATATGTGTGTGTGTGGATTTCAGTCCGTGCTAAGCTGTTTTACTGCCCCCCACTCCAAATTACAGCAACACTTGTAGAGTTTGTATGTTGCTTGGTGGGTTTCGTCCGGGTAATCCAAAAACATACAGATTAGGATAATTGGCGTTCCCAATGAGTGTGGGTGTGTGCCACCCCAGCCACCCTTGACCCTGTATACAGGATAAAACGGTACAGATGATGAGTGAGTGACACTTCTTCCCTGTTGTGAGGTGGGTTTCATCCGGGTACTCCGGTTTCCTTCAACAGTCCAAAGACATACAGATTAGGATAACTGTCATTCTCAAATTGCCTGTAGTGTTCAAATTCCAAATTATTCATCATATACACGTCCAGAAGCACTAGGATATGCAGTGAAATGCTTGTATGACTGTTTGTGTCCTAAAAAAAAAGAACAGTAGGATAGCAAGGTACAGTAGAACAATTGCACTGAAAGAAATGTACATTTAAAAATGTAAAATACTAGATAAACTGACATTTTACAATTTCCATGCACCGACCCTAACTTCTGTAGTCCAACTAGGCACCGTGGAGGCCAATGGTGACCATTGTATCCATCCTCATTTTTATGTCCGTGGTAGGACCTTCTGCCTACTGCTATATCATGTATTAGCTAATATGCTAATGCAGGATAAAGCAGTATAGATGATGAGAGAGTGAACAATCGCTCACTCATTGTCTACACCGCTTTATCCTGCATGCGGAGTCACGGGGGGACCTGGAGCCTATCCGTTAAGTTTAGAGATTGAGGTGGGTACACCCTGGACGGGGTGTCAATCCACATACTGTAGATACACTCACACCCTGATCCACACATGCATGTTCTCCCCGTGCTTGGCCGGTTTCCTCTGGATATTCTGGTTTCCTCCCACAGTCCACAGACATGCAGATTAGGCTAATCAGTGTTCCCAAATTGCCCATAGTGTGTGACTGAATACAATGGTTAACAATGGCCTCCACAGTCCCTAGTTGGATTACAGAGGTTCCTAGATGGATGGATGGAAAATTACCCCAAATTAAGGTTCTAACCACATCACATTGTCTTACACTTAAACAAAAGCTCCAAATTTGACTTACATTTACAGTACATTATGGTATTCGGCAGAAACCCTTATCCAGAGCAGCTTACATTTGATCTAATTTTACATCTCAGCAGTTGAGGGTTAAGGTCCTTGCTCAAGGTATCAACAGTAGCAACTTGGTAGTGCTGGGGTTTAAACCTTTTACATTCTGATCAGTAGTCCAAAAGTCTTTTTACAGATACTGGATCATGTGAGTGGAGAAAAGTTCACAAAGTTTATTTGGTGGGTGCTTTGAAATATACACAAATTTTCAGGAACTACCTAATCCTTATTAGGGTCATGGTGGACTCAAAGCATTTCTTGGAAACACTTAGTACGAGGTGGAAATACACCCAGTTCATCACAAAGACACCACGCGCTTACTCATTTAAATAAAATACTCCACGCATTCGGGCAGTTTACACAACATGCCCAAAAGTATGTGGACACTTGACCATGACACCCATTATGTGGCACTCTAAAGCAAGCTCCATGAAGATTTTCACTCTAACCTCGTAAGTTTAGAGTGAAAGAACTCAAGTGTTCTCCACAGATCTCAGATTTCAACCAGAGTGAAAACCATTACAGTTTGCATACCGTCCAAATCAATTGACCTCCTAGACATTAGACTACAGTAACTTACCTTGACACCAGGAAGGTGAAATTATGTTAAAATGCTGTTTTTGTTTTTTGTTTTTTACAGAATGGGACACCTCTGTGTCAGTGGATCTCCAACTTCTTGACTGACAAACCATAGGCAGTACAATTGGGCAAATGTCTTAGCCTCCCCAACCCTGAGCACAGGAATCCCCCAGGGTTCTGAACTGAGCCCCCTGCTGTATTCCATGTACACATATGGCCACTACCAACTCCACAACCACCATCAAGTTTGGTGAAAGCCTACCTGGAGGAGATTAAAGACCTGGAGAACTGGTGCCAAATGAATAACTTCCAACTGAACATCAGCAAGGCAACGGAGCTGATAGTGGACTTCAGCAAAAAGCAGGAGAGGAACCACCACATCCCTGTCATCAATGATACCGCAGTGGAGAGAGTGGACAGCTTCCAGTACCTCTGACTTGTCGTGGTTCTGTCACATCAGCACCGTGGTGAAGAAGGCCCGGCAGCGTCTCTACCATCTTGGACACTAGACTTTAGACCTCCTTCCAAGGTGTTTAGAAACTTTTACTTCTGCCTCATAGAGAGCATCCTGATGGGAAATATCACAGCCTGGTTGGGAACAGTACCATGCAGGACAAACAAGCTCTACAGAAGGTGGTGCGATCAGCTGAACGTATCACCCTCAGCAAGCTATCACCCTAACCTGCACTCAACCCTCAACAAGCAGTGTTGGACCAAGGCCAGGAAGATAGTGAAAGATCTCCGCCACTCCAGCAATGGACTGTTCTCTCTGTTGCGGTCAGGAAAGTGCTTCCACACCCCGAAGGCCAACAGAGAGAGACTGAGGAGGAGCTTCTTCCCGCAGGCTATTCGGGCCCTCAACTAGAACACCACAAAGAACTAAACAAATAGGATTTTTTTTGTTCCTCCACACAATAAACACACCCTGAATTCCTGCTTTTACATTAGACTCAGCACATTACTCTCTACACTGCACATTTGCCCATTGCTCACATGGTGCACATTTCTTGTTCTTGTTTACACACTGCTAATTTGCACATAAATGAGGACTAACTGCACTTTGTCACATGGACAACCACACCACTGCTAACACAAATATCAGTACCATTCCATTTCATACTTCAGGTTTCAGTCATACTGCTGCTGTCATACCAACATAATATATTTTTACCCTTCTATATTTTACAACATTTATTCCTCAGAGATTACAGTTTCTTTTTGTACAATCCTGAATAATTGATTTTAAATTCTTTTGTAAATATTGCAAATTTCCATGATAAATTTTTATAATTCTTTTAATGTTTATTCTTATTTTACTGTTTTTAATTTAATTGTATTTTCTAGTGCAATTTATTTCATTGTAATCTTCCTTTTAAGGTCACAGGCAGTTGTATAAGCATGTCACCTCAAGGATGAACTGAAACACAGACTGCCCTGCAGGCCTCGTCTGGCATCAGTGTGTGAGGACCAGACCGCTTGGGGGAAGAAACTTTTGGAGAATCTGGCAGAAACGGTCCTGATGCTGCAAAACCATCTTCAAGAACGAATGAGAGGGAGTCAACCAACCAATGTTGGTGACCTTGAAAATGTACTGGGACATCTGTCTGACAGTTTGCACAATTATCTGGAAAGCTCTCAGGTTGGAAGCATGGCATTTCCTATACCAGACAGTAATGTAGATGATCAAGACACTCTTGATGGTGCCACCTAGCAGTGTACATTGTATACAGAGTGCTTGCAAGGATCCGTGAGGAAATGTGCTATCTTCTTTAGCCTCTGAAGAAAGCACACATGCTGCAAGACTGTCTTGACCTGAGAAATTGTGTTGATGCGAAGGAGAAATCTTATGGAATGTGGATGCCATCCCTTCTCCCGCTTCACCATGGCGCACCTGACTAACACTCTCCAGATCCTCAGATCCACACTCTGAAATCCAATTGGAAGTTTTCCCAGAAGATCGAGTGTTATTCCAGCAGCACAGGGAACTAAATCTGAATGGGATTTTCAACAAGCAATAATGAATGTGAAGGTCAGGTGTCCACAGTCTTCATATGCATCCAAATCTTTGGTAAGTTTCAAGTGAACCTCTTTGCCAAGGCAAGTCAACTCATTGAGGATAATGTTTTGTTTCCTGGCAGAACTGGACAGCACACTAGAAGCAAACATGAGAACCGACTTATGACTGTCCTCAAATTATACTATATGCTTATCTTTCTCTAATGCCAATTCTTCCAGTGGTAGCTGGCATATTCCTCTCAGAGCAGAGATTCTGTTCCAAAGAGATGGAAGGATTTGAGAGACACACCTAGGTGGCCTGTGCCTGTGGGTTTAAACTCTTGGAAATAATCAAGTAAACTGTACAAATGAACATACTGTAGGAACCTAGTACACCCAAAAGGGCTGTCCTACGAAGGTGTCCAACACATCTAGTGCATTACCCAATTCTGGAAATACTAATTTTTCTCCAAGGACTGCTAGACAACTGCAAGTCTGCATCTATGTTAAAGGACTATGTGCCAGCACACCATGGCACGATGGGTGGGATGTCTCTGTGGGCCCATAAGCTTATTATGGTCTTTTTGAAAGTCCATCTGTGACAATTTCCTAAGAACCAAGTGTCCCTTAAGGCCTTATTGCTGAGCCTATGCTGGGTTGATATGCCTATGCTATGATAATCTGGGTTGGAGGAGAACTGAATGCTCTGTTGATAACCTCACCTTGATTGTGATTATCATGTGTCAGTGATTCTGAGGTGACCTTGTGGGTGAATACATAGTCAGGTCCATGAATTTTGGAGCAAAGATAAATTCATATCTTTGACACATAAGAAATACAATAAAGTACATAGAAGTTGCATGGCCAGGTGTTCCACGTTCCTTTGTTTCATTATGAATCAAGCAGATTGAAGGTGGTTGGGCTGTTGATTTAAGCAGAATCCTACAAATTTTAAAGATAAACCCTTTCACCACATCTAGCCAAGTCAAGAACACTCTTGAGGAGGTAGGCGTCAAAGTCAAAGAGATGGCTTTATGAAGTAAATACCTTGATAATGAGCTGAAAACCTCTGGCAACATTAAGAACAGAACAGTCACATTAGATGTTGCCAGACAATTTTGCCAGATTTTTTGGATTGATGAAACCGTAACTAACTCGTAGCAAAATCATGGTAAGGATAAATTTTGACGTGTATAGGGCTATACCATCTGCTCAGATTCAGTCAAACGCTGCAAAACTGACTGGAAACCACTTCATATTGCGGATGAATAATGACTCAAAACATGCAGTCAAAGCTACCTAAGGCAAAGAAATAGGATCTTTACTGGCCAAATCAGTCACCTGTTCTCAATGTTCCTTCCTAAAGGTACTATTTAGACTGGATGGTGACTTTCCAATCCTCAGACGGACTGCTTGTGTCACAGAGAAAAGACACAGGAGGTTCCTCGTGCACAGGTTTGATCCAGTGAGTGTAATCATAATGGATTACAGACGAACAGGACATACTGCTCTACAAAGAGTGTCTCTTATTTTTGGGTATTACTGCATTTAAAAGAATGCCACACCAGGAAGGGTGTACCAGCGTTACCAGGTTAACCTCGCCCCTGCCAGTGACATAACTACACTCATCTTTTGACACATTTCAGATTAATCATACGTCGACATTGCTGGAACACATTAATCTCGGTGTCGCACGCACATAGTTTTCTGACTCAAAGAACTGCCTCTTGAATCACATTTTTTTTGGTTTAAAAAAAAATTAATAAATAAATCTATATATATCACAATCTTTTAAATCAAAACATAATTATACCAACACCGAATCTATCAATGTCTAATTAGCATCTAAAACAGAGATCATGACTATTCAGAATCACAAAAACGAAACAAGTAAAGTTCTGCGCATGATTTAATTCCATATTCATTTTATGGCATTCATCAGATACAATTAATCATGATACAATGCTTGTCATAAACGGTTTGAGGTCTATAATCACCTAGTCAGACCCATGTCAAGACTTATCTTACAGAGGAAAAAAACGTTATACTGCAATTCAACATGTTGCAGCGGAAAGCAGAAACATTTTTGTCGACTTCTGGGACATCAGGGGGCTTTCTGGCAACTCCACCAAACACACACCTGTGGCAATTTATAGTATAAAAGACCTTTAGTGACTTAGAAATAGATAGGAAGTAACATTATATTTAGATTTAATATCATGGAAAAAAAAAAAAAAAAGAACTAATCCAAGGAAATGAACCTACAAAACAAGTTATTTACTGTAACCCAAATTTGATTGGAAGATCGTCTGGTGTTGGGGAAGAAGGGGGGGGGGGGTATTTTTATCACTACGGAAATAAGCGCAAATTTTTGGTATACTAGGCTATGCATTTGCAAGATGAACACTGTTTCCTGTACATTATATTGAGGTGTGCATGGTAAGACATTGATATCAGAACGTATACATGTACAGGTTGTGAAACAGAAACTTTTAATTTATTTGCTTTAAGAGAGCAGTTTAAAACCTCAATTCCTTACACAGTCCAACCTTCATATCAAAACAAGGGTGAAAATACACTTGAATTGCAGAGAATTATATATATATTTTTTTAATAAAAAAAAAACCAACTGTTTAATATTTGTATATAAATAAACCGGTAATTTTTGAGTAAAACTCAGAGGGTGGCTTTTCATTTGCACAAATGTAACTATTTACATATCAAACCCCTCCTGTCCTCAGTTCGTTAGACATTCACTGTACAGTAAGGAAAGAAATTATGCATAACTTAGACATAATTAAAAAGGTATTCCCCTTGCTCTGCATTATATATTACAGCTATTTAAACACAGTATAGTTCATTACACAGAAATTGGATGAAAATAAAAAAGGAAATAAAGTGTAGTGATAATCAGTTTACAGAGATGAAACTGGACATTAAATGTAGGTGTGTGCATACAGTATATTAAAAAAAAAAAAAAAAAAAAAAAAAAAATATTCAAAGCCAACTTCAAATCAAACTATATTTAACAAAACCCAAACGTTCTGTCCTACATTTCTGATTGCAAATTATATCCTGACCTGGACTTTAGGGTCAAATTATATCCTGAACTGATCACAGCATTTTGTAGATTCTGGATAATGCCCCTTCCTCTTTCAGCGGTAAAAGACCATGTTACATTTTGACTGACCAGAACGGTGCCAATGCTGTTGACGGGCAATAAACTTGGATTCTTTCTTTATTTAAATTTAAGCAAATAATTCCTCAAAACACATCCCTCAAAGCACTTCCAACCGCTTACTGAACATTGTGACTTTACTACCAAGAACCGTTAAAATGTTCTCCCACAAAATAGCAAGGTTGAACAAAACAAAAAAAAGTGTACAATGTTGGAAAAATAATTAGCTCTATGCAATAAACAATTCTGATTGCATTCTTATCTTGTGAGGTGTGGTGACTAGCATCCAGTTTGGGTCTACACCTATTAAACTAGACTTTAAAAGCGTTAAGGCTGTTTTTCAGCTTCGTGAGGAGATCTATATGAAATTTCTTTAAAGCTGAGCAAATTTTTAACCATGAAAACAAAAATTAACAAGTTCATGAAACTGCTTTGAGATTTCTCGACTTAGGCAGCAACAACGAGTCCAAGTGGCACTAGATGGAGCCTTGCACCAGGTCCACCTCCACCACCTCCTGTTCCTCCAGTGCTACAGACTCAGGTCTGGAGTGGATACTCCTCTTTACTGAACGGCAGAGTGGATCCAGGTTTCACCCACGACAGTCCTGATACCTGGAGCCCTTTGGGTTGATCTTCAGGTCGTCTCTGCGGGGATGAAGGAAGGTATTAAGAGCAAGGGGGAAAAAAAAGCTTAAGATAAACAATTAAGTAACAAAACAAACCCCAATGTATACAAGTTGCCTTTTATTAACTTCATAAGTGGCCAATCGCTTTTTATTTAATGGAGAAATAATTTTTTTTTATTTAAAGAAAAATAAATAAATTCACTCTTCATCGGCATCACTGAATCCACTGAACTCCTAAACTTTTATTTCGGCATGTTAATATTTTTTAGTGCCAAGTGCTCGATCTAGTGATAAAATTGCAGTACAAGTGCACGGCCAAAAAGATGAGTTAAAAGAAATAGTATTTAAAAAAATAAAAATAAAAATCCTCCTGTAGTCTAGAGAAAACGGTAACTAAAATTATTTCTTGTTTTTGGGGTCAGTGTAACTATACATAAATTGCCTCACACTTCATAATAAAAAAAATAAATAAAAAAAAAAAGGGGGGGGGGGGAAACAATCAACCCTCCCCATCTCTATGAACCAGTAAGAAACCGGTGCAGATGATCAGGCGGTTGATTAGTATACTGTCGATGCTGAATGCTAAAAGTAGCCACTCGTTTTGTTTGTACTCACTTTGTGCGCGAACATCTTCTCCTTCGCCTCGTCATGCACGGTTGGGTTCCATGGAGAGAAGCTATGTGTGAGAAACAGGTGCGGGTCAGACAGGAACGGTAAAGTCTGACCGGTCTACACAAAGCTACATTTGTATGTGCATTAAACATGCTCTGGGTCACATTAGCTAATAGAAAGTGTGCGTGTGCATGTGTGTTGGGGGGGGGGCTTCAAATGAACCATCACCCCTGGAGGCCTACTTGCCTTATTGCATAAGGATCATCGATCTTGGGCTGGTCGAAGAGGTGGCTGTTGCATAGCTTCACACTGTCGACTACTTTACTTTTGAAGAGCTGAATATCCTTCTCGTATCTGAGTCACAAGAAACACGTGCAGAGTTAGATAGATGAGCATGAACACACAGGACTGTAAAAACACTCCTGTAAACATTAACTAAGCATTACTACCCCCCGCGTCATTGCTGCCCCCCCCCCTTTTTTTAGTATACATTAAAAAAAATAAAAATAAAAAAAAGGCCTTTAAACCTGGGCTTCGTCTCATTAACCACATTATTCATGTTATACACACAGACCACACTGATGTGTGATGCAGACTGAACACTAGCAAGTCTACCAAATCTGCACTTAACCAAAGCAGGAGTTTTACATTTGTTCAGGGTAGGAAAATCAAGTGCACACACTTACAATACAGCAGCCTCAGGGTTGAGCGGATCCACAGAGTTAATCTTATAAAAGATTGTCCTGGCGAACATTAGCACCTGCCAGATGTGGTTATGGTTCCGTCTGCAAAACAATAATATTAAAAATAAGTAAATAAAATAAGTTAAATAATTGTGGGACTGGGGGGGGGGGGGTTGCATCCTACTTGTGCTTCTGTGGGTGTGTAAATTTATGCACATGGTGAATTGCTAATGCAAACCCAGACTTGCTTGACTTTATATTTGTATAATTGACATGGGTTACTGCACATTTAGTAAACCATAGACATTTAATTACATTTCTTTTGGAATTAATTGATGAGGGGGGGGGGAATAAATAAATAAAAAACCCAGTCAGCACAAACTTGTATAATAAGGTAATTCAAACTAATTTGATTACAACATTAAACACTTACTTATAACAAACAACAACAAGTACATTGCACACGAAACATTGTTTAAGTGTTAATGAGATGAGACCAACACTGGACCGACCCCGAGTTACTGTACACCCTCACCTCCACTTGGTGAACCCCTTCTTCACATCGAGCTCTCCAGAAACCGGGTTCACGAGCGGATGAAACACCGGGATATCAAACACCACTTTCTGCAACGACACAAAAACTTGTGTCTCAAAGCTTTACAACTCCTGTTCATTTTGAATATCACACACTTCATTTCTCTTTTTTTTTTTTTTTTTTTTTTTTAATAAAAAATTGTGACAGAGCAACTCCACTTTAACTTGTACAACACCACTATGAGGTGAAATCCATGCAGTGCGTGTGTGGTACTCACAGGACACTCTCCATCAGGATAGTTATCAGGAATATACACTGTGAATTTAAAAACGCCGTCCTGGTACAAGCCGTGGCGGATGAAAATCACACCGAACCACACTGCAAACGGAAAACAAAGAGGCTCATCAGCGCACCTGATTTCATTCAGATGTTAAATATCCATGATTTGTATTTCTTGACTTACTCAGGGCTGATCTGTAAGAGGGCTGGACATAGATGCCCGGAAGTTTCTGCCGTATCACCAGCGTACTGCAAAAAACAAAACGGTCAGCATTTAGAAAAAATGTTTTTATAGAAGTAGTATTAGATATAAAAGACAAACCCCAATATGTTTAATATATTCTTATGCAGTATTATTTGCTGTTTAAAATGTAAAGTTATTAATTTATATTTTATGATTAGTCCTTTTCTCAACCACGTTGCTTTAACTCTAAACATTTTCTCAAGGAAAAAATAATGAATAAAAAAAAATTAAAAATCCCCGTTTCCATTTTAAATAATTCCCTCCAAGTCTTAGGACCTTGTGCATGGTGGGGGTTCTGGTGCACTGGATGTCCTAGTGTCTTTGAATGATAATCAGCATTGACATTTGTTTTAACAATTCGAGCTGCATCTGCTTTTTGCGGGATGGAACCGGCCTTGGGTTCACGCAGGTGTTAATGTTATGGCTTATCCGAGTACATGAGAATGTGAGGAAGGATATTCTTTAACATAGGTTTTAAGACCAAAATTTTATACAACTTCAAAGTATTCAGATATTTAAATCTATTTTAAAATGATTCAGGCATATTGTTTTCCTTTTCGTCAATGCACTTTTCAATATAGGTATTAATTCCATAAAATCTAAATACAGTCTGCTGCAAAAAGTTAACATTCATATAAATAACTTGTGCTTGAAAGGGTTAATTCACTTAAAACTCACCCCTTGTGTGACAGAATGATCCATTTTTAATCTATAGTTTTTAATTTACTGTCTTTCCAGCAGGCGTTTCCCTCTTACTGCCACAGCAAGGGGGCAGAACGAGGGGGGGGGGGGGGACTGTATTTTGTTAGCAGGCGAGCGATGGCTCAGCGCTGGGAGTTAAGCACTGCTCTAGGATATTAAACATGACAAATGAGGGCGTTAAAAATAAGAATTCCTACAATCTGTCTCTAAACTTGCAGCTATTCTGTTTGGAATCGTATCTCGAGCACTTCTGGCTTTAGTGGAGAATCAGTCCGACTCCCTCCCTGACTTCCTGTTTCTGATGGCAATCACTAAACATGCAGAATCGAATCTTGGCTTCTGAGCCATGACGCAAACAAAAAACAGTTTAACAATTATAAAAAGAATAGCATGGTGACTGAACTTACAATCAGAAGTAAATGATGAGCGGTTTAACAATTTTAATTCAGGGCGTACCGATTTAAAAATAAGTGCATCAAATCAGCTTTCTATTATTTAAGCATCTGATGCAGTACTGTACTATACATTGCTGTACCTTTTGAACGCCAGTGGTTTTATTCTGTACATCACAGAGTTAAAATAAATAAGAGCTCGCTAGTCAGCCATGAAACATGATTTTGTGTGGAAACTTATTTATTGCCACACTGATGAAAAATTGTTTATTATTATTACTACGTAATTTCCCATGTTTCAAGTCGTAACAAAACCGTGATCCTAACAATCACAATGCAAATCGAATCAGCACTTGGGTATCGTGATAGTGTCAGCTGGTCCCTGGTGAGTTCTGTCATGATCACATTCTTTCATAAAAGCCGTTACCTGGAATTCTCTGCATTTTGAAGTGACTAGGGGTGGACGATATACCGGTAGACACGATTAACCGGTAGAAATTTGTCAACCGATAGAGATTTTGGTCTATCGTCTTAATCGCGATTGAGATCACATGACGTTGCACGTTATGTAACCACGCAATACACATTCACATCTATGGGAAGCCAAACACATCTAACGTGGGACGAAACCGTGGCAACCGATTGAGCCGGCATGGGCAGACCAAATATCTGCGCGGCCCAGTGGACAGCGCAGTGCGACTATCTGTATAGCGCACAGATGATCTGGTTTATTTGCTCAGTCTGGTGGATCGCGCAGCGCGGACCAACTCGAATCACAAACCTGCGCGACCCACTGGGGAAAAACGTGCATCGTCTGTGGTGTGGTATTGGTTTGGGTATAAGAAAAGTGATACGAATGAGACGAACGTGATTTGCAAGGTATGCAAGTGCACTGTTTTAGCAAGCAGTGGAAACACGTCAAACCTTTTCCATCATCTGAAATCCAAGCTTCCAAACGAACATGGCCAAAGTAAATTCACAAACCTCAGCAATTCACAGTTTAAATAAAATCACATTATGTAAAACAGTTTCTTTGTGTTTTAATTTTTATTTATGCATTTTCAGTTACAAATTGCTATATTGTGATGTATATCGTTATTGAGGTAGAAAATTGCTTCTTCCATGATAGAAGATTTTGGTTATATCGCCCACCTCTAGAAGTGACCAAAAGCTCCAGATCACGATGGCTGACACACGTATAGTACATTTTCTTTACAAATGCAAACCTACATTTTATACAAACCAAAATGCAAATTTAAATCACTTGTAAATAAGAAAAGACTCTTTAGTCATCGTTTTTTTCCTTCATTAAAATTTGTTTAAAATATTTGCGACACCGAAGTGAAACAAATCATGACAGAAGTGCATCGTTACAGCCCTACTTACGACCTCAATATAAAAAAACCCAATGAATAAAGACAGTACGTACAACTCTGCGAGAAGGGAATACTCCAGGTAAAATGGCCCGTAGGAGGCGTGTGTGCCATTGGTGGCCTGCGTCGCTGCAGCTGGTGACGATGCTTTAGTGACTGGCACTGCATTCTTGGGTATGGTGGGGAGCTGCTTCTTTCCAAATGGAGGACGAGCTGGACTGGCTTTCTGCTCACCTGGACTGTCCTGCTCCTCGCTCTCAGGTCTCTAAATGAATTAACTATTTTAAGCACTGGTAGAATACCCATGTTTAAACTTCAGAATCCCAAAATGAAAAAACTACAGATCTTTAAAGAACTTTTTTTTTTTTACTGCAGCAAGGGATAAAACTGGAAAAATGCTTAGAAAAATTCTCATTCTCCTGAAGCACTCAACTCTCAGTCCACTGACCAAACTATACGCAGGTTTAAAGTCTTAAATATCTGACATTTGACTGGTCAACTATCTTCAGTCTGATTTCCAAGGCCTCTTTAAACAAATAAACATAAATCTAACTGAAATCCATTCAGTGTCTCACAGGAGAGTGTGTGAAAGCGAGGCTCTGTACAGAAACATACCTTGCGGCTGGCGTTCATCGACGTGCTCCAGAAAGTACTCATTGCTCATTGAGCAAGTGCAGGATTTGCTTCTGAGCCACTCAAACAAGATTCACTGTAAAACACAATTGATGAAGGGAAACCGTGGATGAAGTCCTTTAGTCACCAGATTTGAGATGTTAAAAATCTCCACAGCACACAAAACAGCTGCTGGGTAAATAAACTGAGATATTATAAACCAGTGTATATCAACAAATGCTGACCACCATTATTTAAAATAACCAGGCACGAGCCAGCCAATCACTGCCCACCGTCGTCCCAAGCCAGCTAGTCACCGCCCACCGTCATTCCAATCAGGCAACTATGGATTATTCCTTAATCTTTCATATTTTCAGAAAGTATTTTTCTTTCACATAACATTTCGACATGGAAATAATCCTAACCAGTCCCTGAACATGTACAAGTCTATGACATCACTTGATGACTTCTATAAACTTTGAGTGAGCACTATCCACACTGAGATCAGTCAGACCCCTACTGGAGCACAATGTGCAACTTGATGCTGTATGACAGCTGCTGAGTTTCCCCTGTCTCTAAAAACATTAAAGTCACAGCCACAGTCTACATTAACAAATGACAGAAATTAAGTTTGATCAAAGTTAAACTTAATATTTTTAAGTGCAATTTTAATAAGTTAAATAATTAATTCATTAATATATAATTGCCCTACAACAGTTCAGCACTTCTCAGCGAACATTAACTGACCCATATCTTCCCTGAATCTCTTTGCTATGCTAGCTAGCTATCACTCTACCAAAGACATGACGACTTACTTGAAACAGACACATTGCTCGGTCAATATTTCACTTTTTACCAATATTCAGACAGATTTTATTCACCCAAATCTACCCCCACTACTACCATCTCCACCCAGCTACCATCATAATCAATAAATCTGAGATACATTTTTTCCTACCCGTATTCCAAATAAAACCCCGCCTCCCCATCCTCTCTGATTGGCTGATTCCTCCACTTACGCGCTGTCCGTTATCTCCTGCCCAATCCTAACAAAAAGAAATTCATCTTATCGGAAAACAGGTGCGCGAAAACAAACCCACCCAAATACCTAACAACGTCAAACGACCTTCATAATAGGCGGGACCACGTGTACAAGAAGCGCTTTCGTTGGCTGTACCTAGGAAACGTCGTTCAGCCGCGACATCTGATTTGTCAACATCTTGTCAATCGGGAAACACAGAAACCAGCACGCACATATGTAGTTGATATTATTTATTAGCAAAAAATTAACAAATACAACGAACAAGTAGTGAAAAGGAGAAAAAAATATCACTACGGGAGGGTTACTAAAAAAAGCGAAAAGTCAGGAATGTAATTTTATCGTTAACAAAACAAAGCTAGCGAGGTATTGTTTTGTATTCCTTTCCCCGTAAAATACTTACTAAATGTCTGAATAACAGCTCTCTTACCATACATCCAGTGCGATGCGAAGGGCTCAGTAAGATTATTGTATTTCTAATTAAAAACCACAAACCATATCTTTCGCACCATCCTAAACTCCTGTCCAAGCAGACATTTTTAAAGCACTTTTATAGATATTTGAGCTATTTCCGGACTGACCGGCACCAAGAGTCCTGCTTTCATTCTATTGGTTAATACCGGTCAGAGAGGAAATCCATTGGTCAGTTTCTTTGTCAATTATTTACTAATCCACATAGAGAATTTTGATTGGTTGAAGCGTGTGGAAGGCGGGATTTAATTTGCCCATGCCTTTGCACTTGACACATTTAACTGACCCAGTTAATGATGATGATGATTAATAATAATAATAATAATAATAATACATTACATTTTATATATTATATTGTGTTATATTTATTCATTTTCTTACAACAATAATTTACATAAACATCTAAGAATTCTCAGATAATATGATATACTGTGCCTTTAGTTGTTTATACTGTAGAGTAGTGCTTTAAAGATAATGTACATAAGTGCTTCAGTAATGTACCATATGCAGTAGCACGAAAAAGTATATGAACCTTTGGGAATTGTATGTTTTTCTGTATTAATTTGTCCTGAAATGTGATCTGATCTTCATCTAAGTAAAGAGTATTAACAAATATAATGTGCCTAAAATAATAAGACAAAAGAAACTCTGATCTTTATTGTTTTTATTGAGAACAACCATAAACCCTCATAGTGTTAGTGAAACGGTATACGTATCCTTGAGTTAATGATATCAAAAAAGCTTATTGGAGGTGTTAGCATACCTGGAGTCTTGTTAAGAAAATGAGTTAGGAGGTGTGGACTAGAGCTACATTGACTGATTAAAAACCATTCTAACATTCTTTAGTTTGCTCCGCATAAGAAAAATATGCTCATGTGAGCCATGCTCACAGTCACAAATCCTTCAGGATAATGTAAGAATGTCTGTACATCAGTTAAAATTCTGTAGAGTGATGCAACAGGACAATGATCGAAAAACACCAGAGCAAGTCCACAACAGAATGGCTTCAGGAAAAACAAAATCCACCTTTTGGAGTGGCCAAATCGGAGCCCCGACCTCAACCCAATAGGGATGCGATAGGAATCCAATCTGTATGAACTACTGCCACACTGATATCAGTATTTATTTTAAAGTTCAACTAAGTGTACAACCCGAATTCCGGGAAAAGTTGGGACGTTTTTAACATTTGAATAAAATGAAAACTAAAATAATTTAAAATCCCATGTGCCAATATTTTATTGAGAAAAGAACAATGGAGATTTTTTTTACACTTTTATCCTCTAAATGAGCTCATATCAAATTTGATTGGGATAGGGCAACAAAGAGCTAAAAAAAAAAAAAAAAAAAAGACATTTTAAAAAGATTCAGCTGTGAGAACATCTAGCATCAGGTCTGTAACATGAATAGCTATAAAAAGGGATGTCTTAGAGTGTCAGAAGAAAAGATGGACAGAGGCTCTCTAATCTGTGAAAGAGATAAAAACAACGATCCTCAATGTAAGATTGCAAAGACAAACTATAGGTTTCATTCTCTCATCTTCCCGGTTTCTTAAAGCGTATTTTTAAGACCAACCTCTCTTGTATTTCCACACACTCATTCTTTTCATCCTGTTTCCCTCTCAGTACCAGTCAGCATCTAGTTCAAGTTCTGTAAGTTGCATCACCGCCACCTTTAGATAACTCTCAGCTTCCCTGACCTATAAAGCCGACTTTCCAGTATAGTATTCCTCAAAAGGAACATTAAATGTTTCATTCCCTGATCAGGAACTCCCGTTTCTAAAAGACTCAACATTGCCTTGTACTCTCCGTAGTTCTTGAAGCTGTTCCACCATATCTAGATTCTCCTGCATACAGCATATTTCTGGCATGAGAGCAATGCATGCTGCACAGTCTCACTTTCATAGGACTAGAGTTTACCCTGGGTCCCGCCACAGTGTTTAAGTGATCTCCCTTCTTGTTTTTTTCTTCTTCTCTGACCACATTTCTTTCATGAAGCTGAAGGTTTAGCACTGTCCTTACAGGTGTGCATAATATGTTGTACAGTTATTATCCCACTTCCAACTATTTAAAATCTCCTTAATTGTTTTTAACACTTGATGAAGGTCAATATAAAAAGAAAAGATTAAAATCAGGTTGTTGTATCCAGTGTGGAACAGAAGGGGGAGACAAACACTCAGAATTAACCATCTACTTTGTTTCAGTCTTTGTCTGCTTTAAAACACCACATTCAGATCATAAAGGAATTTATAATTATACAGTTAGCAATTGGAGTGTACGATAGGTTTTAAAAGTGAAACATGCATATGTGTCTTTTCCAGTGTTAACAATGCCTATAATATGGACAACATTGAAACACACCATGATCAACCTGAAGTTTTCAGTATTAGTACTGATTCCTATTGTAATTAAGATTCTAACATTTTAGTATTTATCTCTTATTCCTGTTCTAAATCACTTTAAGAATATTTTTTTCTTCAAAAATTTGCACAGATTCCTTATGTCATATTTCCCCCCTTACGATTCAGTATAAATTATTTGATTCTCACATACCTGATAACCACATGGCCAAGAGATACAGTATCTCTAATTCTTATTCTCTTTAATCATTTGCAGGACATCTCTCCTAAGTGACAATATACAGTACCATAAGATTTCTTTTGATAGACTTGCATTCAAAGCTTCTTTTTTAGCACTCTGATACTCAGACTAAACTCCTTTCTTATGCTTAACACACACTGATGTTTTTCTTTTGTGTGTGTTCTTAACTGCAAAGTGCTTTCTTGTATTTTATAGCTGGTATCACAATAAAAAAAATTATAATTAGATATAAAGGCAGGAAGTAATTTACAGGCTTGATTCTCCTGATTGGTTGTTAGCCTTGACGTTTTTGACCCAGCATGAGCACAACACGTTTGTGTTTGTCCCACGGAATTATGCAAACTTTTATAAGACGATGCGATCACTGGTTTTGAACACAAATGCGCTTTACGTCCAGTCGAGCGCCACGAGTTTATTAGAGTCCTTTTCCTAATTTGTTTTCTGTAATGCATAAGCAACTTTCCAAGTATGTTTGATTGATTGATTTCTTGACCCTTTTTATTGATCATTAAGAAGGTGGATGGAAAAAAACCTAATTTACTGCTTCACCGATTTACTTAATTGAGGAAAATGACATTGTCCAAATTTGAAAGGAGGAACTAATTATTGACTTCATTATTTCTTAATTGTCTGATTCCATTTTGTTTCCACTACACTCGGTTAATAAAGGTAATTGGCCTGCGGTTTCTCCGTGCGGTCAGTAAACAACGCAAGGTCACGCGCCTCTCTGCCACTTTGGAAATCAAAAACTCCATTAACACAAATGGGTTTGTTGCTCCTCTGGTCCTGTTGGCATTTTCCAAACACCCGACATGAAAAAGGTGACGGCTCACCGGCGTGCCTTGATATTCCGACTGTTATGTTTCGCGAGCGCATTAACTCAGGCCACAAAAACAATCCGGTGCTTGGATTGAAGCTAATCTTTTTAATGATGACCTGATATTGAGCAGAAGATAGATAAGGAGACACTGAACTTTTAATATGTGTTTAATATTCATAGATATGACGCAAGTGTTTAATATTCATAGATAATTTGCTCCACGACAATAGGCTGATCTCAGGGGGAGTTGTAACGTCTGAAACAAAAAAGAAAGAGCTCAGGGTTCGGCGTGTTAGGTCAGACCTGGCTGTTTGGGATTCTGTATTGCAACACGATAGTGGTTGTATTTTCATTAGAAATGACACAGCGTTGTGTACCGGAGGTCAGAAGATGATAGTTTGGAGTGTGGGATGTGTTGGGATGATGACTACGCAGTGTTGCAAAGCTATACACTCCAATACCGATCTCATCTAAATGTCTAGATGAGATACTTGCGCTGTTTGGTCAAAGACTAATATTAGCTGGTTCACACTATCATTTAGACTAGCTATTCATGTTTTCTGATTTTTTTCCCCCTCAGAACGTGTTAACTTCCCCATGCTCTCTCACTTTGTTTCATTGAATACCTCCTTCGGATACCTATAAAACTTTATTTCTTCAGATTTCCATAGAAAATGCAAACAACTAATGCTCTTTGCCGTATGTGATACTTATGAAGTTTGGATCAGGACTTTATGTGAATAAACATTCCTACACTCCAACGTTGACAAGCATGTCATCACAGCAGACAGATCTAGAGGTTTATGGTCTGTGTGCATGTTCTTCCTATTCATGGTGGGTTTCCTCCTGGTACTCCCGTTTCCTCCAACAGTCCAAAGACATGCAGATTAGTCTAATTGTCGTTTCCATAGTGTGTGAATGAGCGTGGGAGTCTGTGTACCCTGCAATGCATTGGCACACCATCCAGGATGTACCCCACCTTGTGCCCTAAGTCTCGAAGGATATATATATATATATATATATATATATATATATATATATATATATATATATATATATATATATATATTAGAACGAGTAGTTCTCTGTTCTTTTTGAATGAATCTTTAACGTGACTCAGAAGAACGAGTAGTCTCGGAGAGTAGTTTGTTCATTTTCTACTGGCCGCGCATGCGCCAATCATCGCAAAGCCTCCATAGGTTATGTACAGGAAACAGAATTGAACGGTTCTCCTCAGTGAGTCATTCGTTCTTTTGTCACGTGACTCCCATAGACGCTATGTGGTGCAATAGATTCAAAAGAACGAACGACTCAGACTGGAAGATATGAGAGTTGAGCTACTCATTCTGTTTATTATAATATGTAATATAATTATATAATATAATTAATTATATAAATATAATTATATTATTAGCTGCATTGTAATATTTTGATTACTGGAACTATAGCCAAAATTTATGTATGTAAACGTATTGGGAGTCTTTTTTTTTTTTTGAAAATGCAACATTTATTTTATTTCTGATCAAAAAAATTAAATGAACTAAATGACTCAAAAAAGATTTTCACTAAAATGATTAAAACTTCCCATCACTAGTTTTTGGGTGGTTGGTTGTGGTTCAGTGTGTTGAGTTCCTGATTGGAAGGTTGCGGTTTGAGTACCAGCTCTGCTATGTGTTGGGCCCTTGAGCAAGGCCCTTAACCCTGTCTGCTCCAGGGACTCTGTATAACGGCTGTCCCTGCACTCTGACCCCAGCCTACTAACAAAAAACTGGGATATGCGAAGTATAAACAATTTCACTGTGCAGTAATGTATATGTGACATATAAAGACTGAACTTATAATGTAGTTACTTTCTTAAAACAATACACTGTATAATCAATGTTGTAGATTTAATAAGCCTACTTATCTATAAACTAATATTGCTATAAAAATGTATCTGTAAGCAATATGAAATTCAGGGTTCGAGTAGGAATTCCAAATTTAGGGATGTTTTCTTTGTTGTTGTTTTTTTTGTTGTTTTCTATGTAGTCTGATGTTATAAATTAATAATCGCAAACTTTTATGAAATTCTTAAAAACTCTTAGCTATGGGGCTTGGTTTTATTTACAGTATACAACCCAACTTTATAGTCACCCTTGCGCTAGCTAGCTTGCTCATCAACCTTAGGTATCGATTTACATAATATAATTTAAACCAGCTAGCTAGCTTAAGCTATTTCATCAGGATATTTAGGCATTGGCTATTAGCATGTGAGTAAAAACAGAAAGCTTGGAAGATATTTACACATAAGCTTAACACTTGCTAGGTTTTTTGTGATTGTAATAATGTTAGCTATCTTGCTAGAAAATGTCTGCTAGTTTAGGCAACATATGTTACATTTATTATTTATTTATTATTTATCTTATAGTTAGACTAAGGTGAGCTAGCTTGCTAGTGCTTTGTTTTATTTGCATTGTTAGCTAGCTTGCTAACATGTTTGATAAGGCAGCATTTTCTTTTGATATGTTTGGTTTTACCAATTTAGTCAGATTGCAGATTATTATTTTAATAATAAATAATAATATCAATAAATACTGTGTGTCTGTAAAGGTAAAAAGCTGCATTTTTACTTTTTCTGTATTTTCCTGATGTTTATCTGGAGCTGTATCGATTACATCTCCAATAGTTACTTAGCTTCTGAGCTTCAAATGCTAGCAGGCTTGGTGTATTTTCAGTTTTGTTTTTTTTTTTTTTACTTTTTTCCCACTGCAGCACCTGTAGCTCTCTTTATCTTGTTCTTTCTCTCGCTTTACCTCCATTAAAATTAATTCCTAATTATCATTGGCGACACTATGGCTTAGAGGTTAGCACATTCGCCTTGCACCTTCAGGGTCTGGGTTAGATTCCCGCCTTGGGTCTGTATACATGCAGTCTGCATGTTCTCCCTGTGCTTGGTGAGTTTCCATTCAGATTAAGTTACTTGGCATTCCCAAATTACCTGTAGTGTACGAATGACCCTGTGAGTATGTGCGTGTGTGTGTGTGTGTGCCCTGCGATGGATTGGCACCCCATCCAGAGTTTACCCAGTCTCGTGCCCTAAGTCTACTGGGATAGGTTCCAGGCCCCCTGCGACCCTGTATACACAATAAAGCGATATAGACGATAACTGAGAGTCAGTGAGTAAATTATCATTGCCTGAAAATGTGCTGAAAGATTTAACAAATCAGCCAAGATCTTGGCTTGGAATTTGATTAACGTCATGTTGTTTCTGACATTAGTCATACTCTAGGAGGGACAGAAGACGTGGCTTAATGACTTCCAAAGCTTTAATACCTCCCAGTCATTCTGGGACTTTTGTGACTAGGATGACTGAATTGTTTCTCTTAAGCTTTGTACTGTATATTTCACACAGCTAACTCAAATTTCTGTTTTAAAAGTCCTGTACCCTCCTTTATGTGAATTCTAAATGATTTGTAATAAAAATGCTTGTGGCATTCAGTTCACACATCACACACCACCATAAGATGAACTTGATCAACTATTCACCAGCAAACTGGTGACAGGATCATGGGCACCCAAGGCTCACCCATGTCTGCTATGACCAAAGGCCAGCCCTTCTGGTCTAATCCCATAGAAAATAAATGGTGCACATAGCACAGAAAAAATGTAATGATGGGCATGATGGAAAGGTATCAGAACCCTCTGCCTGCTGTGCACTGGGTCGACGGGGCAAAGAAACCAAAACCACAGACCTGGCCTCCAAACTCCCCAGATCCCAATCCGATCAAGGACTCATGGGAAGTCAGAACCACGGAGGCCTCACCCTATAACCCACAGTGGCCAAAGGATCCAATACCAACATCCTGGTGCCAGACCCCACAGCACACCCCCAGAGGCCCTGCAAAGCCACGCCCTAAGAGGGGAACCCAAAATCTAGGTGGTTTTAATGCTTATGATTTAATGTTATGGCTTATCAGTGTATATCAGATGAAAAACAAGCCCCTAGCTGACAGCATGACAAATCAATGCCATCACGCATCTTGATATGACATGGATTCCTTAACTCTAAATACTGTAGCTACCACTGAAGAGATAAAAGCTAGCACAGCTAATTTTACTTAAAAAGGATGTGACAAGAAAGCTTTCTTCGAGCTTGTAGTTGTAAATCGCTATGTGGGTCCAGGGGTGTTTTCAGCCAGACGCAAACAGGCTCCAGGAAAAAAAAATAAAAAAGGGAAGCAATTTCAAGATTAAGAAAATGATTATTAGTTGCAATCCTCCACCACACCCTTCCAATAGGTGAATGAGCTGTGGATGAAAAATGTCCCGTTCTCATTCCTTCTGTCAGTCTCATTGCCTGTGAAGCCTCGCTCGTCCTGATGTGCAATTTGGTTTAGCTGACAGTTAAAAATTGCGATTGGCAGCCCCTGGTGAAATTTGCCGTGACAGCAGAAGCCATAAAGACGGCAGAACGAATGACTCCACGTCCAGATAATAAGTAATAACAATGTTAGTTTGAATAAGAAAAGGCAAAGCTGGATCCAAATGCAATATTCATTGTTGGAATATGCGTGACTTGGGAGTGAGGAGAGAGAGGAGAGAGAATGAGAGCTAGCAAGTCCCTCACAGAGCAATAGGCTTGTCTTATCCCTTAGGCTACGGCCCCGGCTAACACCTCGATGCAGCAATTATTTGCTGTAATGACTGCACTTCAAATAAGCCTGGAGATTTTATTAAACCAAATGAGGGAATCTTCAGTGTATTACCACCTAGTGATTGACAGTGACAAGTGTTGGGCCGGCTCTGATGTGAGCGTGATGAAGAAGCTTCCAGCAAAGCTCTCAATAATGTTCCCCCTGATAAAGTTGCCCGTTGAACCCCAGCCAAAAGTGTGTCTGAGAAAAAAAAAGAGAAAGAGAGAGAGAGAGACTGATTGTAAGGCTGTACGCATATTAATTCTCATTGCTGAGCCTCGGTTAAGGAAGTGAGGACGAGGTGGCGGGTCAGGTAATCTGGCTGGGCTCGAGGACCCTAACGCTCGGTGAGTGGCATTTTACAGCACTAATGAAAAAAAAAAAAGAAAGACCGCAAAATCCATTGTTCCTGATCATTTTCAGTATATAAATAAATAAAAAAATTATGATGAAATAGAAGTATTCATATTAAAAATAAAAGGTCAGTTCTAGATCAGGCTAAGCTTGTCTAAGCTGCAACCTTTACTAGAGAAGAAATGGAGATCACATGGTGTGTGTGTGTGTGTGTGTGTGTGTGAGCAAGAGATAGAGAGAAAGAGATGTACTTTTTTTCTGTTTTCTCCAATAGTTTTTCACCTTTTATTATGTATCCCTGTGTCCATAAGAGGAAATAACACACTTTATAGTGAGTCCACTAAGGTCAGTTGTACATCTGTACTTTTCCTGACTGACACTATATTATTATTATACAGATGTTATATTCATATTAGATCACCAGAAAAGGTAACTGTTCGATGTACAGAAAACTGACAGACGTGTTATTGCTTTTTAAAAAAAAATTTCAACACCGTCTGTGAGTGTGGTGTTTGCATATGCATGATACACACCACCGGTTATTAGTGCCATGCCCTAAGTACGGGCCGTGTTATTGGATTTGAATACCAGCTCACCGGCGCCTTCCTATATTGTAATTCCTCGGATTAATTCATGCAGACAGGCAAATGAAAAACTGCAGGATGACTTAGCATGACTACACGTCTTAGCTGTTCAGGGGTTTGTAGGTACTCAGATGTTCAGAAAAAAAAAGACAAAACAATAGGTGATGGAAACCAACTAAGGTCACTTGCTTTAATATGATACTTTTTTTTATAATTACGGTAGGTATTATTGTGATATTCTGTGCCTTGATGATATGATATTGAATGTATATGATATTGGCACTCCGATCTTCTATACAGCCAGCTCCAGAACTATTGGCACACTTCATATATAATATTGTCAGTTTATATGTATGAAGGTTTTTTTAAATTGTTTTATTTCAACACAATGTCTTAAAGCTCCACAAAGTGATTCCAAAAAAATTATTGGCATCCCACTAAGCTTGAACTGGCAGGGAAAAACATAATTATGAAATAATATAAACAATATGTTTTTTTGTGATTTTTTTTAATGATGTTGCAGAGTATCTTGGAATATTTTTCCCATTCTGAATATTTCAGGGTTCGTTATAGTTTTATGTTTATTCACATGACCTGCCCTGACATATTCAACCACAGATTGTTTGAATAAGGTTCAAATTTGGAGAATGAGTTGATCATAATCGTTGCAAAACATAGCTGTTGTATTCCAGCAACCGTTTCCGCTTAGATTTGGATGTATGTCTGGAGTCATTATTTTATTCTCTTTTTTTGTTTTCTGTCAGAGCCAGTAGAAGAAGAAAAAACCCCCCCACTTAATTAAACTTTAAGTGATCTGTGTATTGCATTTACCATTAGTGTATTTCCAATAACATTAATGTACAGATATAAACTGTGAATTAGTCCTGTGTTTTTTTCCTTGCAGGCCATAATGTGCATGTAATATAATTTTTTTTACTCAGCGTTTTCATACTCATAACTTCTTGTTAGAAGCAACCAAGTTTTGTTCTCAAAAGTTTAGAATTCATCTCGAGATTCCCAAAACATCAATAAAATCAGAAAGCTGTCCTTTATTTTGGTTGGATTTTGAGATGGGTTTCTTTCTCACTTCTGACATCCTAAATTCTTATGACGTACAACATTCACCCTTTATCTCGAATCAGCCTCGTGATCTGATATATATGACTCTTTCAACTTGCGACAGTGTTTTTACTTTGCAGGCAGGCAAAAACCACAGGGCCTCCGAAGGCCGGCGTATGTGTTATTGGCTCCTCCGAATGCCGTTCGCGATGTGTCTGCATATGCACGGTACACGCCACCCTTTATTAGTGCCATGCTCTAAGTACAGGCCGTGTTATTGGATTTGAATACCAGCTCACCGGCGCCTTCCTGGCTCCGGATATATATTAAGATGAAGCAATCTCATTTAATAACACCCAAACTAATAAAAGGAGGAGCGGATTGGAAATTAAATTTATGAATATTGCACGGCGGCAAGGGTTATCCCAAAAAAGCCAGGCTTCAGCTGCTGTCATTTCTGGAGCTGACACTTTTCTAATGTGACTCAGATCAGGTTGAGATTCAGAGTGAGTGAGAACTGAACCATGAGATGCAGAGTCAGAAAGGGGAAGGAGTTTTATTTATTTATTTATAGAAAAGTAGGGTCACTAAAAACTAGGGCACCCTAATAAAGATTCTAATAAACAGGTTTGGATAAGAGAGAGAGAGACAAACATGCCACCATGTAAGCGTTGTGAACTGTGATGTACAGTACTGTGTATTCTATTTCACAAACGCGTATGCATTTACAACATGGCCAAAACCTTTCAGATGTGCGTTCGGGGGCATGGTGTTATGTCGCATAGCCAAGCAGAATCTTTTGTCATTTCACATCCAATGAGATGTTTGGTCTAGTTTATTTTTTTAATTGAGTTTGCTTTTTCAACTCAAATCACTTCCTTTATGCATCTGATGCATTCATGCAATTACATGAAAATAATGTTGAATAAAACACTGTAATACTATGTTTTAATTAGTTAATTCATTTTTCTTTTTAGCAAATTCCTCATACATTACAAATAACATAACATTCATAAAAATCTAATTAACCTCATCTACCTTTTATATACCTCTAGCTCGAATTAAAGTAACCACCCATAGTTTACAGGCTTAGGAGGTTCCTTTATAAATGATGTGCTTGGACAATAAATAAGGACAAGAGTTTCCAACCTTGTGACAAAAACAGGCTCTGTGATTGGAGGTTTTAATAAGTATTCTCATTGGGGTGCCAAAACATCTGAAACATGTGTCTTGCACAGGATATTGCCATTATTTTGCACTGTGGCACAGTGGCATGATGGTTAGCACTGTGACCTTATGCCTCTTAGGGACCAAGTATTCAAGTTCCGCCTTCAGGACTGTGTGTATTGAGTTTGCATGTTCTGCCTATGGGTGCTCTGGTTTCATTCTACAGTCCAAAGACATGCACGATGAGAGAGTGTGAGAGAGTGCATGAGAGAGTGTGTGTGTGAGTGTGTGTGTGTGTGAGTCCTGCCTTGTGCCTCGAGTCTCCTGGGCTCCAGACCTCCTGCGACCCGGTACAGAATACGTGGTGAGAGAGTGCCCTGTATATAGTCGTACAGCATTTTTATTAAACTACTTACTGTACTGGTTTGTACAGTACAATGGCACAGCAGGTCAGGGATAGCCCAGTCGTTAAGGCATTGGACTACAGTTCGGACGCCCAGTGTTTAAGGCATTGGACTACAGTTTGGAACGTTCCTGGTTCAAATCCCACGACTGCCAAGTTGTCCTTGTTGGGCCCTTGAGCAATGCCCTTAACCCTCAACTGCTCACATGCATAATGAAATACAAATGTAAGTCGCTCTGGATAAGGGCATCTGCTAAATGCCTAAATGTAAATGTCACATTGCTGCTTCATAGCTCGATGTTCCTCATGTGTCCATGCTGGTTTCCGCCAAGTTGTGAGATTTGCTCCTGCTTCCAAAAACATGCACTAGATTGCTACATCAATTGATTACAGTATGTGTGTATGGTGCCATGCTATTGACTAGCATCCCATCCAAAGTGTATTCCTGCCCCATGCCCAGTGATCCTGGAACAAGCTCCAAAGAATCATGGTTCAATACCCAAATAAAGGAACGTCTTTAAAGTATCTATTCAAAGTTTATATTAAATATTCTTCAAATCCAGTCATCCTATAAAAATCAACCGTATACCCCCTTAACAACATGCCACCCCGTGCCTTAAAACCTGCCTTTGAAATTTTGCGTGTGTAGTCAGCAGTAGGCAACAGCCCCAGTTTTTTCTGGCTGAATTGTGAGTCTGATTTTCCAAGAGCCAGCCGTGCTGTAATCGTGCGTCGCTCCTTGCTCGAGCAGCCCAGCCGTCACCATCGATCTCGGCATATATCTTACACTGCACGTCCCGAGCCTCCATCAACAGATGCAGCCGTGCAATTGATTAGCTGCCCAGTCAATGAGCCGGTCTCTTCGGAAACATATTTATTTATGTGCGTATGCAGGTAAGTTAGCAGTCCATTACTGTGATTACCTTTGAGGCTTGGCAGAACAACAGATGTTCGAGGATGGCTCATTCAATATTACTTAGCACAGAGTGGCTGCCGAGAGACTGAGCGAGAGAGAGAGAGAGAGAGAGGAAAAGCAAAGGCATTTCAACTGTTACAATAGTGTCACTTTAACAAGAAGGGTTTTACTGTTCGCCGATTGTGTTTCCATGATGAACATGGTTTGCGAGTTTTCTGAGCACACCCTCAATAATTACACACTGCACACCTTCGATGTTCTTTTGAGCGATCGATTTAGGAAGTATACGGCTTTGTTGCTCATGGCGCTGGGGGGCGCTCCTATCCCATAATTTCATGCAGTCTCAGGTGGAAATTGTGCCGGGACGTCTAAGTGTCTTAGTAGACTTTTGTGGTTATCTAACAATCATCCATCATAAGGGTGTTCAAGTATGTTTAAATCTTTTGAGCAGACTTTTTTTTGTCTGTGTGTGTAACATTCATTGAGGATCATTTCTGTGTTTCTGTAAAAATATATTGAAATTCTGCAGATTTTCATGTTTAAAATTTTCCTTATGCATAACTAGCCTTTTGTACAACATAATGCCCTTTCTACTCCTTATTTTCATACAAAATTCAATGTTTTACAGTGCATTATGGGTATTTGCTTGTAACACCATTTGGTGTTAATTTAATGCTGTGTTTTATGGGATGTCTTCATCACACACATTCTACTCCACTATACTTTCAAAACACATTGAATATATCGTTAAATTTGAAATGTAATAATAATATATATTATTAGGTTATATGTAGTCATGAGGTTGCGCCATCTTCCTGGACATGCCGTAGGTGTAGCAAAAATACCCTAAAGATACAGTATGTTACTGTATAATATAATGTTGTTTTATAACCATGCACAAACATGAAGTAATCTAAATTCTAGACATTTAAAAATAATATAACTCTATTTAGATCTATGCAAATGTGTTATCATCCAACGTGACTATTTTTTTAAATCAATTATACATTTTTTTGCAAAAGGAGTTCCTCTGTTGCATTAACAAACAAATTCACTGGCCTTATGTGTGCTTCTTCCTTTAAGAGACCAAAGTCAAAGCTTGAAAAAAACGAATTTAAAAGTTAGAGTGAAACAATTTGCATTTGGTTTGGATGAAATGCTAATTTGTTCGAGCAGACATTTTTTCCCCCGCTGATTGTTCTCCGCATGGATGCGCCCATTCATTAACACAAAATTATAAACATAAAGGATATCTCCGTATTAATATTTCATCTTTTTGTGAAAGCTCAATCAACCATGATGTCCTAATTTTTTCTCTCAGAACCTCATTTCACATTATCGCGACTACATTCGAGAGACTGGAGGTCCCAAAAGGGATTTATTTCATTTATCGGGATTATTGAATTAAATTAAAGACGACGTGGGTAACTCATCTACTTACGGCTGCTCTTAAGTATAATTTAGGCAGACGTGTTAGGCTGCAAATCCGATCTGTTGTGTTACGTTCGTTTGAGCAATTCTTGCATTCGGAAACAGCATGAAATAATAATGGGTCTTGGATGAATCGGTTCCTTTTTTTTTTTTTTTTTTAAGTGACTCTTTGAAGTGAATCCGAATTATCTATTTGCAGGCATGAATTTAAGTTAATGTTGTTTTTTGTTTCAAATGTGTTTGAACTGATTGTCAAGGACAATTTCTTCAACCGTTATCTGTTAATAATATTAAAGCCGGATTGTGGATTATACTATATCGTCCTGACTTGGCTACTATCACAGAAATTGTCATTTAAATGAAAAACAAATCTGTATCCAAAAAGATTGCTCCATGGATGAATTTATAACATTTTCTTATGTTGGATTTCTGACACTTGAGTGAGCAAAATGTATTGGAAGTAATATTTCTGATATTCAAGTGGGCGAAACAAAGTTCAACTTGAACATAGAGATGAATGGAAATGCATATAATCCTATGCCTTACTGACATGGTTTTGTGTTTTTGTACATGCTTTCTATAGAAATCTGTACATGCATTAAACAAAGGAATGCTTTTACCATGCTCTGCTCTCAGGATGAATACTGTTCCAAACACATTAGAAAGGACAGTGACATGATCATTAATCTTAAGTAAATAATGTCACTTGGTAGCTTAAAATATATCTAATAGCTACAGCATGCACAAAGAATTCCTTCCCTATGAAGTCTTCCGAAGCCTCTTGTGTCCTTTCCTTGAAAAATATTATATGGTTTCATTTAATTGGAAACTATCACAGGCCCAAGCTCTCTTCTCTGACAGTGACATGCTGGTCTAAAGTGGGATTAAAAACTCATCTGGTCCACAGGGCCGAGCACATGCTGCATTTCCTGTCGTTCCACGAGCGAGCAGCTGATGGCAGGCTTTCTCCACCATTAGCTCACGCCTGTGCTTGTAAAACCCTGTTGTGTGATGTTATGTTCCCAAGCCTGTGCGTGTATGCCTGTGAAACGCATTGCCCCATTAAAGTGATTTTAAAAGCCAGCACCAGGGCTATAACCATCATCATCTCAAGTTGTGTGCCACAGTAAACGCCATGTGGTGCAGGCCACAGACGAAGGCACGGCTCGAACCCGGGTCCCAGTCGCCACCGTGCCAGCTCCGGGTCCTGTTAGGAGCTGAGCAATTACAACACGGGCCCAGTGTGAGGTCTTGGGGAGCAATCATGACTAACAAGATCAAGGCCTAACTTGTACTAACCTCCAACACCTCTTTCCCGATCACTCACAGACTCTTTCTCACAACTTCTTACTCGGTCTTCGAGCCTTCGCTCTTTGCTTTTCGAGGAAATGAAAAGCTTTACATGTCTGTTTTTCTCCCCCTATAAATTCATGCAGGTAATAATCAGAGAAAGTTGTTTCTTTTGTCTTATCACAAGATCTGTTTTAGTGTTACAATCATCTCGGTCATTACTGAGGTGCTTCTTTTCCCCTTTCACTCAGTGTTCACTTACACCTGTTTGTACACCTGTTCAGTTCAAACACCATATGGGCTTTCTCCTCTGATTTTATTAAAGTACTTCTGGTTCAGTAAAGTCCCTGAGGAGCAGAATTGTATTCTCGGTTACACCTGGTGTCGTTTTTCTGTTAGGGGGTGAAGTGAAGTTTTCTGGAAGGAAATGTTAAATGAAATATATTGATGAAATATATTGTTTATTAGCATAGTAGATTATTTTCCTGTAATAGCATCCCCCATGGTATTTTATTTATTCCATAACAATAGAAAATTTATAATAGAAAAGTCTTGCTTCAGATTTTGAGGACATGGACTTTGGCATAGGTCTTACGCTGGATGCCCTTCATGACACAACCCGCCCATTTTATCCAGGCTTGCGACTGGCACTGCATCCAGTGCCTGGGATTTCGGTATTGGCTGGGAATCGAACTTGATCCTTCTGCATAGTAGGTAAGAAACGTACCATTGAGCCCAAATCCATCAATGCCCAACTTTTATATGCCAATGCCAACCTATTTCTTTGTTTTTGTTTAGTGATTTATTTTCTACATTCTACAACAATACTGGGGATTTCAAAATAATAAAATAACACATATGGAATTAGGTAATTACGTAACAACAAGAAAAACAACAGTTAGTTGTTATTTTAAGACACAGAGGTCAGCCTTTCTGTAATAGTTCTTGCAACAACAGTATTGTCAAGTGCATTTGCACAATCTGGCAAAATGAAACTGGCTCTCATGAAGGCCGTCCCAGGAGGACGAGACCAAAACCTACCTCTGCCGCAGACGAGAAGTTCATTTCTTCTACAGAGCAGAAGTAGCAGACACATCTCAATATCAACTGTTCAAAGGAGATTAATGCAGTTTTTGGATGCCTTCAGCATTCCTTTACAATGTAGAAAGAAATAAAAATCAGGAACCATCATGGAGTTAGAAAGTGACCCCAAACCTTTGAACGGTAGTGTACATAAAGTAGGTTGGCATTGGCATATAAAGTTTGGGCATTGGTGGCTTACTGTATATATGTATATATTACTGTGTATACATGTATACGGTACATGTATAAAAAAAAATAAATGCACCATGTTTCCATGCTTTAATGGCCTGGATTTAAACCAACGCAAAATTTTTTTATAATAAAATGATACCCTTCTCAAATATTCTTCTGAAATCACTAAAGTTTGTTTCCTTATCAGGTGGATGTGTTTTTTTTTTAAATAAAAACTAATTTTGACAGATGAGAACTCATTCAGGTGTAGTGGTTAGCACTTGAACCTACAGGGTCCGGGTTCGATTCCCGGCCAGGCTCGATTCCTGTCTCTGTGTGCATGGAGTTTGCATGTTCTCTCCGTGCTTGGTGGGTCTTCCCCGGGTACTTCAGTTTCCTCCCACAGTTCAAAGACATGTAGGTTATGCTAATTATTGTTCTCAAATTGCCCGTAGTGTGTGAATGAGCGTGTGTGTATGTGTGTGTGCCCTGCGATGAATTGGCACCTGTCCAGGTGAAATATTAAGTCTCCTTGGGATAAGTCCGCGTAACCCTGAATACAGGATAAAGCGGTATCGACTATGAGTGAGTGAGTGAATGAGAAATTATTCATTTTAAGTGAAAAGGCACAAAACAGATTAGGATGAAGCAATAACACCTAGCAAGTTTGAAGAACAAAACAAAACAAAAAACCCTGTGTCAGTGTAAGACTGTACCAATTCAACTATCAAAGAGAACCAGAGTTGTCTTGTGATATAGACAGCTTTATTAAATGAGTGAAAATGGTGCGAGAGGAAGGAAATGTAGAAGTGAGAAAGAGAGAGATATCAGAGCGATCTGTTAGAGCATGAGCATGGAGAAGAGGGAAGCCACATCTCACCATCTCAGAATATCAGGTTTCTGGGTAACCGAGTCTAATTAATCCCCACCTGATCCACACCAAGCGACATCATTTGTGGAAAGTAATCATTATGTAAGAGCGCAGCACCAAACACATGCAGTTTTAAAGCTCAGTGACTTCAAGCGTGTCTCTCCTTGCAGCTACAGATAGCGGTAAGAGGTAGAAGTGATACCTGAGCCACCTTCGGTGTGTTCTGCTGTCCCGAACCAACCCTGAGCACCTCAAGCAATCACCTTATCAGCTTGCTTACAACCATCCATCTCTGCTTTCAACAGAGTCAAGAAAGAGAGAGAGAGAGAGACAGAAAGAGAGAGAGAGAGAGAGAGAGAGAGAGAGAGAGAGAGACAGAAAGAGAGAGAGAGTGAAAAGATGCCATGGGGATGCTAAAGGGGAAAATCCACAAAAATCTGATCGGTTTGAAATCAGATTTGTGTAGATTAATATTTATTGTTCTTTTTTTTTTTTTTTTTTTGTAAAACTGTCTTGATGTACTAATATAATCCCTGCTTTAACCGGGTAACTTGGCAAGAGTGTGGCATTAGCTGCAACTGGAAACCGGTACATTTGTGAGGTGATACTCGTAATGAATATGTATTAGCTGGTCTGTCTGTCTCTCTTCTGTCGTTGCATCTCCCTTGGCGGCCTCGTATGGCAACAGTACCTCTCGGGCCTCACGCATGTGTCGCTAGCATTCGCTCTGGCAGCTCCCTAAATAATTTGTGCTCTGTTAGCGGGGTCATTGGATAGAGAAGCTGCCCACTGAATAATTAATCGCTAACTACAATCTGAGCCTGCCCTCTCTTATTTCCTTCTGCTCGGTCTCCTCCGATCACTCCTCCCTCCCTCCATACCTCCCTACCTCACACTTTTCAACTCCTCACTTCTTTTCAACAGAAATAATTGCAAGCAATCATAAGCAAAAAAGAAAAAAAAAAAAAAGGATACAGGACAGCAATCTGGCCGATTTACAAACCAATCACGACCCAAAGGATCTCTTGTCTCTCTTCGTTACTCGTAAGTTCCAGCGTTGTCTGTTGTGTGGGAGGAAATGGAAACAAAACCCCTGCGTGGCTGTGGGGCTTTGTATACCTACCTAATTGCGTTTCATTATTCACAACACAATGGGAACCCGAGGAGAGCAGATGAAAGGGCTACAGTTGTTCTTATTAGGGCCGGAGTGTAGCGTGTTGATGTGGCAGTGTTTCAGACGTGCGGAAACAAATGGCGGATCGGTACCTGGCGGCCCGGACTGCCTCGGACTAAATATTAATGACGACCATATTCATTACCGCTTGATCAGAAAACTGGAACGCAGGCCGAAATACACACCTGGTGACTGTTCAGCATGCTTGTGTGCTGCTAGAGCTGTATTACACAGGATTTAACTACTTCCTGTCTGGCGTAATTTCCATGCCCTTACCTACAGGTTAATTTGTATGTTGTGTTCAGATACTGTGTGACAATTAAGATAAATATAAAACACACTGGGGCATGATATTATAGAACAATCATCAATGATGTGATAAAGCGGAGATTATGTAAACCCCCCATTCTGAAGTGGTTTATGTCTCTTATACAACAACAATGTGTTAATGATTTATCAATAATACAGCATACATTTTATTAGTGTATAGTTACTTTTACTGTTTGTATAACATAAAAATAATAAGAAAAAAAGATTTTTATTTACTTATGATTTCAACAACATGGTGACATGGTATTTGCTTTTGTTTGCTATATTACATACCACAGGGTACCATCTGTGTGCAGATGCCGATGCCCGCATGCTACCATTACCCACAAATGGTTTGTGCAGGGTACCCTCAATTGCTCAGATGGATAATGAGATAAAAATGTAAGTTGCTCTGGATAAGGGCATCTCCCAAATATATACAGGTCCTTCTCAAAAAATTAGCATATTGTGATAAAGTTAATTATTGTGTGTAATGTACTGATTACACACAAACTGAAGTAGTTCAAGCCTTTTATTGTTTTAATATTGATGATTGTGGCATACAGCTCATGAAAACCCAAAATCCCTATCTCAAAAAATTAGCATATAATGAAAAGGTTCTCTAAACGAGCTATTAACCTAATCATCTGAATCAACTAATTAACTCTAAACACCTGCAAAAGATTCCTGAGGCTTTTAAAAACTCCCAGCCTGGTTCATTACTCAAAACCGCAATCATGGGTAAGACTGCCGACCTGACTGCTGTCCAGAAGGCCATCATTGACACCCTCAAGCAAGAGGGTAAGACACAGAAAGAAATTTCTGAACGAATAGGCTGTTCCCAGAGTGCTATATCAAGGCACCTCAGTGGGAAGTCTGTGGGAAGGAAAAAGTGTGGCAGAAAACGCTGCACAATGAGAAGAGGTGACCGGGCCCTGAGGAAGATTGTGGAGAAGGACCGATTCCAGACCTTGGGGGACCTGCGGAAGCAGTGGACTGAGTCTGGAGTAGAAACATCCAGAGACACCGTGTACAGGCGTGTGCAGGAAATGGGCTACAGGTTGCAAATTTTGCATGTCATTCGGAAATCAAGGTGCCAGAGTCTGGAGGAAGACTGGGGAGAGGGAAATGCCAAAATGCCTGAAGTCCAGTGTCAAGTACCCACAGTCAGTGATGGTCTGGGGTGCCATGTCAGCTGCTGGTGTTGGTCCACTGTGTTTTATCAAGGGCAGGGTCAATGCAGCTAGCTATCAGGAGATTTTGGAGCACTTCATGCTTCCATCTGCTGAAAAGCTTTATGGAGATGAAGATTTCATTTTTCAGCATGACCTGGCACCTGCTCACAGTGCCAATACCACTGGTAAATGGTTTACTGACCATGGTATTACTGTGCTCAATTGGCCTGCCAACTCTCCTGACCTGAACCCCATAGAGAATCTGTGGGATATTGTGAAGAGAAAGTTGAGAGACACAAGACACAAGAACCTGCAAAAGGACTCCGACCAAGTATTGAGTGCATAACTGAACATAATTATTTGAAGGTTGACTTTTTTTGTATTAAAAACACTTCTTTTATTGGTCGGATGAAATATGCTAATTTTTTGAGATAGGGATTTTGGGTTTTCATGAGCTGTATGCCACAATCATCAATATTAAAACAATAAAAGGCTTGAACTACTTCAGTTGTGTGTAATGAATCTAAAATATATGAAAGTCTAATGTTTATCAGTATATTACAGAAAATAATGAATTTTATCACAATATGCTAATATTTTGAGAAGGACCTGTATATTAATTACAGAGTCAGCCAAAAAAATGTATACACATTCAACATGAAAAATATATGCCTCTCTTCTGACGATCACATGAAGGCAGTTACTACTACTTTATATTTATATTTATATATATATATGAAGGACAATCTTAATGCTTCAGCATACCAAGACATCTTGGACAATGTTATACTTCCATCTTTGTGCCAACAGTTGGGTGAAGGCCCTTTTCTATTCCAACATGACTGAGCCATAGTGCACAAAACAAGGACTATAAAGACATGGTGTGATGAGATTGATGTGGAAGAACTTGACTGGCCCGAATACAGAGCCCTGATTAACCTCAACCCCATCGAGCACCTTTGGGATGAACTGAAATGGAGATTGTGAGCCAGGCCTTCTCATTCAACATTGGTGTCTGACCTCATAAATGCTTTACAGAATACATTCCCACAGAAACACTGCAAAATCTTGTGCACGGCCTTCCAAGAAGAGTGGAGGCTGTTATAGCTGCGAAAGGGGGACCGACTCTATATTGCAATTTATGAATTTGGATTGCAGGTTTGGCCAAATGCTTACAGTATATACAGTATTTATTTATTTAAGATGTTTCTTAAATTGTATCAAACTTATTTTTCATGATTAATCCCACAGTAGACCCAGGACCTGTCCCAGGAACACTGTGCATGGGATGGGAATGCAGCCTGGTTTGGATGCTAGTCCATTGCAAGGCATTACACATACAGTTTGTTCACACCTAGAGACAATTTATTAATCTACTACTGCCATGGTTTTGGAAGATGTGAGAAAACTGGAGAAGAGAAGAGGACATGAGGTGGACATGCATAAACAGACCTAAGCTCAGGATCAAACCCGAAACCATTATACAGGTTACACCACTGGCTAAATTTGTGTATGAATTTATGATAAAATTGAAAACCTCATTTTGCTGTCTCTGCCTTGATTAAAAGCTCCCTGTACTGTATATACAGTACAGACAGAATGCTGAACTATATAACATATGACAAGAATACAAAACATAAGCATTTGTCCCCAGTGCAATAGAATTTTCAGGAATGACAGCACATGTCCGTGTAGCCCATTTGCTGATTTTATTGTATAACACAGGCACGCATGAAACCTAAAATAAACCTCGTAACTATTAGAGAACGATCCTTCACGCTCGACTCTGCAGCGGCACACACCACTGACATTCCGATGGAAAAACGCCCGCTTTAACAAAGTTTCCTGCTGCAAAAAAGTGACATTGCGGTGAACCAGTAAGGCCTTTAAGTCACCAGCTCCCACGTATGAGAGAGACACACAGAGAGGAGAGAGAGAGAATAGAGGGAGGGAAATTACCCAGCAGTCAGATAACCCATCATGCTGGATGTGTCTCGTTCTATCAGGTCGTCAGAGACTCAGCCGGAGCTGACTGGTTCCCACTGTGGGGATCATTTGGTTTGGGGACTTCCTGCTTGCAACTGCCAGAAATTACAAATGACATAATTAGACCAAGCGGAGGGAACCACTTGACTACAGTGCTGTCCCGAAGACAGAAGCCGCAGATGCAGCTAATTTTACTTCAATGCAGTTTGGGTGGAACAACACTGCAAAGCCTTGTGGAGAAAGAAAAATGTGTTTGTATGTGATTCCTGATCTGTGTTTTTACCTACTGTTTACATTTTGAGTATCTTGGATACTGTGAAATTATAATAAATGGGCTGTCGATGAATATGTATTTATGTATCGTATAATGACCTGGAAATATTATGAACATATTATACACAGTGTTGCAATCATTTATGAGGGTACTTTAACCTTTGCATCATTCTCATAACATGGTGACAAACCTGTTCCTTATATTTTTTCCTTTTCTTTATACTTATACTGTAGGTTATGGGACGAGAAGCTACACCTAACGGACACCATTGTATATTGATTCCTAATAAAAATACGCATTTTTTTAATTGTGTTTTTAGTTTTCCCTGTGAAACTAATATGTGCTAGAAAAATACCTTGTCCCGTGGGCTGGTTGTAGCTTTTATGAGTCTTTTCAAATATATAAATTGGAGCAATAGTTTCATATAGCTGCTATACAGTAAGTGATAACAGGAAGTAACTAAGTGTTAACTACTGTAAATATAACAAAACATTTCTATCCTGTGATGTTTTGTTCACGACTTGTAATCATTGCCTGTTGTTCATGGTGTAAGCAGAATAACACACCCTGGGCTGTGTGGTTATACGAGAATAATACACAGAAGGCTCTCACACAGCCTCTGTATGTTATTCTATACCCACATCACCAATCTTAAAGAAATTAGTTTAGTGCTTTATGTTTGTTCGAACTGATGCCTGTCTTGAGATTTATTACACCACCATTTCCACCTATGATATTCTTATTCGTATTCTTATTTTGATAAATTGAATAAGATCTAAAGTACACTGTATAAGTTCTTTGACTTATCCTGATAATCTTTTTGGTTTACACTGATCATCCATTAACATTAAAGCTACATTACCTTGGTGTAGTGTTCCCCTAGTGCCACTTGAGTAGCTCTGGGTGGTTCTGCGGGCTCTGTAGCGTATGCTATTGTATTTGGCACCAGGACTTTGGATCAGACTGGACGTGCTTGCCTTTGGTCCCTGTGGTCATGGTGAGCATGGTGGGTTTGCTTGATTCTATCACTAGTTTCAGTGTAATTTGCTTTGAAAGTCAAATTTCTCAGTCTTTCTCAATGATGTGACACACTGATCTGATTGGGCAAATTCTAAAACTGAGCATCATACTGTACATACCACAAACAACAACAGTTCTGAGAAAAGTTATACGCAGCAAAATTCCCAATGTTAAATTAATATCTTAGAGTGTTTATATCCCTCATGGATACCAGTTGGTTTCATATGAACTTGGAAAGTATTAAATCAGCACTAGGAATTGTACTGTGTGGAATCAGGACCATTTAGATTGAACCAGTTCTGCGATTCTAAACTGTTCTCCAGAATTTGTCAAATTCGTCACCCTGAGGAAGTACTGTCCCACTAGCATCCCATGCATGCTACCATCACGAGCTACAATCATCAGTTAGTAATTGGGTACAAAAGCACATTTTATCAATGAACACTGGTGTAACTACTGATGCATTAATGCATTAATTTAATTTAAACATAAAGAGATCATCACATAAAAAAAAACCTCACAACCCTAAGATATTGTATATGCATATGAAAATAGCTACACTGACACTCGCGCGATAGCTGAAGTGATTGTAAATTGTCCAGTCCTTCTCCCCATCTTCTCCACAGTGTCTGTTTGACTGGTTAATACGAACGCAAGCCCCATTTTCCAGATCCGTGCTCAGCTCTTGCCATACACTCAAAGCTAAACGAGCCGTGAACCACTAACCGCAGCTTTCATTTATCACACAAAAACGGACCGATATTAATAAAGCTGTCCTGAATCACACTGAATAATCCTTACTGACTTCCCCTGTAGTGCGCATCCCTACCAGACGTGTTCAGAGGTTTAACGCAAAAACTGGGACGAATTTCTTAAAAGCAGCGTAGCATAAAATGATGAGCTTTACACCTTCAATAGTAAGAATAAACTTCGTTAGACCAGCAATAACTTGCCAGCAAACATTTATTTCTATTTTAAACCAATTAGACAGTATTTGTTTTATTCAACCCCTCTACCAAATGTCTTTTTTTGTAATAGATTTCTATCATTTCTTTCATTCTATCTTCTATGTAAACAATGTGCGATACATGATAAATAAATAAATAAATAGAAAAACAAGAACAAATCGAAAATGCTCATTGAAATATTAAAATCATTTATCATTTATATTATTTATGTAGTTCATAGAACCGTTTTTTATTATATTATCAGCTTCTACCGTTTTTTTATTTATTTTTTTATTACAAGCCTCGCCAACTTGCAATCATTTATCATTTCTATTATTTATATTTATAAGGTGGTGCAAAACCACAACCGTTTCTGAATCGTTATAAAATACATCAAAAACTTTTCCCCCCCTTATAATCAAAAATTATGCACGGGAAGCAACTTTTTCCGAACTTTTCACGCAAATTAATTCTCAGGAATTCTTGCAGACGTGAGACCATTTTGACTCCAGTGATGTTGGTTGTAAATGGTACGTGAGTTAAATGAGTTATGCCTGTAATAAATGAATCTATATTACATGTAAATTGAAATGGAAAATGAATATAATTTAATTCTTGAGGAAAATAAATAAATAAATAAATAAAACATACTTGATGTTTAAAATACATCAATATTCTTGTTCTGTGCAAAGAAGATATTAAAAAAATAAACTTTTTTTTTTATCAGTTTATTGATTGAACTTGATAGATTGTAGTGTCTGTGCGGATGTGTCTATTAATCTATAAAGACTTGAATGATATTTTTACAGTACAGTAGGCATTTGTGTGTGTGTACAGTATGTATAAGAGAGAGAGAGAGAGAGAGAGAGAGAGAGAGAGAGAGAAGGATTGATTTTAAATTCAATTAAGTACAGGAAATACAAATAAGAAATTTAAAACTCAACATATACATATATATAAGACTGCGAAAAACTCAGCATGCAAATAAATCACAGCAATATCCAATTACAGTGCGCTTTTATTTATCTCACAGGACAAATATAGGCTCTTGTATAAGGTACAAACCTAATAATAAAATAAAACTATAAAGAATCCTAGGATGTGGGTAATTACTCCAGCGCTGATACACCAGTCTGGATCGTTGGAACGCTACAATATCTGAAACTATACCTTAATGATTTCTTGTATATGCAGACGTCATTGATGAAGCAGTGATGGATTAGGATTAAAGAGTGTGCGGTGACGATACAGGAATTATATCGACTCAGGTTTTATTATACAGTCAGTGTTTGTTCCACCGGCGAGAGGAAGATCATCTGGTGTTGATTAAAAAAATTATAAAAACAAACAAAAAAACAGTCTTAAAGAACCTCACACTCATAGTTAATACTCATACTCACGAGTCTAAAACTATAAATTTTCTTGCTTACTTTTCACTTTCCAAATGATTCATCAGAGACTGGTTTAAGGAGCCGAGAAATACGGAGACTGGATGAGAAAAGAGCGGAAAAGTCTTCAATAAATCACTAGGACCGTTCGCCCTCAAAATAGTCACGATAAATATGAATCTACTGGAAACAATCTCACTCTGAACTCTCTCTGTGTGTGTAGTTGTTTGTGGTGACAAATCTGGAAACACTTTAAGACCAGCTATATTTTCTGTTTTGATTAAACAGCTTGTGAGGTTTCTGGTTTTCTAAATGTTTACTAAATGTGAAGCTTTACATGGTTTATCTGAATGCTAAATATATATTATAATGCACATTATAATCAGTCACTGGGTTTTGATTTTTTTCCCCGTCACGTTAGATTTTTCATTTTGGATAATTGTAGGTCAAAAGTGAAGACAGAAACGATCATAATGCAGGAGATGAGTTTTTTTTTTTTTTTTTTTACTTATACTGTACCTCTCGTTTTCTCTCTCTTTTTATTCCAATATATATAAAAACATAAAAAAATAATAAAGCAGAGCTTCTCGCTCTGGGTGAAACGGCTAATCTACTGCACGAGTGTATTTAATTGATAGAAATTGCATGCATCAAAGGAAAAGCACACTGAGATTTAATGGCCATAAAATGGAACATTAGCATTTTAAAGAGCTGGATTAAAATATTAATCCAGGCCGTTTTTATCCCTTCTGACTCTTCCACCAACGAGAGCCTAATCAGTCCTAATGGACCTTAAACTGGCTTCTCGTTAGGAATCGCTCACGCGCTCGGCTAACACACAACCTCAAGGTTTTTTTCTTAAAGGAAAATAAAGCAAGCAAGAGCTTAATATCCTGAAACCTTACTTTTCAGATGGTGTGTTTGTAATTACGATGCAGCCATGTCGACAAAATAGCGTCTGATGTGTGTGTGTGTGTGTGCATCATCAATAAGGTTCAAATTACATCTTGAATTTTGGTAGATATCCTGAAAGGCAGATTGATCAGGAAGTACCTTACCTTAGGTCAAGATCCATTACGGTGGTTTGCTGAAAATGGGCTAAAATCAGCCTCTTTTCCAAACAACCTTCATATTCTCTCATCTGTCAGGATTTATTTGTTCTTTTTTTTAAAGGTAAAGTGCAGGTTAATTAGTTTTATTTTTACTTTATATTTTGGGTTAATTATTGTTATGTATTTTTTTTTGGGATGTGGAACAAATAAATTGAATTTCCATTATTTCACATGGGGAAATTCGCTTTGATTTACAAGTGTTTTGAAATACGAGCCCACTTCCGGAACAGATTGTGCTCATAATCCAAAGTTCCACTGTAGTATTTATGAGAATAAATGAAAAATTAAAGGACACTTTGTCTGCTTCCTCTCAAGGTTTCTTCCTATTTCCATCTCACAGAGTTCTTCCTTGCCGCTGTCGCCCTCGACTTGCTTATCAGGGACAATCTGATTGTTTTGATTCATAAACATTTTTCACATTTCATACAAATTTCCAAAATTTTCCATTTTGATTGTGTAAAGCTGCTTTGCGAAAATGACCATTGTTAAAAGCGCTATACACATAAAATAAAATCTAATTGAATTGAACAGCTGTAATCCTTAACACAACTTCCTTTTTAACACAGCTTTTTTAGGTTTAAGTAGTTGGAGTTTGCATGTTCTCTCTATATTGGTGACTTTCCACCAACATGGCTGATCCATAGAATTAGATTAATCTGTGCTTCCAAATTGTATGTCTATGGTATGTGATAGGTGTATGTGCTACTCCTCTCTGTGCCTTAAGCTCCCTGCGATAGGCTCCAGGTCCCCTGTGACCTAAGACAGGATAAGTGATATAGACTAAACATTCATATTTACATTTAGGCATTTAGCAGACACTCTTATCCAGAGCAACTCAAATTTCCGTCACTGGATGAATCATTACGCAGGGTTACCAGGATACTAACTGAGTACCATCAGTTAACACTGTGTGATTTATGTTTCCTTTCACTTACGTCTGATGTGAGATGTCCTAGTGTCTAGTGATGGGTCTAGATGGGTGATGATGAACGATTCGTTCTTTTTGAACGAATCTTTAATGTGACTCAGAAGAGCGAGTAGTCTCGGAGAGTGATTCGTTCATTTTCTACTGGGCTCGCATGCGCAAATCGTCGCAGGTTACGTACAGAAAACAGAATTGAGCAATTTGTTTTCAGTGACTCGTCTACTCCGACTTGTTCGTTCTTTTGTCACGTGACTCCCATATACGCTATGCAGTGCAATAGATTCAAAAGAACAAATGGTGATTGAACCAGAGACCTTCTGATGAGTAGTCCGATAACTTACCCACTAACAGCATCCCCATCTTACTTAAACACCATCACTCCAGTCCCTCACATGTTGCTCCCTGCCCAGACCCCGTCCTGAACACCCCTAAACGACCGCATTGCCTCTGGTCTAGTAGACATCAAACAACCAAATTGGTGTGTGTTTATGTTGGAAGTGTATATAAGCCATTTACACTGCATGAACAACACTAACTGACACTGACATTACACTACACTTTGTTGCATTTCTCAATGCAAGAACTAAGTATATAAAGTACAACTTGAACCATCACACGCGCCAGATTTTTCCCGCCACGTTTAAGTCTTTTCCATTTAAATAAACGTAAATGTACCTTCTTATAGCTGAAAAAAACAAAGGTCTACAACTATTTCACATGGGGAGTCTACAGTGAGAGAGGGTGTGTGTGGAATCCTTGAACAAAGAACCCAAATGCAATAAGTGTTTGATTTTTATACCTTGAGTCAGATATTGTCTATGAATGGTTGCACAAATGAAATAAGTCTGCACTGTCATCACTCACACACACACACACACACACACATACACAGACGTGCTGAATGTTTGATGAGCAGGCAGGTAAAGCTTAGCAGGAAGATCAGGAGTATAACAGAAAGATGAAGCTCATGGATCATCGCATTGCCGGTAATGAGGGAAGGACGTCTGCGTCTACTACCGAGGAGTCCCCGAGGAGCTAAATATTCTCTTTCATGTATGGGGGGGGGGGGGGGGGGGGACAGACACACACACGTCAAAGCACATGCCATACATTATGTACGTCTTCAAAAAGAGAAGACAGCCGGAGACGATGCTGTCCTTAAGAAGAATCGGGGAAAAGACATGATGTAAAAAAGACTTCTTTTTTTTTCTTCCCTCCGTTATAACATGACAATAAACAGACCCGAGTTCTGCACAGAGGGTTTGCTCGAGTATGCGCCATCAGATGGGATAATGCTACAGGAGACATTAGTCATATATGCTGTCTTTCACCTGCATGTTAATAGTTTATAGACATTCCTCTTCCCACGTCTCTCTGCACCATATCCAAAGACAAGGGTTTGCACTCAGCCCAATGTAGGAATATTTGATTATACAGATTGTGGAGATCATAACACTGCTCTGAATTAATAAACGACAGTCTTTGGCTTTTCCTCTTATTTTTTATTAATTACATGTATTAGTGTAGGGGATTTTTTTCTTGAATCTAAAAGCACTGTCAAGGAGGTATTTTTGGTGATGAAAGATGTATTATAAAGGTTTTTCGGGAGAGAAAAAATAAATGAAGAAAGAATAAGGAGCTGACCACCATCAGGGGGTTTTGCATCTCGAAGAACAGTCTTAAAACTTGATGTAATACCACACACACACACACACACACACACTTACTTGGATTTACTTGCTGACCTTTTGACTTTACTTCTTTTAACTTATCCACAGACTGATATTACAAATTGCACAAAGACTGAGTGTGTGTGAGTGCGAGTGCATACAGTATGTGTGTGTGTGTGTGTGTGTGTGTGTGTGAGCAGGTGTGTGTATCACATCATGACACACTCCAGAGAACAGTTGCTATTGAAATTTCATCCAATTTTCACCATTTATGTTATTTTTTGTTCTGTATACACATATATGTGTCCTATTTATTTATTTTTTGTTTGTTTATTTAAAACTTTTGTATTTAAAAAAATCATGCTTTATAACATGCTTATGCTATTTTTTGGTTTCTTAAAATTTTTGTGATTTTTTTTTTACATTCATTTATCCTTATATATTTTTTTCTATAGATTTGCTCCTTTAAAATATTGTAAAATCTGACTAATGCTCCTAGGATTAAATAATAATAACAATTATTATAATAATTACTAGCGTGACTAGCGTGCTTCCTTTCCTCATTCCAGTTCTGGATATTTTGTCTCTGCTCTGAACATCTGTAGGAGCCAGAACATCTGTAGAACCTAATGGGCAGTCGAACAGAAACACACTGAATCTCCTGATACGCCACAACGTCATGCACAATTCACAAAATTGCTATAGAGCTTTTTGGTTTGTTTGCTTTTACACTCTCCATGCAAATGAACAAACATTTGATTCTCCAGATCTGTAAAACATCACCATTTTCTGGTTTAAGTCTTTAGATTTTTTCCTGATTCTCACTGACGTTTAACCTGATCACTCACAGAGAACAAGTTGTTTTTTTATTATCTTACGATAAATATGTCAGATGTTTTAAGATTTGAACTGATTTATTTATTTATTTAACTATTTTTTTTCACACTTCAGATGCTGGTTAAAATGAAATAAAAGAAGTCTATTTTTTATTGGCTTTTTCTCTCTATTGTGACCTCATATAAGCAGAGCCCCTACCCCACCTCTGCTCTTCTCTGCCGGGTGTGGCTCAGTATTTGCATATGCACTGAAATCACACATTTGGGAGATATGTATTACGTTGTGAGATTGAGGTGTGAAAAAATGCATCATCCAAGGGATATTTCAGTTAGAGCATGAACACACATTTTGCAGGAGCTCTGAGACCTGTATTATCGTGTGAAAGAACTAATAAAATATGGGACCTTTAAATTAAATCATTAACAAACAATTAATCTTCTGATAAAATAAATGAAAATAAAATCAGTGACAGAACCTTTTCAGGACCAGTATTTCAGCCCTATCAGATGTCATTATATTGTAGCGTTTTTCAACGCTAGCAGGGATCTTGGAGGACGAGTGAGCTTGGTGGCTACCCAATGTAATGACTGGGAGTATTTTATTAATACAGCACAAGCATAAACACACAGGTCAAACACACATGGATCATGCTTAAACATGGCCGAAGCCACTAACCTAAAACCAACATCCCACCCATGGTGAACACAAACATAATGCTGGACCAAAGCCGGCGGTCGCCAGCCCCGCCCACGCCACACTGCCCCCACCCGAGCTGTGACCGTCCCCGGTCACCCCTAATCCTTCAGTCTCTGAGACGTGCAGGCGGTCGGCGCTGGCGCTGTGAACGCCGGAGCCCTGCTGTAGACGACATGTGAACATTAACCTGAGGCGGCCGGGCCTCTGCAGCAGTCGCCGTCTCACCGGCATGCGGCTGGTAGGGAGCGAGACGGTCTCGGTGAAGCACAATCATCCGCGCCCGCCCCGCCAGCCGCACCCGGTAGACTACATCCGAAAGTTGAGCGATCACCGTACAGGGTCCCACCCAGTGTGACATAAGTTTGGGTGAGAGCCCTCTCTTCCTTCTCGGGGAATAAACCCATACCTGCTCTCCCGGCTCAAAGTCTCGCCCCCGGCTGTGAGTGTCATAAACCCGGCGCTGCTTAACACCGGCGTCCGCCAAGTGTTTGCGCGCTAACTCGTGAACCCGGAACAGTTTTTCTTTTAAAGAACAAAAATAATCCAACCCCGGTGCCGTGGGTAAATCCGATTGTGGAGGTGGTCCGAAAACGAGGTCCACTGGAGTGCGCAGCTCGCGGCCAAACATGAGAACAGCTGGCATTAGCTGCGATGACTCCTGTACTGCTGTGCGATATGCCCAAAGAACGAGAGGCAAATGTTCGTCCCAATCACATTGCCGATCGCTGGTAAGTAGGGCGAGTTGTGTGGTGAGCGTCCGATTAAAGCGCTCCACGAGGCCGTCACTTTGTGGATGAAGCGGCGTGGTGCGGGTCTTTTTCACCCCGAGGCGTTCGCACACCGCCGCAAACACCTCCGCCTCGAAGTTGCGCCCCTGATCGCTGTGCAGCTGCTCTGGAGCGCCGAACCGGCTGAACACCTCATCCACTAGTACTCGGGCCGTGGTGGAGGCGCTCTGATCAGGCACAGCGAAAGCCTCCAGCCATTTGGTGAAGTAATCCACGACGACCAGCACATAACGGTTAACCCGATCGGAAACGGGGAACGGTCCAAGAATGTCCACGCCCATACGCTCCATGGGTGCCCCCACCCGAAAGTCTTGCAGCGGGGCTCGCGAGCGCTGGGTAGGGCCCTTCTTCGCCGTGCAGGAGTCGCATCTGTGAACAAAGAGTTCACTATCAGTGTGACAGCCCGGCCAGTAGAAGCAAGCGCGCAACCGCCGCAGGGTTTTTGTCACATCGAAGTGTCCTGAACCCGTATGCCCATGAACCAACCCCAGCACACATGCCCGCAAAGTTTTTGGTACCAGAAGCTGGAAACATTCGCCAGCGCCGCACGGCCGCTCCCAGCAACGGTAGAGTAACCCTTGCCGCAATGCTAGGTGGGCAAACTGTGAGTGCAGAGCCTTTGCCTCTAACCCCAGATGAGCGATTGCGGTATAATCCGGTCTCAGGCCCGCTTTAACCCAACCCAGTACTTGCTGCAGAACCGGATCACCCTCCTGCTCGGCTGCGAGCTGATCATTGTCCAGCTGTGGCACAGGTGAGATGACGGTGGGAGGTGCCCTAGGCGAGGCAGTGACTCGGCTGCATGCCGGAACGGTCGGCTGATCACACCCGGGGGTTCCGGAGGATTGAACGGGAGGGATGTTGTGCATCAGGGGTTCCGGGGGTTGGCTCGCGTCGCAACCGCGCTCCTCGACCCGCTCGCAGTACCGACAACGCGCTTCGCTGCATGGCCGGCGAGATAATGCGTCGGCGTTAGCGTGTAGCTTCCCGGCTCGGTGTTCAACGGTGAAACTATAGTCCTGCAATCTCTCCAGCCAATGCGCTAACTGCCCTTCGGGTTCTTTAAAACTGAGCAGCCACACTAGCGAAGCGTGATCGGTCCGCAGCAGGAAGGTTTGCCCGTATAAGTACGGCCGGAAGTGTTTTAGCGCCGCGACGACAGCTAACAGCTCGCGCCGCGTGACGCAATAATTTCGCTCAGGCCCAGACAACGCGCGGCTGAAATACGCGACAACCCGCTCTTGGCCACCGGAAACCTGAGACAGTACGGCCCCCAGCCCTACATCGCTCGCGTCTGTATCAAGGGTGAACGCGCGCGCTGCATCCGGATAGCCGAGGACGGGACACGTGACCAAAGCTTCGCGCAACCGAGCGAACGCGCGCGCATGTACAACCTCCCAGCGGAATGGCTGGTTCTTTTTCGTCAACCCATGCAACGGACTTGCGACGGTGGCGAAGTCTTTCACAAACCGGCGGTAGTACGAGGCTAACCCGAGGAAAGTGCGCAGCTGTGAAACATTTACCGGTTCTGGCCAATTCTGTACTGCAGCGATTTTGTTTGGGTCGGTAGCAATCCCGTTCGCACTAATTATGTGGCCCAGAAACGCGGTCTCTCGACGCAACAGCTGGCATTTCCCCGGATTGAGCCGCAAGTTCGCCCGTCGGATAGCCAAAAATACCACCCGGAGATTAGCTAGCGCGACCTCAAACTCCTTGCCGTGCACTAGCAAATCATCCAGATAGACGACGCAATGGTTACGAGGGATATCCGCCAACACTTTCTCCATCAACCGTTCAAACGTCGCCGGAGCGTTGCATAGGCTGAAAGGCATACGCCGGAATTGCCACAGCCCGTGCCCGATCGAAAACGCGGTTTTAGGGCGGTCTTCCGGAGCGAGCTCTACTTGCCAATACCTGCTACGCAGATCTAATGAACTAAACCAAGCCGAGCCTGCGACATGCTCCAGCGCATCATCTATCTGTGGCAACGGGTATGAGTCCTTCCGCGTCACCGCGTTTAACCGCCGATAATCGACACAAAACCGCCAAGAATTGTCCCTCTTACGCACAAGCACAACCGGTGAAGACCACGGTCCGGACGCTGGCTCAATGACGCCTGAGTCGACCATCTCACGCAGCTTCTGCTCGGCGGCAGCCCGTTTAGCTAATGGGAGGCGTCGCGGGTGAAACCGAACAGGAGCTGCGTTCCCCGTATCAATCTTGTGCTGCACCAGATTGGTATGGGTGCAATCGCGCTCGTCTACCGCGAATACATCTGCGAATTCGTTAAGGAACGATCTCAGCGTTTCGGTCTGTGTCGAAGTTAACCCCGCGCTGCTACGTCGCAAAAGCTCGTCTAGCACGCTCGCTCGGTCATGTACCGGATGTTTGGGTGTCGCAGCCTCCGGAAGTTCCGCCCCCCGTGTGTGTGCTACTATGTCATGCGGCCGTGGTTTAGTTGTTAGCAACCTAGCTACGCCGAAATCCCCACACAGAATCCCGTCCGTTAGGCTGAGCGCGGCCCCCCACCTTTCCAAAATGTCCAGCCCCAATATACAGCTATCCTCAATGTTCCCCAGCAAAAAGTCATGAACATAGCTGTGCTCACCTATGTTGATTCGCACCGATCGACGAGCCCATATCTTCAACCGGCTCCCAGACACGGTGCGGATGCTAAAAGCCGGCTTAGGCACTTTGCCAGCGCGCTCGCCTGGTCCCAACACTCCGTTGCGGAGTAGTGAAACAGTGGAGCCGGTGTCCACAAGCGCCCGCAGCGGGATGCCGTCCAGCACACAATCCAGGTAAATCCCAGCGCGTTGTCCCACACGTCCCGAACGGAAGTCGACGCCGCCAGTTGGGGAAACAGAAACGGCCTTGGGAGGTGGCTTCCCCTCGCTGCCTCCCCGACCTAGTTTAACGGCTGCTGGGGTACGTTGTCCTCGCGCCGCGGTGCGTTAGAGCCGTAATACTGCGGTCCCGGGCCTCTGCGTCGCCGCGGAAGTTCAGCGTGTTGCTCGTAGCCTGGCCGTGACGGGTAGCCCTGTCCCCGGCCAGGTTCACCTCCCGAGCGCCCCCTAGTGGCGGGAGGTAGCTCGGCTCTTTCGCCGCCATGCTCGACCATGATGGGTTCAGCGCGCTCGGCCTCGCGCAGTGCCTCGGCCAGAGAACTGGGTGCCGCCAACCGAATGTGCTCGCGGAGCCGCAGCGGTCGGAGCCCCCGGAGGAATGCACGACGAGCTAGCTCTTCCTGCTGGTCGTGCCCGAAGTCAGGATAGCCCCGCCGCGCGAGGCATCGCACGTCCATAGCAAACGCGCCCAGTGGCTCTGAAGCACGCCGCTCGCGGACCGCGAGCTCTTCGCCAGCCGCTTCCCTGCGGTCACTCGCGCCGAACCGGAAACGGAGCGATTCCCGCAGCTTCGCCCAATCCTTCCGCTCCTCATCCCGGAGGTCCTCGAGCACTCGGAGAGCGTCACCCTCAAGCGAGAGTGCTACGCGGACCGCGATTTCTGCTGGGGACCAGCCCGCGAGGTCGGCGGCGAGCTCTACCTGCGCAAAAAATGCGTAGGGTTCAACGGCGCCGTTGTAGAAAGGAAGGCGCAGCTGTAAGTCGCCTCGCCGGTTAGCGGTGCCCGGAGCCGGGGCTTGGTCTGTGGGAAGCTCCATCCCGAGATCCAGTGCCTTGACCCTCATCTCGCCGCTCTGCCTCTGCCGCGCCGCCTTTTTGGTGCTAGCACCGTCTGGAAGGTGTTTTCTCTGTAGGAGCTCCAACTCGGGCATCTCCTGAATCTTTCGCAGGTCCTTCGCCGTTTGCTCAAACTCAAAAATCTCCATCCCACTTCTGACACCAATGTAGCGTTTTTCAACGCTAGCAGGGATCTTGGAGGACGAGTGAGCTTGGTGGCTACCCAATGTAATGACTGGGAGTATTTTATTAATACAGCACAAGCATAAAAACACATGCATCATGCTTAAACATGGCCGAAGCCACTAACCTAAACTAACCTAACCCACTAACCTAAAACCAACATCCCACCCATGGTGAACACAAACATAATGCTGGACCAAAGCCGGCGGTCGCCAGCCCCGCCCACGCCACAATATGTACAGTGTGAGCAGGGTCTCAGTGTCAATTTAATCACAGCCAGAGATCTGGCTCCTGGACAAATTCTGTCAAAAAACTTGTCAAAAATGTTAATAATTCCTGCGGAAATTCTCACAATGTGAACGAATTCATGTTTTAAATTTGCAAAAATGTCTGCATAAATTCACTTCAACATGCTGGTGAACATATCTCCAAATATCACTGCAAAACAGACACACCATAGTCCCAGCATTCCCCTTCTCAACCATTTTTGAGTCCAAACTCTTTTTTTTTTTTTGTTAATTTATTTATTCTTTGGTTGTAGTACTACTATTCGACTACTTTGGTGGCTCCTAGGGACAAAGTGCGTACACAACTGAAACCATAAACATGACCTGCAAATACCAAAACACAAACATAAGTCAAAGCACATGCAAAAGGCAAAACACTGCACAAGCAAAAACACATGAAAAGTCATAGCGCACAAAAATCTAAACAAAAAACACATAACAAGAATTCAAAGCACATATGCATAAAAGTAAAACATTGCAAAACCAAAAACACATGAAAACATTAAAGTACATGCAAAAAGAAAAAAAACACTGTAAAACTAAAAACAAACAAAAACGTTAAAGAACACAGAAAGAAAAACAGTACACAACCAAAAACACAGAAAAAGGCATGTAAAAGCAAAACAAAAAACAAAAAATTCAAAGCACATGCAAAAAGCTAAACAAAAAACAAAAAAAAATTCAAAGCACATGCAAAAAGCAAAACAATGCAAAACCAAAAAAAAAACCACACAAAAACATTAAAGCACATGCAAAAAGAATAAACTGCAAAACTTAATTTTTTTTATGTTAAAGAAAACAAAAAAGTTAAAGCACATGCAAAAAGAATAAACAAAAAACAAAAATCCATTGCACATGCAAAAAGCAAAACACTGCAAAACCCAAAGCACAGAAAAAAGTGAAATGTTGTAAATCCACAAATGCATACAACAGCCAAAGCATGTGCAAAAAGAGAAACTCTGCAAAAGAGATTTGCTACACTGGACACGCTCCAGGATGGTGGGGGGTGATGAGCTCGATTTGTTCTTGGTTTCGCAGCATTATTCTTTCTTCATGTGCTTTGACTTTTTATATGTATTTTTGGATTTGCACCTCGTTTCTGTGATGCATGTGCTTTCGCTTTTGTATATGCTTTGTAACTAGAAGCCAACGTACTCTACAAAGTAAAATCATTAAGAGGAAGTCTAAGCTCTGTCTCTGTTTAACTATAGACTGTGAGCATTCACATTGCGCTTGAACATACACACTGAAAAAAGTGATACTTTGGATCAACTTTAAAAAATTGCTTCAATTTGTTAGAAGCATTTTTTTTTTACTTTCTCTCAAATCAAATGTTATAATTTTATTTAAGGTTTAATTTGGATTAAATATAAATATATTTTTAAGTTTCCCCAAAGCAAAAGAAATTCATCCATCCAAATCAGAAACAAAAGTTATTACAATGCCTTAGGCCAGTAAAACATATTTTCTAACAACTTGATTATATCACTTTAGAAAAACCTAAAATGTAACATTATATTTAAGTTTAGTGTTTACCTTGAAAGAAACAAATTACATTCATGTAGTATAAAGTAATAGGAGTAAATTATAGTATTATCTTTTTCATTATTCTCAAGTTAAAAGTATGATTACGTACAAACTTAATTTTATGAATTATACATAAAAATCAACAAATAGTCTTTTTCTGAAATAAAGAAATGTACTTAGCTCTGTGCCAAAAAAGTTCATTTATGTAGAGAAGTTACATTTATGAATGAAGTAAGTAACTTTTTTTTAAAAAGTTACATTTATAAATGAAGACAATGAACAAATTAGTTTGCATCAAAAACATTTATTACCATCCTTGAAACCATACATTACCTATTCTTTTTGTTGTACCATTATTTCTCCAATTAAAAGACAAAACAAAAATTTAATAAATAAAACAATGCAACTTTATCACATAGATGAGGCCAAATAACATGGAACATTCATGTGCGACAGTAAGTCACAATCCCGATTTCATGTGGTGGCTAAAGACAGTCCTCTTCCTACCTGAGGACAAACAGTGCCATCGTGCACCTTACAAGTTCTGAGCTTCATCTTTCTGAACAACCTAATAAAAGAAAGGACATTTGTTAGACAAGTTGCTCTATTTGGCAAAACAGTGTCTGATGTATGCATGTAAAAATCACTTAATGCTCCCTATGAGTGCAAAAATAACCCCACCTAGAATTAAGGTGCATCAAGTTAAATGTAATTATGTCAATGAATAGGCAAAAACAACTGACATACATATACACACACACACATTATATATTACATTATATTGCCAAAAGTATTGGCTCGCCTGCCTTCACATGCATACAGTATAAACTTGAGTAACATCGACTTCTTAATCTATGGGGTTCAATATGATGTTGGCCTTTTGCAGCTATAACAGCTTCAACTCTTCTGTGAAGTCTTTCCACAAGGTTTAGGAGCATGTATGTAACTAATGTTAATACATACTATGATTAAAAAATAATGTCCCTGTGTAAAGATTATGCTGCAGCTAATAATGCCACTGACCATATTTGTGAATATGAAGGGGCAGAGGTAGTTGTGTGGTTTTTGGATGTTGGTATACTGATTGGAAGCTCACAGGTTCAAACCCCAGCACCACAAAGCTGCCACCTGGACCTTTGAGCAATGCTAATTTATCAATTCAGTAACATTTTTCAGTTCTAAGGTTGAAATGCCTTATGAACAAATGCTTAGCAGTGCTTAATCAGTTGGTCCACATTTCCCACTAAATACCCCATAAGACATTTCAGGAGATACTCTCTTCATACATTCACCTCCAGGCTCTGGGAATGTAAAAACAAACATAGTATTGTTGGTTATGTTAGGCTTGTGAAGCGTGATAAAATGAACATGGCAGACATTGAAACCTGTATTCAGACAGCATACACTAATCTGTGAACAAGTTAAACTAAAATGTTTTATTCTGCTAGGTATGTTTTTTATTCAGTGCGTCATAGCCAACTTGATGTGGATGCCTTGCTCAGGTCCTGTGGCTTCCATTCACAATATTACATTTGACACCAAGCTAATTTCTGCTTTTTTGAGCAAGTACAGTACATACCAGATCAAGAACTTGACGATGACGATTATATCTCTGGTCTTCTCTCTGACAATTCTTCCCTTTCTGATGATCTCAATTAATTTGTAATGTTGCTTGTCCAAGGAAACCAGCAATCTTCCTTGAAGTGGAGCAGTTGTAATTCTCAGAAACTCACTACTGATCTTAAAAAAAAAAAGAATAAACACAAATTATACTGGCTCAAGTTCTTAGCAAATCTTAATTACAGTGTGTATAGAAAGAATCACCCCCCCCCACACACCTTTAAAATAACTGCATTTTGTTGCTTTGCAAGTGCTCACTACTGATAATACAATAAACCCATGAACATAATTCAGTTTCGCAGGATAATTGAAATTATTCTCTAATATTATCAGATAATTAACTACAAATTTTCAGTACTCCATTATTTTGAGGGAGTTTATTTTAGGATATTTAGATTACAGTGACAAAAAAAAATTATCCACATAATGTTTTTATTTGTGGATTCTGGGACTTATTTTCTGCAGTATGGGTAAAATAATGCCCTTTCAGAAAAGCTAACAGACCTGTAAACACAAAAGTGAATAAAGATTTCATGAACTTCATTCATGTCCTTAAATCAACGTGTCAAATTGATGCCAGTGTTGGGGATTATATACTGATAACTAGGGCTGCACGATATATCGAAAAAATATTGTTATCGCGATAATGCCATGCGTGATAACCATATCGTAAAGAGTTGCGATAAATACTTTATTTGCCAAGCATATACATTATATATATATATATATATATATATATATATATATATATATATATATATATATATATATATATAATATATATATATTATTTATATCTTCATACTTCATTCTGTCACGAACTAACCCTGGATGATCAGAAGACTTAGCGATTAGCCGTTAGCCCTTTGTAGCGTGGACGGTAAACCCAAACGCGGAAGCAAGTGAGTCAGCAGGATAACCACACGAATTAGTTTAAGGACTCTCACAGAAGCGGAGCAAGGGAAAAACACACATTTAACCGGCGTCCTATAGACACACACTCGAATCAGAAAGGAAACAATCTGAACCGACATGGTGAACACAGTGACTCAGCTGTATGCGGTGGTTTGTTTACTCCTCTTATACTTCCGGGTCCTAGTGCCGGTCGCGGAGCGAGTGTGTGTGTGTGTGTGTGTGTGAGACAAATAGTATTTTTTTATTAAATTTTTGTTTAATAATATTTATTTTTATTAAAAAAAAAAAAAAAAAAACAGGCAAGCCAAAGAGAATATTTAGTTTAAAAGATGCTCTTGTTTTAAGACACTATTGATAAGTGTATGGTTACATGTAAATAAAAAGTCATGTTTGAAAGTAATTCATATTGTGTTGGCAGGTTTATAGTAACAGCAAACCAGAAGTCAGAATATCTGCTGAGGGGTTTAAGTCATAGTGTTTTGAAGTCTAAATATTTGCAACTTCCTTGACATACTGTATAGTTTCTTTTTAGCTTGAATTAGATTTAATTACATCAGACGAATATCTATTACCTGCTTATTTTAGTATGATCATTACATATAAATTAATAATTAAAAAATAGGAAATAATAATAATAAAAAATGCATTTCTCAAGGGAAATGTTATATCGCAAGAAATATCGTTATCGCAATATTCAACAACAATATTGCATATTTTCCTAATATCGTGCAGCCCTACTGATAACGTTAAAAACGTGTCATAAAGTGTCACAGGTATGTCAGGAACATGTGCTAATGACCCGTTTCATACGAGGGAATATAATTTTAGTGATATTACATTACTTACACATTAGCAAATTCAGAAGGTTAGACTTAGTGTAGAAACTCCGGTGTTTTTGAAAAACAAAACGTTAGTTAGCTAACGCTATTGTGGGTGATATAGGTGTTTTTAGCTACAGTAGCAAGCACGGACACAAAACTCAATCTACAAAGTAGTTGTTCCTGACATAAATCATAAATTTGCTCATGGAAGAGATACATTTAACATAGAAATTACATTAGTTTTCTTTCTTACCTGTTGTTTTCTTTGAGAAACTATGGCCGCCAGCAGAACGTGATTCAGTCCGCGACAATACTACGTCATGAGGTCACGTGACACGGCAAACCTTTGGTTTGAAGCAGAAATGTCCTTTGAGTGAACGGATTACATTTAAGTTTAAACAGGGGCTGCGATGTTTGCTTTTAAGCAACGTAAAAAATATCAGTTTCGTATAGGAAAGAAAGATTTTTCAAGATTACTCCTTCCTATGTTCATAAAGCTCCCCCTCCAAAATGTACAGTAGCTATAATTGACTATTGCACCTTTTAGTGAAATTCTATTGAGTCATTCATGCATTTTAGACTAAATCAGTGTCAACCTAAAAATAATAAGAAAATAAATCTAATTTAAATATAATAAAACATTTGTTACAGTTGTTAAGTGAAATCAAGGTGAGGCTTTAATCTCCTACCTGCATCTGCTCTGTGGTATTCAGTGTGGTTTAGTGAATTTAATAGTTTAACATTTAGTATTACACATGCTTCCTTTAAAACCAAATCTAGAACATTTCTGGGCTCGATTTATTCAGAAATGTCAGAAAATGTATTGATAAGTGGAAAATTAGTACCATAACTAGCCTCTGGAGTTGAATATATTTCTTGGTTTGGATCTTATTTGTGTTTTAGGACCACAAAACACAAAGCTCTGTTCACATCTGGATGTGGTTCTGCAGGGCTGGAACAGTTCCTCACTTGGTTCCTCTTGAGAACAGAGATCATGGAAGGGATCCATCGTTTTCGCATCCAGATCCCAGCTGTAAGTGTGTGTGTGTGTGTGTGTGTGTGTGTCTGTGTGTGTGTGTGTGTCTGTGTGTGTGTGTGTGTGTGTGTCTGTGTGTGGGGAGAGCTGTACCTTTATGCTGGCATCAGGTGTGGTTTTAATGTCTATTCATCATCACACAAATCATTCTGTGAATCCCATGAGAAAAAACAGTAATGGGATTATTATTATTATTATTATTATTATTATAAGGTAACTCTTACAACTTATTTGGTTAATGTCTGGCTGTCTCTCTTTCTGTCTATCCTTCTCTGTCTGTCTTTCTCTCTCTGCCTTGAAGGCATTCAGAAGGAAAATCAGTAGAGACATGAACAAAATGTTAACAAAAAATAAGCAAATTGACAAAAAATTTATAATAACACTTCACAAATAACACAAAAATAGCATGATGTAAATTATATTAATATAATATTAATAACGTTATCATATTATTATCTAAATATTATCATCTATATCTATACATAACTTATTGCAATAATTTTTTTATTAAGACTTTTATAGACGTTTTTTGTCTTGGGGTGCAATGCAAATATTCGTATTGCCTTAAGAACTCTATAAGAACTATATATATAGTTCTTATAGCGTTCTTAAGGCAATACAAATAGATATACCATATAACCAGTTCCAGCCACCCAAAAATATTACCAATATAACAAAAAAATCGTGCAGCTTTTGAACACATGCCGAAGGTGAAAATGCGTAAGAGAGAGCATTCCTGAGGTTCACTGTATAATATAAACCTGTGGTATAAATAATAAAATAAGGATTCCTTTTTTAAATAAAAGTCTTCTTATTGAAAATAATAGTTACTAGTTTTTTTTTCCATATCCATGTTGGTTTCCTCCAGGTTATCTAGTTTCCTCATAAATGTGTGTGTGTGTTTGTGCATGCTTCCCCTAATGAATGAATGAATGAATGAATAATCCAGACCTACTTATCTTACATCTTTAGCTTGATTAAGCAATAATCACCAGTTTTAATGACATCACCATTTAAGCTCTTTTCATTTAAGAATTGTTAATTCAAATTTTTTAAGTTAAACCAAGCTCTATAACATTGAATTCACAACTTATAAGCCGTTGCGTGGTGATTTTTGCTTGCTTCAACAGCACATAGCTAACTCTTCCGCCATCATCATAACTCCAACACTGGATAAAAAGATTATCCATTCATTCATTCATCTTCTATACCGCTTTATCCTGTATTTATGGTCGCGGGGACCTGGAGCCCATCCCAGGAGGCTTAGGACATGAGGGTACACCCTGGACTGGGTGCCAATCCATCGCAGAGCACACACACACACACACACACACTCATTCACATAAAAATATTATTTCTTATTAAAATTTTACAAGAGTTAACAAATTGTACTGGACTGATTTTCATTTTAAATAACAGACTCTGCATGACGTTAAACAAACCTGAAGGGCCATGGCAGCAGAGACAAGGACAGGTGGTGTGTGTGTGCGTGTGAGTGTGTTTTTGTGCGAGTGCGCGAATGCCTTTCCGCGAAGACAATTGCTCTCTTTATTTTGCCAACTTTCCCACCGTGACCCCTCTTATGCATACAGACAGACACGGGGTAAACAAGCCACACACCTTGTCACGAACTCGCACACCCAAATCAACGCTAATCAGTATCATCGTATTCATCATCATCATTACAATTATTAGCCTTGTCACTACTGCCACCATAACAAACCCGATTTTTCACCTTCTCCCTCCCGTCCCGGGCTCATCTCCATATTTATAATATTCACGAACGCAGGAGGAGTATTCTAATGAGGTCGGCGGCTGTTCCTGGCGTCTGACAGCGCAGTTTGGTCACATCCCGTTGTTCATGTCTCAGGTGCGAATCCTTCATTTAGGTCCGATTAGCGTGACGCATGCCTTGCACGTGTCACTTCCTTTCCTCTTCACAATTTAGCCCAGACGGAGACGGCTGCCACAGCCAGGGCGCCGTTGCCGGATCAGTAGGGACCGTCGGCGCTACTACTTCCTCAACACAACTCATTTGTAAATCCGCGCTTGTCATGCATCGCTATCAGTGTGTGTAAATCGCCCGGGCCTTAAAGGATGCAGCTGTGTGAACCGACGCCTGTTATGTCCAATTAGACTTCCAGGAGTTCTGATCAGTGCTGTAACTAACTCACACATAGCATAGCTAACACACACACACATATACACACATCTACACTCACACACACACACACACACACACATACAGACACTCGGGGATACTGTTATTTGCATGTTGTGGGGTCAGTGCCCCCCTCCAGAGCTGCTGTCAGCTAAAATACTTACATTATAATCCTGGACACGCATGCAAATGAAGCAGAGAGCTTAGTTTGATACGAACAGGTTTGAACACTCGTCTTGACAGGTTCTTGTTCTCGCAGTGTTGGCTGTCAGGAATGGGAACTGGCACCACACACACACACACACACACACACACACACACACACTATCCATAATATCAGTGACTAATAAACCTTTTGTCATGTTTAGTTTTTAAATAAGCACAAATTTTAAATAGGTTTTATTTTCCTTTTGGAGATATTTGGTAACATCGTCACTACTGTAAATCCCGGACATCTGTCAGACGTTGCCGTCATTATGAGGACATTTGGTCCTCACAAAGATACTTTAACCTATCAACACTCACACACACACACACACACACACACACACACTGATAGACACTGTCCTGCCTTGGGTTGTTATAATCCTCTCCACCTTGGAAAAACTATGAAATTGTTGTGTTTACAAAACACACAATATTGGAACAAGTCTGAGTTACATGATTCTCTCATCACTCGTAGGTATAATTTCCTCGCTACAGCAGCACATATTTACTAAAATTCCATGGCCGCTGCGAATGGATGACCTGCGAGAAAACACTGGACGTCTATTTCTTTAAACGAACAGCAGTGAGTTTACAGTTAATATACAAAAGGTGGCTTTTTTTTCTTTTGGAGTTAAACACTTCAGTTTTTTTCTACACACGAACCATGGAAAGATCCTCTTTAAAGTTTTTGTTTTTCAATATGAGGTACAAACCGGATTCCAAAAAAGTTGGGACACTAAACAAATTGTGAATAAAAACTGAATGCAATGATGTGGAGATGGCAAATGTCAATATTTTATTCAGAATAGAACATAGATGACAGATCAAAAGTTTAATCCGAGAAAATGTATCATTTTAAAGGAAAAATATGTTGATTCCAAATTTCACGGTGTCAACAAATCCCAAAAAAGTTGGGACAAGTAGCAATAAGAGGCTTAATAAGAGGTAGGTTTTGGTCTCGTCCTCCTGGGACGGCCTTCATGAGAGCCAGTTTCATTACGGTGCTTGACGGATTTTGCAAATGCACTTGACAATATTGTTCTTGCAAGAACTATTACAGAAAGGCCGACCTCTGTGTCTTAAAATAACAACTAACTGTTGTTTTTCTTGTTGTTACGTAATTTTTGAATGGTAGTGTATGTCTGCAATATTTTCTTCTTTCTTTCTTTCTGTATTTTTCCTTCCTTCCTTTCCATCTTTCTTTCTTTCTAGAATTCACATTTATTTTCCACCTCCTTACTATTTCTACTCAGAGCTCCGTGTCAAACTCACATGTCACATTTCCCAGTTCGCTGAGCTATCATTTTAGCCTCGCTGAACGCATGTGTTCCTCATCGTGGTCCTGCCAGTGCCAACTTGCAAGTTGAAAAGTTCACCCCGACCCGTCGAATCTGAAGCTGCGCAGGGGGACATGCTCTGTTTTCCGTCTATTTCATTCCTCCCCCATCTGAATCAGAACGCGGTCTGGCCTGTTTGTGGAACTGTGGCTCGAACTTATTTTCATCTCACTGTTGGGCTTTCACCATTTATTGTTTTACATCTGTTGTTATTTCAAAGCCTGGATACTTGCGGAATAGGAGAATGCGATGGACTACCAGTATGAGCTACGATCTGACCAGCGTAGCCGCCTGATGGCTGACAGGGTGGGCTGGGAGGCGATCTTTCATCAGGAGAATGATGCTGATGGTGGTGATGATGTCATCGCCGGGTCAAACTCGGACATGGATGAGGACCCGACATCTGCCAAGCATTTGTGGCGAACGTCTCGTCATACGGGGACCATGTGCAAATAAACACACACACACACATTCAAACTGGACAATATAAAGCTAGTCTCTACTTATGATTCATTAAACCACATCACAGCACACGACTGCAACGTCAGCTTATTTTCAGTAAGCGAAGACAAAATATGTGCGCGTCCTCACTTACTGTAGACACGTAGACAGAAGGAAAAAAAAGAGCAACGTTTTCCACACATGCTACTTGCTAATGCGGAATACTAAGTGAAAAAGTTTATTTTGCCGCAAGAAGGTTCGGATGTCAAACGCAAGAGAAGAAAGAGGACAGGAAGTGTAAAATCTGTCTTTGCACCCGAGCTTCCTTTTTAGGTGTCACCAAAAGCTCCTTATATTCATTCTGAAATAGTAGTGTGTGTGTGTGTGTGTGTGTATGTGCTTTTACCTTTTGGAATGCCTATCACAAGAAACAGAGCGTCTAGCAAGCGGCTCTACTTCACTGAGACATGTGTTGAGCTCGGATAACACGGTGTGTTTATGAAATAAAAAAAAAACAAGCAAAACAAAACAATAACAAAAAACCTTCGCTGCCTTTCCTTCCTTCTGTATCGCCTCAAAAGAAGAGGATGCTGTAAGAAGAGACAAAAACTGCGAAGGTGAGAGTGAAGGGGAGAAAAAAACAGAGCCTTTTTCCGAGACGAGAAAATGGATTTCATTCTTACGCACCGTGATTCGTGTCTCTTTTTATATTTTTAATCCCTAAAACAGCGCATGAACTATGCTTTAAAGAATTTTTTAAGGAAAATCAAAAAGTGAATATTTCAATATTGGGGCTGATTTATAATTCAGGAGAATCACATTTTGTTTTATCCAGTGGGATTCACACACAAACACACACACACGCACGCACACACACACACACACACACACACACACACACACCTTTCAATCCCTATTAAATCAAATAGCTGCCAAGTGTCATTATTAAGACTCAGAGAGATGGACTTCTCCTCAATTCATATTCAAATACAGATCAAAAAGAAAGGAAGAGAGGAAGAAAAGGTGGAACAGACAACATTGACTGTCCTAGAAAAAAAAAAGAAAAAGAAAAAAAAGGGAAAGGCATTGGAGGAAAAAAAATGCTGAAGTGATGTAAAGGGAAGCAATACAAGATATGTAGGGAGAGAGAGGTCTAGGGGGAAAAACAAAGGGAAAAAAGACATACTGTATGCAGTGAACATTAATGCTTTGTTGTCATTGTGTGTGTGTGTATATGTGTGTCAGTGCTTTTGTCCTCTGTTGGTACCATTTTGACACCAGATGAGAGAGAGAGAGACAGACAGAGAGAGAGAGACGCTTTGCTTAGCAAAGCATTCGTGCAGTCTGACTGACATGCAGTGCACTTTTTAACCATGATACGCACTCATGAGTAAATTCAGGCCCAAACGAGTCAGCACCAATTCAGAACTTCGTAGTGGGACTAGACCAGAAAAAAAAAGCTGTCTGGATTTAAGATATTTTGAAATTTTTGGCTATAATGGTTTATATAACATCTTATCCTGTACAGGGTCAGAAGAGTCTCCAGTATACAGCATGGACATGCATACACTCATTCACACACTACCGGTACCGAGAAACCCACCAAGCCGTACAGGTTACGTACATCAGACTCACTGCTTGCTAACTGCTTCCCCTTTTTACTGGAATTAAACAGTGTACTGTAGCTTGTAATGTGAACATATTGTTCTTTTTACTGAACGTGAATAAGAGTGAATGAGACTTACAGAAATAATTAGTATCACTTACAAGGACATAACAAGGACTTAACAAAAAAAGGTGAAATAACTGAAAACATGTTTTATATTCTAGTTTCTTCTAAATAGCCACCCTTTGCTCTGATTACTGCTTTGCACACTCTTGGCATTCTCTCGATGAGCTTCAAGAGGTCGTCACCTGAAATGGTTTCCAACAGTCTTGAAGGAGTTCCCAGAGGTGTTTAGCACTTGATGGCCCCTTTGCCTTCAATCTGCCGTCCAGCTCATCCCAAACCATCTCGATCGGGTTCAGGTCCGGTGACTGTGGAGACCTTTATTTGTTAAGTACATAACTCCACATGTGTTAATTCGTAGTCTTCAGTGGGAATCTACTAATATAAATGGTCATAAAAATAAAGAAAAACCTATTGACAGATAGATGAGAAGGCGTGTCCAAACTTTGGCCTGTACTGTACGTACAAAATAATTGTAGCAATACTAGCGTTAGTACCCATAATTGACGGGTAAAGAGTTGGAGACGTTAGAAATAGTTAAAACTAAAAATAATGTACAGAATGATACCTAAAGATATCATTGAACAAGCGAGTTCTGACCAATGTACAGACAAATCCTTACTTTTATTTATATAGTTTATATAATATATATTTTATATTCTATTTATTTATATTTTATTTGTAGGTGCATTAATACCGTTCTGTACAATGTCGCTTCCTCATACTTTGGGTATACAAGGTAAACTATCATGTTGGCTCTGCTGAGTAACGCGTATAAGCACACACCCATCTAGACATGGGGGGAAAAACGCTGAATGAGTACAAAACAAGGCTACATGTGACACGTCCCTTTTACTCAACATTTTGATTGCATTTGTGGTGAAGGATTAACTTAAGGTGAATACAGAAGGACTGGAAAAGTTTCATTACGTTCTGTCAATGCAGTTTTGCATGATGCGGTGACCAAATTTGGCTGGACAGACATACAGACATATTTATAGACGAACAGACAGATTTTTTTTAAAGACTTGTTTCGGGTCCTCCAACACATGTACAGTAGCATAAAGATATCATTGAAATAACAAGTTCTGAACAATGTACATACAAAACCTTTCTTTTAATTATAGAGATTTTATATGAGAATGTATCTGATCTTGTCATGAGGTGGTGCGGAACGTGATGGATCCAAATGCAGGAAGATGACGGCAGACTTGGAGGGGGAATGGACGAAGAGCGGAAGCGGGATCGGAACCAAAAGGTCAGTCGGCGAAACGTCAGAGCAATAACGGAAGGCGAGAGTCGTAGTCAAAAGGGAGAGCAGAGGTTTGAGAACCTGGAGATCAAAGAGCGGGGTCGTTAAATCCGAAAACGTACACAAGAAGCCGAAAACCAGAAGAAGAAGCGTGAGGTCAAAACCGGGAGATCAAAGAGCGAGGCGAACAAATCCGAGACGAGAGACAGAAAGATAAAAACATTTGTGTTAGACTGAATGAGATTTTTCTTAACATGAAATGTTTTTAAGTCACTTTATATTATTATGAAACTTATTATGGACCTAAATAAACACTATACTTTTATATAAACTTGTTACCATTAAAACACTATAAATGCCACCGATCTATACAGCTGACCACATAAGCCCATCTTACTGTGTACGTTATTACATTTAGGTTATAATATCATGTCTGTCAATAATCTCTACTCACTGCATACAACATTTAACAATAAGTGCATAAGAAGCATTCTAAAGTGTAAGGCATTTACATTAATGATTTTAACAGCATGTTAAACATGTAATTAATGTTTTCACTGTAAATATGGCCTCCATGCCAAAAAAACCTGCCATGTTGTTAGTGTCTGTAATAAACACTGTAACACTAATTACACTGTGTTGGGGCAGAGGGGAAGGACAATGAACAAGACTTTGCCTAGATAAAGAGCTGCTCATAAACATTGTAAATGTAAATGAGACAAAGTGACTTATTAGAGCTTAATTATGTTGCAAATGCTATAAAACAAAGTTATGAGATAGGGGATCTACAGCATGCTTTGTCCAAAATCTGTTGGGTATCTTTTAATAATTAGGCCTTAAGAGATGTGGAGAGAATGAAGAAGAATAGAGAGAGAGAGAGAGAGAGAGAGAAGACTTGACAGGTCTACAAGGACAGCTTGATATTATCAGGTTGTAATTAAGTTGTCACTTTAATTATGGCAGCTCAAATTAGAATAGTGCTGGGCTGCAGCGCTGGGCCATGTCTGTTTGGTTAATTAGTCTGGTGAGTAGTTCGAACACTACAAACCACTACACTCACACACACACACACACACACACACACACACACACACACACACACACACACACACACACACACACACACACACACACACACACACACACATTCGCATGCTCACACACATTGGAACTGTTTCAGCCAAGCCCCAAACAGTCATATCTCAGCCGTGCTGTAATCCTCTGCAGTGAACACACAGCTAATAAAGACACACAGGGACATTTAATTTGAAGATCCTTTAGTGCGCAGGTGTCAAACTCGAGACCCGCGGGCTGTCAGATTTCATCCAACATGCGCAAACTTACTGAAGAAGTATTGAATGGCGCTCTAATTTTCGCATACGGGAAATATTAGTGAAACATAAAAACTTAGTCCAAATGCTTAAATCTGTATTTTTATTACTTAGCATTTTTCTCTCTCCAAAAGTGAAGATTGCCTCAAGACTGAGGTTCTGTGTGATCTGAGGCTCTCATAAAATGGTACAATACCCAAAACAACCTATTTAGCCAAAACATCCAGGAGCGTTGCCTGTCCAGCTCAGTTCACAAGCCGTAAACTCGTCAGAAGTGATGTCCAAGTCAGGGCATGAAGAGGAGGTCTCGTAAGGTCTCCTGTATCTATTCAACTCTGGTAAGCATGCTCTCCATCCTGCCCCACTGGGGCCACCATTTTGGCTAAATTCTCACCGCGGACATCAGTCCCCTTTCCTTGATTCTCTTCCGATATTATTAATTGCACTGCTGCTATTGTGATCAGAAGTACACATGTTCCTAATAAACTTATTAGTCTTTTGATGTACTGTACATATTGGACATTCTCGCCAGCCACATTAGGTACCTCTTGCTAGTACTGAGTTGGACCTTGTTATGCCTCAGAACTGCCTTAATTCATTATGGATTCAACAAGGTCCTGGAAACATACCTTAGAGATTTTGTTCCATATTGACATGATAACATCATGCGGTTGCTACAGATTTTTTGGCTAAACATCCACGATGTAAGTCTCCTGTTCTGTCATATCCAAAAGGTGCTGTATTAAATTGAAATCAGGTGACTTTGGAGGCCATTTGAAAACTGTGACCTCATTGTCATGTTCAAGAAACCAGTTTGAGATGATTTTAACTTTGTAAAATGGTGCTTTCACGGCATGCGCCAGTGATGTGCCTCAATCTGTTGTCTCTCCTCGCTCACTTCGTAGGTCCACTAAGTAGGTGAACGGCACTTCTTCAGGTGTTCTGTGCTCCATGTTAAGGCCTCTATTTCCACCCAGGAAAGCAGCCCAGTTGCCCACATCAGAAGAAACTCCCGTCTAAGGCTGCACCCAAAGGAGAGCTGGGAGGGGACGGTTGACCAAGCAAGGAGAAAGTGTTGCTCAGGAAGCACGCAGGAGCCACTATCCACATGGGCCCACTCTGGGCACTGTCTCCAGACCTGCACGTGCACACACTTTCACCACTTTTTTCCTTCTTCCCTCTTTAAACCCTTTCAGTTCTCTATTTTTCCAAATAAAATTCCTTCCCTCGTGTCCGTGTGTCTGTAGTGCCACCCATATAGGCAGATTATACTGTCTTCCTAAGGGGATGGACATGGTCAACAACAATACGTTGCATTTAAATGATGCTCAATTGGTACTACATGGCCCAAAGTGTACCAAGAAAATACTCTTCATACCATCACACCACCAGCACCAGCCAGATCCGATGATTCAAGGCAGGGTGGATCCATTCTTTCATGTAATTTACATCAAATTCCAACCCTACCTCTCAGAGAAAAAAAAATCAAAGCTTTTGTAGTCCAGACAATATTCTATTGTCCAGTTTTGGTGAGTCCATGTGAATTGTAATCTAAGTTTCCTGTTCTTAGGTGACAGGAGCGGTGTGGTCTTCTGCTGCTATAGCACAGCTTCAAGGTTTGCCGTGTCTTATTATAAGACAAGATATTATTTGAGCTACTGTTGCCTTTCTATCAGATCGAACCAGTCTGGCATCAACAAGGAACTTTCACTCAAAGAACTGCCCTCACTGGATATTTGTTCATTTTCAGACCATTCTCTGTAAATGCTAGACATGGTTGAGTGTGAGAATCCCATTTGATCAGCAGTAAACTCCGGAAACACTCAGACCAGCCAGCCTGGCAGCTGATTGGCAGATTAGATATTTGTTTTAACGAGCAGTTGAAGAAGTGTACCTGTGAATTGACCAGTGAATGTACATATAGTACTGTATATATTGTATTGTGTTCATGATTTATGATGGACAACTAGGGCAAGACACCAACAGAGTCAGGCATAAATCATTTGTATTTCACCATCATCGCACATGAATCCAGTCGATCTTTCTTTCGCCAATTTATCACATTTGTGTTACCAGCGTGAATCTTGGCTCTTCAGAAACACCAGCATCGTGTCATTTTAACGATGTGACTGAGAGATGTATGAAATCAGCCCGGCATCCCCATATTATAGTGTACAAACTCTGGATGCGAACCCAGAGTATCGATAATAAAAAATTTGACAAACCTCCAACGATACACAACAGCGAGAGCCTTACAAAGTGTCAAAGCATTTACTGAGTTTATGCAGAACGCTGAGATAGGCAAAAAGGCAAGGCAGTCAGCATGCATTTAAAGTTGTTTTATGAAACTTGTCTTTCCTTCTCTGGCAGTTGTGTGGAACAGAAAATCAGGCAAAGCTTCCAATTCTCCACAGTAACACATTGTTAAGCGCTGGAGCAATAAAAACAGAAAGCTGCAAACAACAATGGAAGAAATGTCAGAGCAGGACAGAATGGCTACAGCCGTGAAATGTGGCATGATCCTCCAGCCAAGTATGTTCGTTAATGGCCTGGTGGTGTATTTTCCGTCTCATATACATGCGTGTGTGTTTATATCACCAAACCGTCAAGCGCTCGCATGCGCTTTAGCTTGTCAGCTTATACATCCACACATCTTATGCTATGCAAACTTCAGGGTGGTCCTCTAATCTGATTTGTGATGCCAATTTTCTATAACACGGTCTCGATGAACAGGACTGATTACTGAATAAACCTATTTTTCTTTCTTATCAGAGACATTATGAAGATAAGGAGGGCCGCTTGCCTCCTTCACCTCCTGTAATGAAATCCACATGAGCTGGAAAGCTGCCTGCTACAGCCGAGCTGTGGTTCTGGCGTGCAAGATTCACGTCCAGGAAAGAGAACAGTCAAAAAGAGCGTTTAAAGTTCTTTGGAAAAACAGCAGGAACAGTGATCTGATCTAATGCAAAAATGTCTTGAAGTGTCTTTCCTGATTAGAAATTCGTAGTTTTCATCTTCTTCTTTATTGATATTAGTTTAATCCTACAGTGACATAAATAAGACGTAATTCAAAAGTTTTCAAATTTCCAAAATAGGCAGAAGATATGACATGACGAAGTTAGGGATTTGAACAGTCACACTGATCTGATGAACGGGGGATAAAATAATTCTGATGAAATGAAGCGTTCACTAACAAATCCCTTGGATCATGGATTTACATATAATAAAGCATAAACACATTGATAGCAGGCTATATAAGGTACATACTGTAATATCATATATAATGCCTGAAATTAGTCTCTTTAAGTGCTCATATAGTAGTTACATGTAAAACCGTAAAATTGTTGCACAAGTTACATAACTTAATATTCATTCATAAGAATGTTATACAGACTTACCTTCAGGAATGTTCAGAATAAAGGCCGTTCAAGTCAAACCATGACTTTGGATTGCCCTCCTTTATGTCTGAAACGCTGGCCTCCCAGGAACTCCTTTAATGCCCCAATCATGTCTATGGCTTGAAATGAGGTCAGGACTGCATGGGGATGTGGAAGTAACTCCCAACCAAGTTCATGTAATGTTTAAAATGGTGTTCCTGAATGATTGTGTTTACAGTTTCCACAGCTATTTCTATCAAGCTGACTGTTCACGGGAACGACTGCTGTGGGCCACTGATCGTCATTCACAGACGTACAGTACGGACCTTTTTAAAAACTATTCAAATGTTTTACTGCAGCTAAGAGTTTCATCACCGTATGGTGCTTGAGGTCTTCTGTAAAAGTCAATCGCTTGTACACTTTCATTCATGAAGAAATTTCATCACACGCCCTTGTTTGGCTCAATCGCTCTTGATTATAATATTATTTATGCTATGTACTGTAATATGTACAAACTATATTAATAACCTATTATGAATGCAGATCACAATATACATTTTGGCATTTGAACGAGGCCCTTATCCAGAGTGGTTGAGGGTTGAGAGGTTTGCTCATCGCCTGACCAGGGGCAACTTGGCGGTACTGGGGTTTGACAGTAGAACCTTCTGTAGCTAACCACTGAGCTACACCTACCACTTTAATTATTTTGGGAATATACAGAATATAGAATGATCTTTTTCAGTGGTGTTATTGGAGCCACATAAAACCTACATGAGTCATATATAACAATTGACAATGGTATATGAAAAATTATTGTTCACAACATATTCCAACAGGCATAATTTTTGCTTCTGTTAATGTTGAACTTGGACTTAGACTTAGTTAGTCCTGTGCCATAGGGGGCACTGGGTGGTGAGCAAGCTTGATTGATTGTCATGATTTCAGCCTTGTCCCATGATAGACCAATGAAGACAAAAGGTATTTTGGTAAATGTGTGGTGGAATGTACCATGAGTCGCCCTTGATTCCATTTCCATTGAGAAGTGGAACACACCCTCTCCAGGACATCACAACGACCTGTGGTTGAGTGGGTACGTGTATGGAGTGAATAGATGTGTATGAGTGTCCCTGTCCAGCCTTGCGCTCTAAGTTTTCTGGGATAGGCTCCAGGACCCCACGACTCTGTATGCAGGATTAATCGGTATAGACAATGAGTGCGTGATAAAAGACTTCTGTAGATGCCATCTAGCCTAAATTCTCATTATAGGTATTTTGTTAGTTGATATTTATTTATTTATTTATTTACTTTTTATTTACATTAATTTAATGTGGAATGGCTTGATTGCTCATGAATTACAAAAAATAAGCAGATTGTTGGAAGAAAAAAACATTAATACCAATTATGAAGTGTTTACGCAGGCCTCACGTAGCCCCCCTACGAACATTAGCTTTATTTATTTTATTTATTAGGTCCAAACCAAGCTTTTATGATGTTATATTAGATTTGTTAGTGACATATTAGGGTAAGTAGTCGCTGTCATTATGTGTTCAGAATCATTGTGTTTACTAAAAACAGAGCTTCAAAGTCAAATTGAATATCGCTGGAAAAATTCACTGAAATTGAGAGACACAATAATAGACCTGTGGCCACAGGGCCCAGACTCTGTGCGTTGCAGCCCACTTTGTCTTTTTTTTTTTTTTTTTTCTTTCGTAGCCTGAGTGGTTGCAGAGGTGATGGTGAGTTCATGGAGGTCTTGCACTCTGTCATCTCTTTAGAAAAATTCAGCATGTAACCACACAGTCATAATATTTTAAAGCCAAAACAGCCAACCCAGAGCGCTTGGCTGAACAACAAAGAGGAGCGTTTCAATCCTTTTGGGAATGTGCAAGAATTTTTAGAGTGGCTAATAGCTTAATTAGGCCATAAGAAATAATATAAGGCAGAGTAAAAACACGAGCTGCCAAATTATGACAAAATAGCAATAACTTTTTCTTTCTCTCTGCTGAGACTTTGAGAATATGAAGCTCATTATCTAAAGCCCTATTAGACTAATTTCCTATTTTGTAGACAAACTTTAAGTCATTTAAATCAAAGATATGTTTTATTGCAAAGAATATATATGTATAAGGTGTGGCTTACAGACATCACATAAAACATTAATTTGTTTTCATCCAAGCTCAGATATGCAAAACGCAGACGCGCAGCCTTTACGCTATTACCACGTACAGACAATAAGCATTAATTATAAAACCGGTGCTGATACTGTTTTGCGGTCAGGAACCCTGTTAAATCCTGTTTGACCTTTCAGTAGTCCGAGGCGATATTTTCCTTAAATGCAGTTTTGGATTGAAGGATGAAAGAGTTTTTTTTTAGCAGACGTGATATTAGCTGGGCATGGTTAGTAGGTTAGTATGTGGTTTTTAAGGCACAGCGATCCCAAGAGTATTAAAAGTGCAATGCGATCATTAAAGCAGCAGTAATAAAATATAACTCAAATAACTATTACTGGACATCTGACCTTTGTGTGACTGTAGTACAGACAGCCTAAGAACCGCAAACTGGGGAATAAAAGATTGTGGTTTTGTAAGTTTAAATTGAAGAAAAGAAAAGAAAATTGAGGGAAAAATGATTTAATAGAACAACATAACAGAGACTGATACATGAAGAAAACATTTACTGTTAAATCTTAGGCTTTTATTGGTTATACTTTATTATTATAGGATTGCACCATTTTTTTAACCATTGTGTATTAACAGGTAAAAATGGATCAGAAAAATAATAGCAGTAAAAAAAAACATTCTCTGAACAACTGGTTGAATCTATATTGGGGCTGATGTATTTTAAAAGTCCTGTACTTAATTTAGTACTGTAAATAAAAAATAATCAAAAAGTTTGAAAAATCATCATCAGCCAGTTGTAATCCTATTTCACTCATTCATTCATTCAGGGTTGGTCAGGGATGATCAAGTTTGTTATGAATCCCAGGAACATGGTATTCAAGTTGTAAAAACACCCTGAACAGGAAACTAGTCCACCACACAGGGACATGCAAACTCCATGCACACAGATCCCTAGGTGAGATTCGAACCCGGACCCTGTGGGTGCAAGGTGACAGTGCTAACCACTAAGCCACCATGCCACTATGTTCTCACCTAGGAGGAATGTATTATAGCATTTTTAGTCTGTAATCATTTTTTTATTAATTTTTATTTACTTTTTTTTATTTTGTCTTTTCAAAAAGAAAATACATTCTTGGGCAAGGACGTAGAGAACTTCTCAGAATGTTAAAAGAAAATGAAGAATGTTGAAGAAAAAAATACATAAAGTAAATAAATAAATAAAATTATATAATAAAATAATAAATAAATTAATAATAATAATAATAATAATAATAATAATAATAATAATAAAAACGTCTTAGTACCGATATAGAGTGTTGTATGTCCCCAGCCCTATACAAAGAAAATATCCAGAATATTACATATGTGTTATATTTTCTTACATTTAAGATTTTCCTAATATGTTATTTGGAGGTGGGAGGAAACTGGAGAACCCAGATGCACTAGCACCATGATGCCCTCTCATGTGATATAGCCTTATTATAGCAGTATAGCTGTTATAATAACTTTAATAGCTTTATATAAGTGACATATCACAACATGAGGATCTTTATCAGAGCTTTATGAGGCATTAAGAGGATAATAAGCACAGTTATAATGGTTTATGATTACAGGTGTTATAGAAAGTACTGTAGTACAGATGTGTGTAGTATGTATTTTTACAGCAATGTTCTGACATTTGCTGTCATCATCATCATTAATAATAATAATATCGTGATATTATCATCATCTTTATATTCCAGGCGTCTCTTATCCTTCGTCACGCTCTGTTTTGGAGCATATGGCCTTTTCCTGTGGAGGCCTGAACCCCAGGCATCCAGCGAGCCGTCACACCTGAGTAAGAGAGATCAAAGTGTTCAGTGGGGTCAACCACAAGCAGGGGAGCACCACCTGCCAAATCCTCAACCTGGCCTTAAACACGGCCCGCACACTGCTCTGCCCTCACACACACAACAATCTAATCCAGACAGCGATTCCATTCTCTGTGCGTTTGATATTCCCAGGGGTCGCAGCACGGGTTAGCAGTGTCACCACTCGTGTCAGACTTCTGTTCTTTGTAGCGACGCATTCGTTTGTTCAAATCACAAAAGCCACAAGGGAAAGAAATTGCGAGAGTACGTTTAATCCCGGAGGCGCAACTCAACAATTCATAACCGCTGGCGCTTTAATTGCGACAGGGCTTTTTCACTTGCTAAACGCTGCAATTTTGCCTTCTCATGAGCCAGAACTTCTTCAGGGGACCGGTATGCACCGAGTTTGCTCCACGCTATGTTCTGGGAAACGTCATTAGCAGGTTCCGCGGGGACAAACACGATGATTAAACGTGGATTGTAATGAAGCAGGATGAAAACGATCGCTGGAAACTAACGTCGTAAAATGTCCTCGGGTGATGGCAAGGAAACAAACAAATAAACAGGCTTTAAAAAAACAGAAAAAAAAAACATGACGGCTATAAATAAGGAGAAGGCATTTAAACAGTGTGTGCTATTGTTGATTAATCTGGGGATATTCAGACGTATCGAGCCTCTGGGACGCAGAAAGTACGCTGAGGCTGTTTGGAAGCTGGTTTGCACTCTGCAGCTTGGATTTAAGTAATGTTTATTGACTAATCATTCGCACTCAATTAAACTAAACCTTTTTAGCCTGGATTGATGCAGGTAAATGTCACGATAGGTAGGCGCGCCTAATGCTGTACACACATTTGTGTTGTGGATGTTTTTTTTTTTTTTTTTTTTATGTGCAGAAGTGCACCTGCCTTTCTCTTTCCCTTTGCTATAACCACTATAGACGTCATCTGTGGTTCAATCGTTCCAGTGTTTTATGTTTTTTTTTTTTTTTTTAGCAACCTTGATGATGAACTGAATCGTAGGTTCACACACAGACCAGGCGGAGAAAAATGAACCTACACACCCATAATACTGTACACATCGCTGCCAATTAAAAGAAAAACTACACATGCAAGATGCGAAACTAGTCATGGTGTGCGGTTTAATCCTGCACATGTAAGTAATGCAGTAAATTAATCACAGTTTCTATTCCAGCTGTCGCCGGGCAGATATACGTTAACAATCAGCTTTAGTAATGGCTTTTCTGAAATGAGTTATTGATATCAGCTGGCAGCGAATAAAACAGGCCAGGACTGGGTCACTCTTTTACAGCGCCAACATTTATATCAAATATGAGTCACTTTTATGATGTAAAAGCATATCAGTCAAAAAGGCCTTGCCTGCCAGGCGCAACTGTTTCAAAGCAAAACCACTTTTTTTTTTTTAAACAGGCTATAAAAGCATATCGGACCGGCTTGGGCTCGAGTGTCAGCTTCTGGTCATGTCAAGATTCAGAAATACAACGCTAAACAAGATTATCTCAAGCGCCCGACTGTTTGCAGTAAACTACTTCGATATAAACAATAGCCCGGGCTGACTGTTAGTAGTTTTTGACGTCCCCTAACTGGTATACGCTTAAACAGAAATTACAGGCTGTCGTTTTTTTTTTTCCCTGGAGGCAATTTTATAGTTTCTCAACTTTCAAAAGGAACCACCGATACACATGTGTTACACGCTGTAAAACCACAAATTGCGGCAAATCAAAAGACCAAAGTCGAGATTTTTTTCTTTAGAGAAAGAGCACGTAACGCAAATGCGTTTAATTTGTAATGATAGTTCTAAGGTTGTTTTTGTGTAACTGCCAACATTTTGCCCCAGTGGGTATACTTGAGTAATCTTTAGGTATACACACATCTGCTGTGTCGTACAGTGGTTCTCAATCAGGTCCTGGAGGACCACTGCTCTGAATATTTCAGCACTTTCTCAGCTCAGAGTACACCTGATTTAACTAATTGACTAATTAAGAGCCTTTTCTTAATTGAAGTGGGTGTGGTAAAGCAGGGAAAATCTGGTCGTTGTCTGGTCAAGAACCGTCGGTGTAGGGCAATAATGATCATCAAGTCTTGGTGCCAAGGGTGCCAATCCATCTCACACACACACAGATACAGGCCATTTGGGAACACCAATAACTCTAATCTGCATGTCTTTGGACAGTGGAAAGAAAGCAGAGGAAACCCACCAAGCACAGGGAGAACATGCAAACTTCAGCACACAGATCCAATGTGGGACTCCATTGTGAGATCATAGTTCTACTCACTACATCATTGTGTCATACACATGAAACAAAACAACCCCTATCCCAGGAGACTGAGGGAACAAGGCGGGCGGAGTACACCCTGGATGGGGTGCTAATCCATCACAGGGGACACACATACACACACTTACCCATTTACACACTACGGGCAATTTGGGAATGCCAATTGGCCTAATCTGCATGTCTTTAGACTGTGGGAGGAAACCTGAGTACCCGGAGGAAACCCACCAATCATGGGGAAAACATGCAAACTCCATGCACACAGACCCGAGAGAGGAATCGAACCTGGACCCTGTAGATGGAGGTGCAAGGTGACAGTGCTAATTTCAAACAAGTATTTGTTAATCAACCTAAACCACAAAACCACAAATTACCGTTATTGATAAGCTCATCAATAACCATTGATGAGCTTATCAGCTCCACACATTGTTGCAGTATTAAAAAGCAAAAAAATTATAGAATTAAATATTTTTTCTATATTTCATGAAAAAATCATAGTCATGTCAATTGCAACATTTCTACATCTTTTGGCTTCATTGATTTGAGTTTTAACCAGGTCTGTGCCAGATAGTCAAAAAAATACATTTCCCCTTGGGCGAGGTGTTACAGTAAGTCCTCAGGCTCTTGCTCAGTCCTCAAAAATACACCAGAACATCTATATTATGAGGATCAACATTTAGTCAGTATATTTAATTGTACAGTGCCACCACTATAATACTCTGGTACTACGTATATAGAGTACTATACTATTACATTACACCATATTATTCTATATACTGTATACTATACTGTTATAATACAGTACACTCATTACTAAGTCTTGCCATTTTCTTTCTTTTTTTCGTTGTTATTTTGCCTTAGTGCATTTCTGAGCTCTGCATTTGTCCTCTCTTACATTTCTGACATCACTTCCACCTCTTGTCTGTGATTTATTTATTCTTTTTAACCCATTCATGTTCGGCATGACGATTTGGATTTTTCAAATAAAGCTTCCATAACTTCAGTCTCCATAGTTACAGTACAATAATATGGCGGGCTTAGTTTTCACCGTTCATGAAGTCTATTGCCTGTTCAATTTGAAATGGTGATATGAGATCATGCGAGCGTGCCTTCTTGTAAACATAAGAAGACTTGAGTCACGCAACACTTTAAGTAAGTCAAACTGTAATAAATGATGTTGACACATGCATTCATATAAATGCCAATAAAACATACAGTTCTGTATCACCTTCATTAGCTGACACAAAATGTCATCTGCATATCCTGTATTTTTCGGTATTTCGATGTATTTTACTGTAGTATCATTGATTGATTTTTGTTTTGTTGGCTGCTACAGTACTTGTTTGAAGGACAGCTAAGATCCTTGGACTGTTCTGCAACGCCATGAATATGCAAAGATTTCTGAATTTCATTTCAGAAGGAACAACCCAGGAGTATAACAGCCACAAGGCAGGGGTGCTATTATAATACTGTATATACAGTTGGTCCCCTACATATGAACGAGTTCCATTTTGAGAGCTCGTCCGTAAGTCCAATTAGTTTGTAAGTCCAAAGTAATGAATTACATTTACTCATGTTACTGTAATTGAGTAGATTTTGTATACTTCTTTTAAAATCTGTAATTTTACTTTTACTTTTTTTGTATGTTTTGTTTGAAGTGTTGTACAGTACTCTAAATCATATTCGTTGCTGATTGAAAATTAATGAATTAAACTGAAAAATAATAAAAAGAATGTAACGGGGAGGGAAAAAAATTGCACCACTGCAATGTTTGATTGATGGGTGTGGAGAACAAACGCGCTAAATTCACAAGAACGATGGAGACGGACAAAACAAATGGCAGTGATGCAGAAACAGCTGAAAGCGAAATGCCATCAAATTCTAATGAAGCAAACCCCTGGTCATATTTAAGTGACTACTTTGATTTCAAGCACAAGAAAGGCAGCAGCTTTATTATACAAGGTAAAATATTCATATAAATTATATAAATCTTCAAATAAAAACAACTGGTTTGATATTTAGATCCCCTTGCCTTTTTGAACTACAATAGAATGCACACTGCGAACACGTGACAATGTACTGTACACAGGGCATGTGGTCTAACTTCCGTAATTGAATGTGCACAAACGCATGTTTGTATCTTTTATGATAAGTTAAACAATATTAAGTGCATTTATGTAAAAGATCCATTTCATTTAACAGCTTTTTGGACATTTGGTATAAAGCAAGCAGATGTGTACAGTATTTGTCAGGGAAAAATAAAGAAAGCAAGAAAACCTTGTTTGGCTGCAAAATGCTGAGTTTAGGGTTTATCTAAGGATTTGGGTTCAAAATCACACTTGGGCCTCATCTACAGAGACCACAGCATAGTTTTTTCAACCACTGTGGCATTTTTCTGTTGCTTATTATGTTAATTTATACTCGTACTCGTACGCTTTACCCCACACAGCTTGCATAAGTATTTGCGCCTTGGCAACTTTTTTTTTTCTTCGTAATGATAAACACTTGTAGATAGGAGTTCTTGAGAATTCCTTAACACTTCAGTTGAAGATCCTGTGTTTTTTTCGGGTTTGGATGGCGTTCATCAGCTTGTTTTCGGGTGAAACTATAACTTAATCAGTTCAAGCAGTACTGGGTGTGTGTGTGTTTGATGCCAACATGGCTGTCACCACTCCTTTTCATGTTTGTGCGGGGATTCTTGAGCACACAGAATGTAATCCTGCTAACTCTGTTCACACATGGCCTCTGTCGTAACTCAGTACGCACCACTTGAGCTGCGGAGTGACAGCGGGAATGATTAAAGCGATATTCACGTGACGAGCCGTGTTTGTCTACGACTCTCTACTCCGGCTCTCGTTTATCAGTGTTTTAGCAAAGAAGCGAGTAAGTGGTTTTGTCAGCCGAACGTAACGAAAAATTCCTGCCAGCAGTTTGCGAACGCTTCAGCAATGTTCATCATCTTCTTCTTCAATACTCACACATACTGGTGTGTGTTTTTTTGGTTAATTTTTTGGATGAATACCGATCACCCGTATCAATTGCATACGCAGCACAGCTGTTCGTTTACATTTAGTGACACTCTCAATAGTCTGCTTAAAGAGAAAGCTACAGGGAGCTCATGTTTCCATCACGTTTCCTTGTATTTATACTTTAGCCTTTAATTGGTGAAGTGCATGAAATCCCTGATGGATGATGCCAAAAAGACACGCTGGACACCGATCATAATCAACATAGTGAAGCACAGTGCTTGATCTTTCTGTCTTTTTTACTTTCCTACTTACTCATCTATCTATCTATCTATCTATCTATCTATCTATCTATCTATCTATCTAACCATTAATATAAAATTATATATATATATATATATATATATATATATATATATATATATATATATATATATATATATATATATATATATAGATTATATTGATACTTATTTAATACTTTTTCATATTTTGGCTTAATTCTATGTTTGATATATATCCTTTCTAAACACCTATTATTTTTATACCCATATTTATTTAAATTAATTCTATTTTTATGCTTATTTTCTACTTTTTTTAGCAGCATTCATAAGGGGGACAGCAAATTTCATTGTACAGGGGGAAACATTTTCTTTACTGTGCACATGACAATAAAACTTGAAACTTATCATTTTAACAAGATCTTCACTACACCTGAATCTCACGGTTTATAAAACAGTTCATTGATCAGTTCATAAAAGTTCATTGGTATCTAACTTGATAACTGGTGGGGCGGTTAGCGCTGTCTCCTCACACCTCCAGGGTCTCGGGTTCGATTCTCACCTCGGGTCTGTGTGCATGGAGTTTGCATGTTCTCCCAGTGCTTGGTGGGTTTCCTCCGGCTCCACAGTCCAAAGACATTCAGATTAGACTAATTAAACCTGTACACAGGATAAGCAGTATGATCAGCGTTACCACAAATCCAAGCTGAACTGGAGCTCTAATGTGAAAATGTGGTGTGTGTTTGTCCAGGAGACCCCAAGAGCAATGAACACAGATCCTGTCATTTTAGGAAAACCTGATGAGTCTCGAAGTCAGAGCAAGTGTAACCCAAACACACACACATACTGTACAGCTCTTATACTGCCATTTTATTACTCACAGACAAAAGCTACCCATGTGGTGATTATTACTGATCTGATCTATAATTTTTTTTCTGTTCTTTGACTCTGATGAGAGCCGCATGTCTGAGACTCAGAGGATATAGTAATCTGGCCAGAATGTTAGCCATCGCGCACATCAAAGAGACAGCGTGTCCAGAATTGGCTCCTTTATGTTTACAGATTTTTCGTGGTATATTCAGTTACACATTCAAGCACAAGAAAAAAAAAACCCTCTTCTAGTGAACTCTGGATTAACAGTGTTTTGTTTTGAATTCCCAGTGAATGTGACCGTGCAGACGCGAGAACCTGATCTTGTCGAACATGTGCCACAGTGCCTGATGGCACCGCAGAAGGGGAAGTGGCTCACAGGAGGCATTCCGGACCGGATGGCTTCAGAAGGGAAAAAAAATGGAATGCTGAACATGAGTTATCAAAGATGTGAACCAGGCTATAAACGAGTGCTGAGAATGGATGGGAAAAGCAAGTGTTAGAGAGAGTGGGAGGGCGAGAGACCACAGCTTCCCTCTCTCGCTCTGCTTGTGGCTCCCTGACACCATGTTTGCTTCCTCTGCAGTCTGTTCCTTCATTATTTACTAGCAAGTCGAAACAACAACCACGAGAACAACACAGCTTGCAGAACATCCCCAACACACATGGGGAGAAAACTGTGGAGCATGTTTTTTCTTTCTTTCTTTCTTCTTCTTCTTATGTTAAAAAAGTCAAAACGTGCTGTTATTCCAAAAACCCAGCAGAGTTCACCATGCTGAGAATATCAGCACCGCTCTGAAACATGGTGGTGGCAGCATCATGCTGAGCATTACCCTGGTGTCATTAATTTCTTCCTTCTTTACGTCTTTATGTCTTTCTAGCTTCCTTTCCTTTTCTGGTATTATTTCTATCATGGTCTTTGTGTTTTTCAAATTTTCTTCCCTTTTCACAATTTGCTTGTTTGTTTACTTTTTACTTCCTTATTTTCTGTCTTTTCTACATCTTCTGGTATTCTTTCTCTGGTAATCTTTTTTTCTTGATTTTTCTTTTCTGGTAAATGTCACGTACTGTTAGCTTACACATGAGGGTAAACACAAAAGGCTAATTCTCCTAGAGGCTAATCCTGCTAGGAGACACAGAGACAAAGACATACTAAATTAAGACACATGCAAACTTAAAGAGCTCCATAAACCGAATGCCAACTATCACTAAACAAACTAAAACAGAACATAAGACAAAACAAAACCCACTTAACAGAACTGAAATTAATGCTCGACTCAGTTTCCCAGAACAAACAGCTATTTATCATGTTGCTAACGAGCTTCCACGTTCAGGTGAGCACCTGACCGAGGTGCCTTCTGGGAAACTGAGTCTACCAACAAAAACTACAACACAAATACAGTGCCCTCTAGTGGGCAACCCTCACAGTACCCCCCCTTAAAAACACTCATCCGGAGCGCTAACGGAGGTCCTGGGTACTCTTCCCAATGTCCTGTCCTGTCGTTCCACCCGACTGCGACTTTGATGAGCAGGCTCCACAAGGTGGGGGGGAGGGTGAGTGAGCTTAGATTGCCGCCGATGCCACACACCGGATGCAGCAGCGGCCTGCACCCGAAGCTGGGTGGCGGAGGCAGAAATGGCTCGTCCTCGAGGCTGAGTGGCGGTGGACTCGCGACGTCGTCGCCGGGTGGCGGAAGCAGGACTGGATCGAGGCCGTAGGCCAGGTGGCGGAGACAGCACCGGATTGATGGTGTAGGCCGGGCGTTGGAGGCAGTGCTGCGTGCTCTTCCGGGTAGAGCGGCGCATGCAGCACTGAGTCGCACTCCAAGTCGGGCGGCCGATGCAGCACTGTGATGTCCTCACGCTGGGTGGCCGATGCAGTACTGGTTCCTCCTTCGACACCGGGTGGTGACAGAAGCACGCTTCTAATCAGGCGGTGGAGATTAATTGTCACCGCAGCCAGGCGGCTGCGAACGAAGCTGGAGAGTGTGGTGAGGGCTTCCTCTGGGCTTGGCTGGGTTCTCTGGAGTTCTGGAGCCCCCACTGACGCCTGCTGGCGAACTGGAGCCCCCACTGAGGCCCGCTGGCGAACTGGAGCCCCCACTGAGGCCCGCTGGCGAACTGGAGCCCTCCAGTTCAGTCCCCTGTTTTGACGTGGGGCAAGCTGATTATCCCCTGTCAGCTTGCCCCGGCGTTATGGTCCCAGCCCCCCCAAAAAAATACTCCCGGATGGGCCCCTCTGCTATGCCTTTGATATGGTCGAGCATTCTGTCACGTACTGTTAGCTGTTGGACTGTGGGCATGCAGGTGAGGCATAGACGCAGAGGGGATAAGGTGGCAAACAAAGTCTTTTAATTTTAAACAAAACCAAACAAACATGAACAAAGGAAGTTGGCTTTACTTGGGAGCATACTATAAACAAAACCAATAATCAACTAATACACAGACAAGGGATTACACAACCTAATATACAGTACAGACATGGGATACAAACTGGATACAAACACAAGGGACTATACATGCAAGGGGCTAAACACACACAAGACAGACTTGGCTAGGCCTACTAGCTGTTATGCACATTAGCTGCTAAGATAGCTAGTAGCTAAACAGACTAATTGCTAAACAGGCTAGTAGCCAGAGATCCAAGGGCCAAACAGACTAGGTACACAGCAGACTAGGTATAGAACAGGCTAAGAACTATAATGGTTAGTGGCTAAACAGGTTAGTACCTAAACAGACTATGATCTAAACAGCCGAGGAGACTAGACAGACTCGAAGACTAGACACACTAAGATCTACTGTAAGCAGGTTAGTAGTGCACTGACCAGTATTTATACAGAACTACACATGCAATGGGGGTTAGACATGAGGGTAAACATAAAAGGCTAATTCTCCTAGAGGCTAATCCTGCTAGGAGACACAGAGACAAAAAGACATACTAAATTAAGACAAATGCAAACTTAAAGAGCTCCATAAACCGAAGGCCAATTATAACTAAATATACTAAAACAGAACATAACAAGAAAAACAAAACCCACTTAACAGAACTGAAATTAATGCTCGAGCCAGTTTCCCAGAACAAACAGCTATTTATCATGTTGCTAACAAGCTATTTCGTTCAGGTGAGCACCTGACCGAGGTGCCTTCTGGGAAACTGAGTCTACCAACAAAAACTACAACACAAATACAGTGCCCTCTAGTGGGCAACCCTCACAGTAAATATTTTCTTTGTTTGTACAATTGTTTGTTTGTTGGTTCTTTCTTTCTTTCTTTCTTTCTTATTTGTATTTTGATTTTTTAATCATTTATTTTCTTTCTTCTATGTGTCCCTTTTCGTTTTTAGTGTTTTATGTTGTTTGTTTATTTGATCGATTTTTTGTTTGTTTGTTCCTTTCTTTCTTTCTTCCTTTCTTTCTTTCTTTTATAATTTCTTTTTGATTTACTTCTTTCTTCTTTGTCTCTTTTTCTACTTTAGTCTTTTATGTTGTTTTTTGTTAGTTTTTTTTTCTTTTCTTTTTGTCTGTCTGTAAATCTTTTTGGCTTTATCAGTGTTGCATGTTTCTTTCCCTTGCATGTTTCTCTTTCTTTTTCTTTTCTTTAACAGTGGTATTTTAAATGCTTCCTTTCCTATTTTTTTATTTTATTTGTTATTTATTCCTTCCTTCCTTCTTGTTTGCTTCTCTCTTTGTCTTTTTTCTTTCTTTCTTCTTTTCTCTCTTTCTTTGTTTCTTTTTTCCCTCCTAAGAATAAAGGAAAAACAGTGCAAGAGCTAAATCTGTTTGTTTTATTGCAGCTGGAAAGTATCTATCTATCTATCTATCTATCTATCTATCTATCTATCTATCTATCTATCTATCTATTTATCTATCTATCTATCTAGCTATCTATCTATCTATCTATCTATCTATCTATACAGTATATATATCTATATATATACAGTATATTAGTGTGTGTGTGTGTGTGTGTGTGTGCGTGTGTGCTGCAGACCTCCTCCCATCTGCACATTGCACTCTTTCTGCGTGTGTGAATGTAATTAGTTCAGTTCTCCTTGTGCACCAGTGCAGTAGCAGCTCTAGATGACAAACAGTCCAGAGCCGTAAATTAAGAGCTTTAATGCTTTTCACTCGCGCTCTGTTCGCCATTTCTTTCTGCTGTGAACTGCAATGCTATTTATTTGCTTTCCATCTCCTTCTCTCTCACTTCATCTCGCTCTCTTTCCCTCCTCCTCATCCCTCGTTTAACAATAAGTTTCCAAGCAACAAAACAAATGTGCCACATGTGCAATGGCTTTGCCTTTTCTTTTTGCTGCTAAACACATTGAAAAGTAAGTGGACTAAATGATGCCGGTGGTTTAGGGTCATATAAAAGATGCAGATGTTTCTGCACAAAGCTGGAACACACACACACACACACACACACACACACACACAGTACCAGTGAAAATTCATTTGGCTGGACAAAAAAAACATAAATTATCAAGTTTGTGTCCGTCAGATTGTACAGTCATGAGACAGATGCATCTCTCTCTCTCTCTCTCTCTCTCAACATCTGTCCCTGCTGATTGAAATGAGACACCATGGCCACTATTCATATTAAACCCTGTCCAAAGGCAGTGTGTATTTTACACCATGTGAACTAAATCACTTCACTACTACTACTAGTGCACATCTTTTTCTTTCTTTCTTTCTTTCTTTCTTTCTTTCTTTCTTTCTTTCTTTCTTAATTTTTTCATTCTTTCTTCATATTTTACTGTAAATTTTTTCTCCCTTTCTTTCTTTTGTTATTTCCTTCTTTCTTTTTCTTTCTTTCTTTCTTTCTTTCTTTCTTTCTTTCTTTCTTTCTTTCTTCTTTCTTTCTTTTTTCTTTCTATGACATTTATGAACATGTCTCTAGGTAATTGGTTGTCTTGTATTCTTGTCTACCTTTTATTTAGCTGTGACTGTTTATCTTTGTTTATTTGTTTCTTCCTTTTTCCCATTTATTCTTCCTACATTACAGGGCAAATGGGTGTCCTTTAAAGAAATCATCTTGTTTACTTGTTTACTTGTTACTTTATTTCTTTTTGTAACATTTTGCACATGGTACATCATGGTAGGCTTTTTCTTTCTTCATTTTTTAAAGATTTTTTTCTCTTCTTATTATTTCTTTCTTTTAGTACATATGTCGGGCAATAGCAAAAATGATTACGATCAGGATATGAACCAAAATACAGTACACGAGTGTGGAGGTGAGAGTGCTTATATACTGTATATACTGTATACTGTCAGTGTGTGAGTGTGATGAGAGAGATGTGTGTATAATGAGTGCGTGTGGGTGTGTGGGTCTGAGACGGTGGTGAGCTGTACTGTAGTGCATGGCTGCATTCTGGGTAGTAAGAGTCTAACACTAACTCTGGCCTCTTTTTTGGCAAAGCAACCAAAAATAAGATAAGATAACTAATAATAAGATAACTAAACCTTTTTTTTTCACATTCCTGACTTAGCTTGTGTTTGGTACAGTAGTTGAGTTGAAAGGTTGATTTTTGATTTTTTACTACACATACTGTGTTACATATCGCGAGTAAATCCTACAAAGAATGGTATTTACTGTACTGTAGTGTATAGAGTATGATCACAATGTACACAGTAAGTATGCTATTATACACACACCTTTTTTAAATAGTTTGTCTCTTTACTGTCTCTACATTCCTTCTCTCTCTCTCTCTCTCTCTCTCTCTCTCTTTCTCGGCTCATGATGTGTGGTTGGATCTGTGTTAGAGCTAGCGGATGTGGCCACGGTGGCCGTGTCCCTCACTTGTTCCTCGCATGTTTGTTTTGACAATCGCCTGTGACACAGATGACAGACGTGTTTTCCAGATCCACTCTAATGCTCCAGCACATTTGGTTCACACACAAACACATTCCTCAGTGTGTAAATGTGGCATGCAGAAGGAAAAAAAAAACCTAACACAGCAAAAAAAGTTTGCACAGTTCGTGGTATGTAGGTCAAAAGGAATTAAATAATATGCTCATAATATGCTAATATGCTCAGGAATTAAAGGCTGTTATTTGCTCAAAAGTTTGCGAATTGTTTCTCACTCTCACTCATTCTCTATACAGTTTATCCTGTACAGGGTTGCAGCAGGATTGAAGCCTATACCTACGCGGGTTTCACCCTGCATGCAGTGCTAGGCTATCAGAGGGCACAAGTACAGTAGACCCACTCCTTCACTAATTTGCCTGTCTTTGGACTGTGGGAGGAAACCGGAGTACCAAATGGAAACCTATCAAGCACTCACACAAGGTGGGAGGCTTCAATACTAACCATTACTCCACAATGCCATCTAACCCCTCTTAATAAAATAAAACATGGAGTATATGTTTTGATTTTTATTTTAAGGCAAGTTCTAAGTCAGTTGGAAGCTGGAAATTTTAAACAACAACAAAAAACACATCTGTAGAAATATATAAAGAAATATTAGACAGTTTACATTATTGTTTCTAGATGTCATAGTTAATACCTCAAACATGATATCTGAGCAGGTATCTTCATTATAAACCTCCAAATACAGGCAAAAAAAGTGATTTTTGCCAACTTATTCGGGTTTATGTGTTTTACGTGTGTTTGTGTGTGAAAGTCATACTACACAGTAGCCCCCTCCCTCCTCCTCTCTCTCTCATCTTACTTCAGCCACAATTGTGTTTAAAGGTTAAGTACAGGTTAATTTGTTTTATTTTTACCTCATATTTTGTATTAATTATTTTTATATGAATATTTTTGTGTTGTTTCCATTATTTCTTATGAGGAAATTCACTTACTGTATACGAGTGCTTTGTTATACGAGCATGCTGCTGGAACTTAGGGTTTAACTGTATATATAATACATTATTAATTTTATAATATAATATTATTATAAAATTATATATAGATATAATTATAACATTATTATCATATATATATATATATATATATATATATATATATATATAAATAAATCTGGCGGCGCGGTGGTGTAGTGGTTAGCAATGTCACCTTGCACCTCCAGGGTCTGGGTTCGATTCCCCGGCCAGGCTCAATTCCCGTCTCTGTGTGCATGGAGTTTGCATGTTCTCCCCGTGCTTGGTGGGTTTCCTCCGGGTACTCCGGTTTCCTCCCACAGTCCAAAGATATGCAGGTTAGGCTAATTGGCGTTCCTAAATTGCCCGTAGTGTGTGTGAGTGTGTGTATGTGTGTGTGCCCTGCGATGGATTGGCACCCTGTCCAGGGTGCCCGAAGTCTCCTGGGATAGGCTCCAGGTCCCCCGCGACCCTGAACACAGGATTAAGCGGTATAGAAAATGAATGTATGAATAAATAAATCTTGTATTAAATATATTTAGCGGATTCCCCCCCCCCCCCATTTATACAGTATATAAAGTTGTATATACAATATACATAATATATATAAGCGGTAGTTAGACTACAATAATACAGTTCTAATAGAAAATGGATTTTAGAAATTGTATGGAGTGAGTGTGTGAATAGTAACGTTTGAATAATATCACTCCATACACTTTCTAAAATTCCTTTTCTATCAGAACTGTATTATTACACCTGCATATGTGGCTTCATTTCATTTCTGTGCAAATCCTCATTTAAAAAAAAAAAAACATTTTTGTTAATGCAGCAGGCCTAAAGAAGAGATAAGATACTGTAGAGCCAGCATTCACACTTCCAGCTGCTACAGCACTAAAGCCCAAATTAACTACCGTGGCCGTGTTAATTGCTTCCTGCTTAATGTGCTTCTCGAATGTGCTCCTCACTGCCCCATCGCAGCCTGAGAATGGCAGGACAGGAGATCCAGGGCTGGCTGTAATGACGGATTCTCCCTTTCTTCTGCTATTTCGCTATTTTAGTCATCTCAAGCATGAGTGGATATAAGTGAGCCTGGTGGAAAATAACTGAAATGGTGACATTAGGCACCTGTTCCTAAAGTGCAGCGTCTCTGAAATGAGCAGTAATTATTGCCGGATATTAAACTCTGCATTAAGCAGGCGGCATTTACAGAACAATCATCTGTCTCCAATATGCTACGAGATCTTCATTTAAACAGCACTAAAGGAAAGATAGGAAAAAGAAAGAAAGAAAGAAAGAAAAAGAAAGAACAGATCCTCTCTTTCACTTTCATTACTGCCTGGATAATCTAGGGCTCTTATAATCAAGTAATATATAATATAAATCATGTTTTTCACAACTCTTATCCAGGAGGATTTTTTGGTTGTCAGACAGCATTCATTTGGCAACATTATGGACATTGAAACACTTTTGGCATTTGGTTATTTTTGAAAGCCAGAGTAACAAAGCACATTCACAGTCAAACCAGGACTTGTGATGAAATTTCTTGAAAATTCAACCTAGTAACCCAGTGTAAGTATCTAATCAATGACCGAAACTTCAAACCACTTTTTGAACGTTGCTCTGGATATAAGCATCTGCCAAATGGCTAAATGTAAATGTAAATGTCTTAGCCACAGTAAAACATGTGAACTGTGCAAACATTTCAAAGAAGACTGTACGTCCGTGTTCCGATCGCGGCTGAGGTGCCTCAGAATGAACAATCAGTGAATGGAACGCGTGATCCTTTGAAAATCAGCACACAACTTTCCACTAACTTGTCTGTGGGAACTGTACACACAATCACTCACCAACGCCATGACAGGAACTCGGCTAGGAGCCACATCCCCTGTACAATCCTGATCTCGCTCAAAGCCATTACCACATGTTCGGGCCATTAAAGGAGTCCCTGGGAGGCCAGGGTTTCAGACGTGAAGCAGGCAGGCTGAGAAAATCTTGATGGCGTACAATCACTAGGGAAATTCTGGGATAAATGCATTAGTGTACCCGGGATTATATCGAGAAATAAAAGAAGTTTTTACATGATCAAAAGTCCCGGTTTGACTCGAATGCTCTGATACTCTCATCAATGACATTGGACGAATGTTGACCACATGACATTTACATTTACATTACATTTATGCATTTGGCAGACGCTCTTATTTGCCAGAGCGACTTACATTTTTATCTCATTACACATCTGAGCAGTTGAGGGTTAAGGGCCTTGCTCAAGGGCCCAACAGTGGCAACTTGGTGGTTGTGGGGTTTGAACCTGGGATCTTCCGAACCGTAGTCCAATGCCTTAACCACTGAGCTACACCTGGGCCTACATTGAGATAACTGTGAACAAATGACCCAAAGATAACAAGGTAACTTTTACTTTTATGTCTTCCAACAAAATTAATCCATAAACTGCTCAAACTAATGACGCTATGTTTTACATTTTGGAACATATACTCATCATTCTATCAAAATAATTCTCATTTTCAAAAAACATGTATCATTGGCCCAATGTCATGTTTTGGGTGGACGACATTGTAAACTAATTACGACAACGTCATACGACATTAGGGTTCCTGCTGAGAGCCTTCTTTACCGTAAAATCTTTTCATATAAACTTGAGACCATGTTGATTCAATTCCTGTTAATTAAACCTTTTCAAACGGATCTGCTTTGATTTTAAAAGACAGTGTGTAGGTGGGTGCGTATGAGTGCACATGTGCTGTCCCCTTTATGTACCCAACTTTATGTCCCCTGGGCTTCAGCAGGCAGTAATTGTTGCTGTAAAACATTAATACGAACCAGATGAAGAAGGAAGGGAATTCTGGCATCTCCGTTTTTATGGATAATTTGAGGTTATTTACATGGGATAAATGAGACTGGAAAGAACCGCAGGCCAAGCTGTACGGGACACACACTACACGCACACTGAGACACACTCGCCACCTACACATTCCTGCAATTATCTGGATTTGAAATAAAACTATTTAAATTTCAAGTGTTTGAACGTGGCACATCTGACACATGAACACACGGTCGACTTTCCACCTTGATTTTCCACCTTGATATACAGGTGTTGATTCATTTTCTATAACAGCAGCTCTGATAATAACTATGGCTGGATGAGAAAAAATGCCACAGTCTCAGGAAGATCAAAGTTATTGGCATACTGTACATCAAGCAAAGAAAACTACGGGGATTTAAGAGGTTATAAATATTGGACTTTGCAGCGATGAGAAAAAGGTCATGTGAGTCCAGATTGAGCCTATTCCTGAGCGATGGGCGTGAAGGGAAGAGCATGAAGCAATGCACCCATCATGCATAGTGTCCACTGTACAAGCCTCTGGAGACAGTGTTATGATCTGGGGTTGCTACAGTCTCTCAGGTCTAGACTCAGCAACGTTATGTGGAAATAAAATGAAGTCAGCTGATGACCTGAATGACCAGGTTATCACATTTATGGAGCTGTTATGGACATTATTTATCTGTTCACTCATGCACAGATGCGAATACCCCGATACGCTGTAGACCGGACACTCATGGACATTGCACATTTGCACATAGATGCACATTAGCATACTTCCTGGACATTTCCATTTATTTCCATTTTTATTTCCATTTAAATTTGCTATTTTGTCTTTTGTACAGATAAGTTTTTATATTTCTTACATATTTTTTGAAAATCTTTATATTTTGTTATATTTTCTTATGTTTCAGTTATTTATTTCTTGTTAATTGTTTTAAAAATGTTACGGTCACGGGCGGTTGTATAACCGCTGCATATTGTACTGTGTATGACTGTGTATGTGACAAATAAAATTTCGCCACAATCCAAATAAAAATCGGCCACAATCCAGAACTTAAATTGTGAGAGGGGTTCTCGGAGCACAAGGAATCATTTTCACACATATTGTGAGCCATAATCAAAGCAAAAGGCGGTAAAATGAAATGTTATTGTTCCTGACTTTTTTTTCTTCTTTTTTTGGCAAGGGAGTGTATGACTGTTCTCATTTAAATGATAGACATTCACTGGACTCTCACCAAAACGTGTGGTAAACTCCTTGGCATAATTCATACAGCATCGTTTTCTGATAGGAGGTGTTTCTTTCGTATTTATGGAAGGAGTCTCCAGTGTTAGTGCTTTGCAGAGGCCAAGCTGTAACTTTACATTTTCTGAGTCTTATATTTTACGTCATACTTTGAAAGTCTTTAGGATGCTTTTGTAACAGCAAGAAAGGAATAAAAAAAATTTGTAAACGAACAATCGTCGTCTATATTGCTTTATCTTGTACTCAGGGTTGTGGGGACCTGGAGTCTATCCCAGGAGACTTAGGGCACGAGGTAGGATAAACCCTGGACAGGGTGCCAGTCCATCACAAGGCACACACACTTACACGCTCATTCCCACACTACAGCCAATTTGGGAATGCCAATTAACCTAACCTACATGTAGGAAACTGGAGTACCCGGAGGAAACCCACCAAACACAGGGAGAACATGCAAACTCCATGCACACAGAGATGGGAATCGAGCCTGACGGGGGATCCTGGACTCTGGAGGTGCAAGGTGACAGTGCTAACCGCTACACAGCCGTGCCGCATAAAGGAACAATTCGTTACAATAATTCTAATGTAACTGATAATAGGAACTAATGGATCTTTAATGGATATTCCACTACACTAACCACTAAAATAACTATAAATGAATAGTTAAAAAAAATGTACAGCTTTCATACCGTATCTAACAGCATAAACTTTACTGAGCACTTTATACTTACACACATTACTGTATAAGTACTTCTTCTCACTAACAGTAAGCTTCACTTCATGCTCATCCACCCTGTAATTGATTATTTTCCTTTAATAGCATGCCATGTCATGCTTTAATTATTGAACAGCAGGTGTTTTAGTATACCAAATACTGGCAATTTAAAGTTACTATCTGTTAATGATCAATATGAAAACAGTTTAGAGATTAAGCAGAAATCAACAGACTATTCAGTGTTGGAAATATGTTTCTGCTGTGAGAGAACTACTGTATGTTTACCTTCGTGAACCTTTGAATCAAGTCCGCCATCTGTTGCCAGGAGTCAAATGGGACACGTGGTCCTGATGTCCAGATGGAAAGAAAAGTGTTATGATTTCTGTCCTCTCTTTCAGAATGACACAAGCCAAATGTTTTTTTTTAAAAAACTCTATTCGCTTTCCTGGGGCATTGGTGACACAGTAGTGGGTTTCTCACCTACTATGCCTGGGTTCGATTACAACCCAATGCCCAGACCCGAGCCATTGCAGTGCTGGTCCCAAGCCAGGGTCAAATTCAGGGTTATGTCAGGAAGGGCATCCGGCCTAAAACCTGTGCCACCTGTGTTTGTTTGTGAGTCGGATGATCCGCTGTGTTGACCCCTCGATGTGAGGAGCTGGAAGACTCTACAACTCTATTTGCTTAAATTATTATTATTCCCCCTTGTGCTCGTTCCCTTTCCTGGGGTCATCACATCAGCTCATTAGATGCTCATGTTATTGAATCTGGATTTGTTGGATGCCCCTCCTGCTGCCACGCACCATTCCTCCAGGCTTATTAGAAAACAGGTTTTGAAAAAAAGTGATTGTATCTGAAGATGCGTAGTCCTTGATAATTCTATTAAATTATGCCACAGTCTGTTCCAGTTACATTATTTCAATAATTGCTATTAGTTCAAAAAATAACAGGTTTTGTAATATGATGTGAACTTTCCCATACCTCTATGCGCGTAAAACCTCATTATGCTTCCTGAGTCCTTATATGGTGACGCTTCCTATTGTTCGTGCCCGGACGAATATACATACTGTGTCTGCTGGAACCATTTTTGTTTAACTGGAAAATGCAAATGTATTTCCTATCGTCTGTCTGTCTTTTGGTCTCTTTGTGACTTACATGTTAATGACTGGGTCTTTTGATGTACGGGAGGTACGTGACACAGGGCACCTGGCCAAAAGCTTACATATGCGCTCTTTGCTGAGAATTTGCGTGCAGATATCATGCGTATGTGTGTGTTTGTCCATTTCTCCTGGTGTGGTAAGAGGACACAGCAAGCAATAATTCTTCTTTTCATTCATTCGAAAACTTAACAATTCAGCCATTCTTCTTAAACCTACAGTAACAACTACATGGTGAATTACAGAATCAGCCCAAAATGTTACACACTCTTCAGGAAAATGAAAATTTGTACAAATATTTTGATACTAAATGTATTTCTATACGTTATATTTTGATACTGTATATATGATAATATTATGATAATCATATTATTAATATTATATCATACTTCCCCCCCCTTTTCATATATACTATATTGTATATGGAAATCTGACCATTATACCCACATTTGTGTCTCATTTTGTGCTACAATTACCATTACAAGTTCTCTTAACTAGAACTACCGTAAGTGAGCCAAACCATCTCTCAGCATGACAACACCCCTGTGCACACTCTAAGAATTCTTTGTGTTTAAACTTTGATGTTAATGAACTCTAGTGTCCTGCACAGAGCCCTGACCTCAACCCAATTAAACACCATTGAAATGAACTGAGACACACTTTATTACCCCCGATCTCCTTATTCATAGTCTTGTTACTGACTTCACACAAATCTCACACATGACAAGCGTCACAGGTCAAAGCTTTCTCCAAGAGAGTGGAGCTTCTTATAACAGCGAAGGGGATGAGATGTTGAATTGGATCTTTAACAATGAAGCACACCTGAGCATGATTTAGGTGTCCACATACTTTTGGCCACAATTATACGCATTCTGCTCCCCTTTTGCTTTTCGTCTTTGCGAATAGTACTTATTCCAAGTCTTGACCACCTTCACTGGCATCTGTTCCATTATTGTCCATTAGATGGCTGACTTGTTCAATAAACCCAGTGTCTCTGGTGCTTTACACACTCTACTGTACCTGTGGATGGATCTACAGTATGTGCTGCTGTCTGAGAGCTGATACAGATGTTGTGCTTATGTATACACTTAACCCTAACCTTCTGTAACTAATGCAGACAAATTCATTGATATGTAGAGCAAGGATTTGAGATCCGCAATGCTGCACTAGGAGTTTTCCTAATACTGACACACACATTTGTGAATCTGTTAAAATTGTAAACAAGCAAGCAAACAAGAAGCTATAAAGTTGATCCTTATGCTTTTTCTGTCCTTGTTTTTTTTCCTCCCACAAAACATATTGAATATGCAAATCAATGCATATCTATATATTAATAAAAAATATATATATATAAAAAAAAAAGCCAAATATTCCAACACACCAGCTAAACATCTGAACTTGCAGACGTCTGACGGATCGTATCAAAACCCGCTCAAGGTCGATTCTTCCGATTATCGGATGGTATCGGATGCAGAATCAATGCTAAGCACTTCTGGCTGTCATTTAAACGGCAATGGAAAGTGATACCGCTGAATATCTGGCAACATGCATCTCTGTGCAGACGTTATGAATAAGTAAACATCTAGGCCGCTCTTTTTTCCTACATTTGCACTGTCTTTCCTAATGCGTTTGCTTTTAAGATGCATATTGCGTCATGCATAAAACATTTCCTATTCGGCACCCATGATAAATGATTGAAAGAACCACATATGCACAGAAACGCCTTATCTAGAGGAAAGAAGAGAGAGAGTGAGAGAGACATACTGTATGTTGGACGGGTCAGAACTGCTTTATCGTCATCAACAAAGCTGGATACTCAAAATTCATATTTGCTTATGCAAACAAACAAACAAAAAAAGCATTTCGATTATTCTTTTAAACTGAGTAAATTATTACACCGGCGCTTGAAATATTGTAACATCAGACTGACGATAACCCCCCTCCCTCCACCCTCCCTTTTTTTTGTTTGAGTGCGGAAATGATTAAATCAATTTACGTTGATTTAGTATTTACTGCTTACGCAGCCAGAGCCGTTGGTAATTAGCTTATTGCTTTGATGTGATGTAATTCGATGAGAGGTTTTGAAGAGGACCAACAGCCTGTGATAGACTCATAGAGAGAGAGAGAGAGAGAGAGAGAGAGAGAGAAAGAAAGTCAGGCGCCAGCAGTACTGGGCTTTTGGTCATCCCTTTGTTCGGGCCCAGCCGCAGGTGAAGAGGTGGGTTCTACCTGAGTAACGGAGGATAGAAGGAGAGAAAGAGGATCCAAATGCTGGGTTACGGGGGCTCTCGGGCTGGCGAAGGACCACCCAAACGTCTGGCGTCAACCCTCCACAAGTGCTCATTACACCCCCGAAGTCTTTCTCCATCCCTCTTCTTACCTTCATACATGCACACAATTACCCCTAAGAGTGGGTTAACACTGTCCCCTCCTTCTCTCTCACTCTCTCCGCCCTCTCTTGTTCTTTCAGCTCGGAGGCCTGGTCTGTGTTATTGCGCTGATTGATGTAGGTGGCCACAGTTCTGAGGTTAGAAGGGTAGAGGTGGGGGTTAGTGGTGTGTCCAGTATGGAAAGAGCTACCTGAAGGTATCAGGTGACCAGAGAAAGAGAGAGAGAGAGAGAGAGAGAGAGATCAAACTGATAAAATCTAGAGAAAAGAAGATTATGTTAACTGTAAGTGTTACTGTAAATGCAAAAAGACTTACAATCTACTGATTGTCAATATTTTCAATTAGCTTTGAAAACTTTTTATTGTGAAACCTGAAAGGTCCAAAGTTTTTGAAAAAGTTCTAGGTTTCTTAAAAAGTTCCTAAAATGAAAATATATCAGAAGAGGAACGTATTGACGTCTTCTGTAAATCAGTTTTATGAGCAATCTTCTGCTGGTGAGACTTCTTGAATGGAACACCTGATCCTTAAAAATTGTTAGTTTTTTTTACGTTATGTTTCATAAAAGTTTGAGCACTTTTAAAATAAACATCAACATTTGGACAACTGCATCCTATGAAAAATAATAATTATCTCCCTTTCAGGAACCCAAGTGCCTTTTCACAAGAACACAAACTCTGCGATTTTTTATTAATTTTCTTCAGGAATTCTATCAGAAATGTAAGAACTTTAGGGACATTTTTTACAACCAATATTTATTTATTTATTTATTTGTTTGTTTTTGAATAAACCATTTTCAAGAAATTTTTATGAAAATGAAAAAACCGTTTCACATTCATTGCAACAGATTTTTTCCCCAGACAAATACATTTCCATTATAGGAACTTTTTCAAAAATTCTTGAGCTTATCCCAGGAGACTTAGGGCACAAGTGGATGGGGTGCCAATCCACCACAAGGCACACATACAGTACACACACTCACACTCTCATTCACACACTACGGGCAATTCGTGAATCTAATCTGCATATCTTTGGGCTGTGGGAGGAAACTGGTGTTCCTGGAGAAAACCCACCAAGCACAGGGGGAACATGCAAACTCCTTGCACACAAACCCCGAGGCAGGGAACGAACCCGGACCCTGCAGGTGTGAGGCGACAGCGATAAGCACTAAACTACTGTGCTGCCCTTTAGGGGTCCTTTCAGAAACAGGCACATCTTTTACACCTGATTTTTTATTATTTTTTTTTATTGTAATGCCAGAAGCATTTTCAAGAAATTTTCAAGAAACAAGAACATTTCCATTATAGGTACTTTTTGAAAAACCTTTGATCTTATTTTGCATTTGCACTACGGGACTGCTTCAAGAAATGTAAAAAGTTTAGGCACATTTTCACATTTATTGTACAAGCCTTTCAGAAACTTACAAACATTGGACTTGATTCCTAAAGTGCAAATCTTTTGGTCCATCAGGATTTTTTAGGTCCATTTATACACATTTTAGTTACCAAAGCTACAGATTCAGAATGCTTTTTTAAGTTAACTTTTATCCTCTCACCAGAAACTACTGAGGTGCTTGTAGAACTCATGTAGAAACTCTTAAAGAGCGTAATTAAAAAAATAAGATTGGTTCCACGTTCAAGATTTCCTCTAAGTAATTCTCACATTTATTTAATTCATCTGGGTAGACCACTGTACTGTAGTTTCTCAAAAAGGTTCAGAAACTTTGGCGTAACCCTAGGGGTAGTGTCTGCTAATGCAGAATACGACTGAAGTTAAATTTAGCACGGTTCCTCTGAAGGTCAGAAAGAAAATATAATATTCTACAGATTTTGCTGCAAATACTGAAAGTACTGCATGTTATTTGATAAATACCTCTATTTCATACTACCACACACTCTTCCACACAACACACACACACACACACACACACACACTGAGAAGCATCCGACATATGGTTGAGGTACTAAAATACACATGGCTGCTGCCACGGTTACTAAAAAATGCTTTGCGGCTGTCTGAACATGCCATAATAAAATAAACTCTGCGTATTTTCAAGTTCCTGAGCCTCGGGTTTAATGATGAAGATTCGAAACACTGAAAGTATTTGTACATGGAATAAAGAGAGTGTGTGAAATCGCATACAGCACTTTAGAGAGCGAAATAGGCGAAGGCGGTTTGGGTTGGCAGACGGAGTGGGAGTTTTGCGCCGGACAAGCGCGTGTCATGTGACATCGTGTTAAGCCAGGAAACTTAAAGTTACCCAAAAGCTAGAAAACCAAAGTTAGCTAAGTATAGTGTAAGGCTACTAAATGTTTAACAGATCAAAGAGTGCTACACTGTGTATCCATGTGTCTATAACAGATCATAATTAATCAGTGACTGTAGTAGTGATCTAATAATATTGTTATTATAGCCCTAATAAGCTACAGCTGGTGCTTAGCAACGTTCGTAAGGCGTTTGTATGGATGCATTTCATTGATATTTAATGTCACTATGTAATGCCAGAAAATCTCATATATAACCATAAGAGGGTCGTTTAAGTCCAACCGGGATTCGTGTCATTAAATTGATTGATATTTACAGAATTTTTTGATAGGATGTAGGTTCTGTTCCTGGAAGTCACTGTTTATTTGATATGCTCATATAACAGAGAATAAAAAAACAGAAAGACAATTTGCATGGATCAGGCGTTCCATTAGTTCCGAGCCACCTCGACCAGGACCATCATTACAGTCATACTGTACATACAGCATTCTTTAAAACGTTTGCATCATTCACGTTTTACTGCTGCTAAGCGTCTCATCAGCGTACTGTGACGTATTGACGTCTTCTGTAAATCTCAATCAGTTTTATGAGCAATCTTCAGCTCGTGAGACTTCCTGAATGGAACACCTGATCCTTAAAAATTGTTTGTTTGTTTAAGTTATGTTTCATAAAAGTTTGAGCAGTGACATTGGAGACTCCTTCCATTTAAAATAAACATCAACATTTGGAAAACTGCATCCTATGAAAAATTATAATTCTGATATAATAACAATATATTTTTTTTATGTTGCGTGTCACTATTGGAGTCCCTGAAAATGAGCTGTTACTATAGAAATAAAACAAGTGCATTACTATATACTTACCTTTTTATTTATTTATTTATTTATTCATTTATTTTTACCAAATCTTTGGTGCTTTGTCTGGTCATGACTAAAACAAAGAAAGAAAGAGAGAATGATGTTAAAAATGGGACAGTGAAAGAACAAGCAGGAGGTAAGGGATCTATACTGTAAGAGATTTAGACTCTGATGAGAAAATAAGAAAACATATGGCGCGTCATATTTGGAATAAAAAATAAACAACAATTACACTGACCTGAAGTGAGAGAGAGAGAGAGTGTGGAGTTAATGTTCCCCGTGGGGCGGAGCCAGGAGGCGCCTGCACTGGGCCTGTGGTTAGGAGACATGAAAGGCATGGTGGGCCAGCAGCCTCCCAACGTGGCCTGCTGCAGGAATGCACTCACATCATCCAGCAGCGAACCGCAACTCCAAACAACACCCTGAGAACAGCGTCGCTGACAAAATGCCTCTGTCCTCACACACACACACACACACACACACACACACACACACACACACACACACACACACAAATAAAATTAAGCATATACAAAAAAAATCACACACACACACACACACACATTTGTTCGCATGTTTACAGTATCGTGTACAAGTCAACAAGATATAAAAACGCAGACACACCACATGCATTTTTATTAAATTTGTTTGTTTTTACATCATCCCGTGCACACACCCACATGTATTTGTGTGTGTGGGTGTCTGTGTGAAAGCAACAAGATACAACTATATATATACTGTATACTGTATAGTATGATGTATATTATATTAATATAATATTTATTATATTATCATATATATCAATATATAACAAATAGCAATACATTTACTATATCAAAATATTTATGCAGGTTTTTGTAGTGTATGTACAGTATATATATATATATATATATATATATATATATATATATATATATATATATATATATATATATATAATTTGTATTTTTTTTGCCAGATGTACGCACACACACACACACACACACACACACACACACACACACACACAGTATGCTATTCTCCTGTAACACCTTGAGTTCTTTTAAGTACTTGAATGTGTGTTCACGTGCACACATTTATATATTCACACAATCAAACATCACCACACGGCCCCTTTTTCCTCTTGCTCGCTTCAAAAAGGAAAACACACCCTGATTTCTCTCATGCTCCCCCTGATATATTTAGTCCTGCATTTTAAACAAAGCCTCCTTTGTTTTTCTTTTTATTGCAGCCAATTAAGCAAACTCGATATCTGCCACTGAGATGCTACACCGAGGCCCGAGGTCAGCTGTCAGTGTGTCGCGGTGGAAAAGAAAACGGGTCTGCGTCGGTTAAGTGGGACACAAGGATCCCTCTGTGATCCCTCTGCGTTCTTATGGGAACTCCACCAAGAGCGACCGCATCACGCCGCAGCAGAGCTCCTGCAGGCTAATGGGCCGGATTTCACTGAGGCATGAACAGTCAGACAGAGAGAGAGAGAGAGAGTAGACAGCTTTCCGTAACGGCCTGTTAAGGACACGTGGTGGAGAAGACGATACTAAATTGGACGTCCCTTGTTTGCATCAGTGCAGGCAATTGAAACAATGTGAACTTGTTTAACTGGGATGAAAAGGTCAAATGCTTCATATAGCTACGTTATACTTTCCGTACATGTACATGTGCAAAATAAAGCCAAGGTTGTTTTTTTTTACATCAGATTTAGATATTTAAATTATTTACGATACCATAAACGTGTCAGAACGCTTTTGTAGAAAATATCATATTTATCTCATATGACTAACCCTTGAAGAGAAACTTCCTGCCAGTGGGAGGCAGCATGCACTAGCAAATAAAGGTATAGGGTCATCTATTTATATAAACTATATATGTACTGTATACTTTGAACACACACACACACACACACACACACACACACTGAGCACAAAGAGACAGACAGCATACAAAGCATACAAATACACCTTTTCAGAAAAGTAGTAAACTGTCCTTCTTTGCCTCAGGCTTGTTTGTACTGCTGAGAAGTCTCCCAAATTCTCACACACATACACACACACACACAAATATCTTGTGAAGCTGATCGTATGGCCATGGGCAAGTCAGAAAAGCAGCCCGGTGTCCAGGCTGACAGAAAGAGAGAAGACAGATCAGACAGAAAGCATGCGCTTTAACCGACTCTTCAGCGTCTTCACTTCACTCGCTGTTGCTTACTTGTTTTTCTGTCTCTGCCTCTTTTTCACATACTCTTTTTTATGTCACACATCCCCTAGTGCATCTCTTTTTCTCATCCTTTTTTTATTTATTTATTTATTATTACTGCAGCAGACAAGTTTACCTGCCTAGTGTGTTGCCATGATATCAAAAACATACATGTACAATTCCACCTGATTGTTATTTCTTCTACACTGTAACACGATGATGAAGGCGTCCAAAATATGGACAGTTGATATTGAGATGTGTCTGCTACAGTACTTCTGCTCTGTAAATCCTTCATAACGGCTCTAATCTGAGGTGCTGTTTGTTAATCAGTGATTTCTGGGGCTGGTGACTTTAAATGAACTTCTCCTCTGCAGCAGTGGTAAGTTTTGGTCCTGCTTTCCTTCATGAGAGCCAGGTTTATCATGGTGCTTGATGGGTTTTGCAGATGCACTTGACGGTACTGTTCTTGACCTTCGTATTGTAAAACACCAACCAATTATGTGTTATTTACATTTTTTTTTTTATCTCCTGTGTTGTTCTAGAATGTAGAAAATAAATCTTGAATCATCTCCACCTGTATATACAATCATCCTGTACGTAGAAACAATGTATTCTTATTATTATGCAGAATTTTAGCTTGTTAATGCACCTTAATATGCGGTTCATACAGTAGACACACACCTGACTGTATTATTGTAAATAGTGTTTCATTTGATAATACGTTTTACCATCTTTCTTATAAATTTTTTAAAATTATTTTGAATTAGACCTGATTTTTGACATTATTGTGGACATAATTCAAATTCAAATTCAAATTTTATTTGTCACATACAGTACACAGTCATACACAGTACGATATGCAGTGAAATGCTTGGACAACTGCCCGTGACCTTAAAATAGAGACTATGAATAGAAAATAAATATGAAAAGGAAAACAGAAGGTAAATTTGACTTAGAAGGAATAAAATGAAAGATAAAATTAAAATAAAATAACACGGTACAGTACAAAATATATAATATAAGAAAAAAATATATGAAAAATATAGAAAAATAAGAGACAGCTGTACTGTACAGGACAAAATATACAATATAAAAACATATATGAAAAATATCAAAAATAAGAAACAGTTGTACAATACAGAGATATAGAATTTATGGATTTTCGTGGGAATGAAGTTGAATATAAATTGAATATATAAACGGAAATGACACATATTTTAAGTGTTTAAAGTGACTTGTGCATCCGGATAACAGAACGTCCAGGAGGTGTGCAAATATGCTTGAAAGTGACATAAAAAAATTGCTTTTATCTTGTTATATATTTAATGAACTTCATGCTATAAAATGACAATAAAGTAATTCATTTCTGTCTGTTTGTCTGTCTGTCTGTCTATCTATCTATCTATCTATCTATCTATCTATCTATCTATCTATCTATCTATCTATCTATCTATCTATCTATCTATCTGTCACACACACACTCAAGCACATATACATATATACAAGACTATGAATTTAAGTTTTAATTTTTTTTCATATGTTATTAAACAAAACAAACAAAAAACCCATCTACAGTAGTTGTAAACAAAATAACAACATGAATCTGATGACGAAATATCTCCTAGAATGCAGAACTTCAACATGACATGAAATATGAATTAGCTCAACGAGTCATCTGTATATTCATATCATAGATATTATTAGACTCACACACACACGCAAACACACACACATGCACAGATTCCTACATATTTGTCGTACTACATCATTAATAATAATAATTTATAACAATCATTCCACGTGTCCTGTTAATCCAGCAGTAAGGATAATAAACGGTGATTCATGATTCGTGACTCGTGACTCATGAGTGGTGATTCATTCACCCCACCACAAGAGCAACATTCCAGTTTGGGACTGGAATTGTTTTTGAAGATAACCAAAAGCACAAGATGACAGATCACATCTCATCCTCTTTTTATTTATTTAATTTATTTATTTTTATAGCTTTTCCAGAGTATAATTGCTGCTCACCACAAAAGCCCTGACTGATTCTGAATTTAAATTGGGTTAAATATGGAGGCATGAACTTTGTCACCTCGATGCAGGATAATATAAAGTTAATATACAAAATGATCTTTTTTGTCATTTTCATGTATGATCTTTTTGTTGCAGCTGATATTCTTGTTATCTACATGATTAAATAATCTCTCTTGAGATATCATTATAAATCCCTTCAAATGTATATTTATACCCTCCAAGGCTTATTATTCATGAGCTATGATGAATTATTTAGTAATTATTGTGAAACTAACAGCTGAGAGCTAAGTGATTACAGTGGTAAGGAATGTAGATTTGGGTTCCTGTCAGTGAAAGCCACTAATAAGGTCGTCGATAAAATTAATAATTCATTACATGTGGTGTAATTTAACCTGCATGATATAAAAATTTTAGAAGAATTTAGCAAAACATTTTGTGATAATTGGTTGAGTTTATTATTATGAACTTACATCTTGTATAATTTGATTCTAGTTGCCATATTTTGGACTGAATAACTGACTTTGCTAGAAAACATTATAAAAAAATTTATAAATAAAATTTTATAAAGACAAAAATGTATGTGTGTAACTACTTTGACAGGAAAATGAGATAAAAACATTTTCAGACATTTAACTTGTTTTGGCAAATGATTGTCTACATGGCTGTCCATAACAAAACATTTTTGTTGAAAATTGCTATGTATTTTTCTTTTAGAAGCTTTGAACTACTCCTACCACTGGTTTGCTGCTTTTGGGAGCCGTAATGCACTTTAATACTGACAAAAGTAATATTTATGAAAGAAAAAAGAAAATTGAGCAACACTCATCACTTGAGACAACTGCATCAGTTTGTATACAAGAGACATCAGATGCACATGTTGTACTGTATGTGGGAAGTTGTTGCATGTCGCATGCCTGGTTAGACCTGCTACACCCAATTCTCCAACTGGATTAGTACTTTATTATAACCTTATGGGACCAGAGACTTAGAGGCTACATGCAGTTGTTTCTTGTCTGATCAGACCTTATACATGCCACATCCCTGTATTATCAGAAATTGTCAGGAACTCGAAGGGGAAAGAAGCTGATGATGCGGCAAAGTCTTTTTTACTTGTTTTTAATGTTTTTCATGATCATATACAAACTTTGTAATTAAAAAGTTTTTTGTGTGCAACAAGGTTCAAACAAGGAATCTTTTAAGCACTAGGAAAAAAGAACCTGTGGCTGGTGGAGTTATAGCATTTTGCAAAATTATACAAAATTCACACTGATACAACAAAACAATTCTGATATAAAATTTGGGCATTGGTGCTTTATAATACCCTTGTGACTCAAATAACGTATACACAACCTATTTTGTAACAGCTTGCAATTCTTCTTGCTTTTTTGAAAATAAATAAATAAATAAATAAAAATAACATGCTAAATGGACAAAATGGAAATATCTCATTTTGCTGTAAAACACTTTTCACATTTATCTCAGATCCATTCTCTGAATTCTGGAGACCTACTGTATGTTTTGGTAAAATGCTGCTAAGATAAGTTTTATCTTCAGTTTTAGCTTCAAAGTCCTAGACATACTGTACAGTACATACAGTAGTGAAGTGAGCAGTCAATCATTAGTAAAAATGAAAATCAAAATTTTTTTTAAACTATGCATAGACACAAAAATCTCTGCAACTGGTCTTTAAAACGGCAGCGATTAAACAGTATGACGTCACCTGAAACACAAGGACAGACTTACGCTGGTGTCCCATCCTGAAACCATATCGAAAAGGTCAAATCTTGACTTCTCTGGCATGGCTGGTGTCCTGATTTATTCCTAGTTATTAACATCCACCATTTTTTACCTTTCTGTCGCTAACACTTTCACTTTTCATCCTTCTTTACAGTTGAAGTACAATAACAGGAAAATGATCCTTAAATTAAATTGTTTTCAAAATGGAGGCTCGTGACCTCACACCGGATAAAAGTTAAAGCGGTTCCATCTAAAAGGAACCGTACACCTCTTCATCTGTGTAATTGGTAAATTTGTCAGCCTTTCTAGCCCTAATCAGACCTCAATGATGTCTAGAAGTGTGTGAGTTTAAAAGAGGTGAGATCGTGTGTCTGCTCATGCAGCTCATGCAGCAAATTGGCTATTAAATATAAAGTGGTGAGGCAGAGGAAGAACCATGGAGAAAAGAAAGAAAGAAAGACAGAGAGAGAATGAGGTGACAAATGAGGACATCAAAGCCCAAAATACATCTAAACGTCTGTCTCTATTCAAAACACATATGCAGGGCCGTTTTTGCTCCGTGATTTTACGTTAGCAATTAAACCCTTGTCGGAGCGCAGGGTAATTTACTGAAATAATGCCTTAAATCAAGCGTTTCGCCTCCTTGAAAGCTCCTATCTTTATCTCGCCCTCTAGGGAGGTATCTGGGATTCATAAAAAAAATAAAATAAAAAAAAAACACAGTCTGCCATGCCCGTGTCATCTCTCGTCTCCCAACATGGCTGACTAATCACCGGCTGAGGCTCCGTCATGGTTGTGTTTTCGCGACACACTGTTTACACAAAGTGTTCCTCTTGAATTTTTCATCACAGCTAAATTCTGAGACCACAAGCCCAGGATGTAGGCGAGGAAAGAAAAGGTGGTCAGGTTTATCATCTCAGCACGTACCGCGAACCCGAACCCTGTACAGGATAGACGATGAATGAATGACTGCATGAATGTTGTTGTCACTTTGTTGTTTATCTAATTCCATACGTGTTATTTCATACTTTCGTCCAGTAGCTCCATTATTGTCTAGAATGTAGAATCTTTACAAAACAAAAAACCAAAAGCTAACTTTTGACTGGCATTGCACTGTAAATACTTAAACTTATACTCTAAGTATTCACAAACCTAGGAGAAAAGGTAACATTTACGAGAACTCACTGGGGATGAAGTTGTAAAAAGTGAAGAAGCATTGCATTTGCACTTTAAACTCATTTAATGTTGAGCATTATGGATTAGTTGTTCTTTGAGATTTCTTGTTTTTTTATGTTTGCTTTAAGCCCTAAGACCATGTAAAATACTTTTGAATTGTTTGAAAGGTCAACCGTTCTTATAAACATTATAGTTTATGCACTTTGTGTTTCTCAGTCGAGTGTTAAGGTTGTTCCAAACATCAATTTACAGAATCAGAATCAACCATTCATGTTAAGTTCAGAATAAAACTAAAATAATGGTTTTGATTTAAGTCTTTTAATTAAAATGTATTTAAAAAATACAGTATGTATTTAGTCTGAAAAGAACTCTTCTTGTCACTAAGGTTTGGTCACATCATAACTTTACTGTACTGTATGTTAAACCATACACTGTAACTTCCTGTCCTGGTGATCGACCCAGAGAGGACGTATAAACCCAGCAAGCTAAAATGAAGGAGACGTTTTATATGCAGTGGAACAACGGCAAGGTCGAGTCTCTGGTTTATAGACAACTTTATACAGGAGATCATTTCGTTTGTGTCAATAATTGTCAGTTCATTTTATTTTAAGGTTAGTATTGATTGTAATTTGATACTTGGAAAATTTATTGACAATCTAGTAATTTAGTAAATATCTTATTGTCATGTGATCATTAAAATGCACGATGGTCAATAAAATGTACAGTAGTAGTGAGTAAAAGTCCCTGGTTCGATCCTAAGCTCTTTTGTCAGTTCTTAAGAAACTTATATAAAACTGAAATATACACTGATTACACGATTATTTCCTAGTGTAGTATTTTTACGCCATATAAATCTGCCATTATTTTTTTCCCCCAATGTATTTTCCTGAAGTGGAAATCCTGCAGTTAATTTAAACGCGTTGATCTAAGAAAGATTTTTTCTTTTCAGCGTACTCTCAATGCTATCAATCGTTGCCCTCTTTAACGTGACATACATGGTGATGTAATCGCTGTAGTTTGGATATTTGTGTAACGAGCAATGTTCTACAAGATCCCAATTATTCCAGCTGCAGACATCAGTCTTGGCTTGTAAGATCAAGACCACAAAAAAAAAAAATGCCTGTTTGCATTTCAGTTGTCACGCTTTTTTTTCTGGAACAAGAGGAAAATATCCCAAAAACTCCCATTTCTCAGGGAAAAAAGAAAGTTCCCGGCACGCACACCAAATTAAACCCATGGCCACCATAAAAGTTAAAAGTAATGTTACGATTTTTTTCTCCCCTTTAATGATAAGAAGAACGTTCTGTGCGGTCACCAGCATGGTCACGCATTCGACATTCGAACGCCACCTGCAAATTATTGGCCTGTGGCGAGTAGTTTTTTCCTTCCCCTGCTTTTAACACACACTAATGTATTGTGTGTTCTGTATCGGCGCTGACAAAATAAAAGAACAGTCGCTAATCTGAGTCTGGTTCAGGCAGCGGACGCCCACCGCTAGCACATCTGGGAAGCAGCTGAGAGCTTCTGCCCCAAAAAAACGACACTCCACCGCCTCGGCAGATCGCGGGAGCCTAAGGGCGCCTTGGCTCGGCGTCTCCAGTTGTCCTTTTTATAAAAGACAAATAAGCACAAACTCTGGGCCGCAGTCCAGATAGCTGTCTCTAACACCATGCTGGAAAGAAGACTCTGGCTGCCCTGACGTGTGATCTCAGAGTGTTAAAAGGCCGTGGCTTTGCTTTTCTTTTTTCTTCTTTTTTTTTATTTTATTGAAACACAGCCGCTCTTTTTGAGATGCTTCTCTCCGTACCCTGGTGCACTCACACATCCACGCTCCACATTCCCTAATTAATCTTCCCCTTCTGCCCAAAACAATGTAATTTGCAAAACCACTTGATGGCGTTTGAAGGTTTTAGACACAGATGAGTTTTTTGGAATTTTGGAAAAGTGCTAGCGCTCAATGTGTTGCAAGCCTGTTGAGTTCTTCTTTTCAAGCATGTGTGAACATAATGATAGTGTTTGAGTTGTTCTTTTGACACTAAGATTATTGTGATGGGTCAGAGAAACCTAAACGCCTCCTGGTTTCTGCTTCCTCGTAGTCTCCACTTGAGGTTTCATCACATTTGGTTGGAATGAATGGGAATCCTGGAAGGGAAGGAAAAGCCGAAATAGAGGTATTAAAGAAGGAACTGAATGTGCATGATTTTTTAGGTTTGTGTTGCTGTTAAAGTGCAGCATTTCCCCGATAGGAGTTTTATACATCTTTTTTTTTTTTTTACTTTTTTAAGCAAAAAATGAACAAACAAAAAAAATTCTCCAGGAACAACTGAGCATAACTAATACTACTTATATAATTACTCGCTAAATAATAATACTAACTATACTATACTAACTATACTAATTACTTACTAACTAATTATTTAAAAAAAAAAAGGAATGATTGTGAAGCATCATATTTATCATGTATACGAGATCTATAATTATGACAATTATTGACAATAAAACAGCATATCTTTCTCTCTCTTACACACACACACACACACACACACACATGCAAGTTCCACTAAGTAAACTCATCATTGTTTGCTAATAAAAGGCATCATGTTGAACATATGCAGACATGCATACACACACCCGCTCACACACACACGCACACACACACACACAATTCCCCTGAATCTGCCACACACACCAGGAGCCTTTAAATGGAAACAAGAAGCTTTTGGGTTTCAGAATCAAAGCCATTAATAAGCAATGGATAACCAGAAGCCGCTTTTGAGCCCAGGCCAAACCAAACACACAATTAAACACATGCCTAGCGGTGCCGGAAAACTGCTTTCAATACCGCTCGAAGCCAGCACGAGTGGTTGCTGAAAACCTCAAACCCAAACTAATGAAAGACAACGCCACTCCATCAGTGTACGGGCGAAGGGGAGGCCGTAGTTCTAGCGAAAACATGCGGTGTCAGAGATTTCATTACACTGACTTTTTCAGCCAAGAGACAGCAGGATTTTAGGAGGTTTGTTTGTACCAAGACGAGATAAAGAAGCGAGGAAGTGAGCTTATGTGCAATGTACTGTATGCCTGGGAGTTTTAGGCAAGGAACTGCTTCACAAATACCAGTAAAACATCAACAAAAATTCAGATTGATCAAAAAGAACGATAGCCTGAAAACAAAATCAGATAAATGTGAGCATTTGTTGCCCATTGCTCCTGCAGGTTTTTACCTTCGTAATTTAGCTTAAACAATTAATAATAAAAGTAATCTATTTTTTATTCCTCTCATATTGCTCAGCATCTTAGGTGAGGTGGTTTGATATTTATATAGCAATGATGGTTTTTACAAGGCCGGGTTTCTAGCCCCACCCTCCTCCTTTCTCATTCAGGCCTGGGGATCAGCAACAGTGCAGTAACTGTGTATGTGTACTGTATGTGTAGCGTTAAAGGCCTTGTTAAGGATCCAACAGTGGCAAGCTGGAAGAGGCAAGGTTCAAACCCCAAACCCACTGATCAGCAACCCAGAGCCTCAACTGTCTGAGCCACTACTGCCCTACAATAATAATAATAATAATAATTATTATTATTATTATTATTATTATTATTTATATCATATATCAAGAGAATTTCATATCTGTAATATTAAAATACACAAATCATTAATTACATACTTGAAAATAACATTTGCAGTAGTGACTGCAAAACACAATAAATGCCACTTTTAAAACATTTAGACTTTTACTGACTTTATTTTAATAAATTTTCATAATTTTTTTCCCCGTTCATTTTCATCAATCTATTTTCCTCAGACACAGAAGTCTGTCTGTAATAAAATACTTCATTTGAAAAAAAAAAAAAAAAACCCACCTACTGTACATTAAGATGCATTGCATGTTTTTGACAAAATTGTGACATTAAATGACTACATGGCTCTACAAAGAGCCAATCACATTGCTTCTTCCTGTCATGTGATCAGAAAAACAAAACTACCAGCTGGATTAAATACTGTGTGTCAGTGAACTAACCCAGAATTGACCAGAAGACTTAGCTTTAGCGGTTAGCCCTTGTAGCGTGGATGGTAAACCCAAACGCGGAAGCAAGCGAGAAGGCAGGATAACCACGTGATTTAATCTAAGGACTCTCACAACAACGGAGCAAGGGAAAAACACAAATTTAACCCGCGTCCTATAAACACACACTCTAGACAGAAAGATAACCCAAGATAGTGAGTACTCACGATTTGGAAGCGATACGAGCTGATCCGACATGGGCAAAACTCAATGACTGAGTGAGGTGGGACGCCATCTTGTCTCCTTTTATGCTTCCTGCTTTTGCGAGCTGGCTACTTCCGGGTCCTTGTGCCGGTCGCAATGCGAGTGTGTGTGGCAGTACCCCCCTGTCCAGGACCGACTCCCGACGGTCCCGGGGTGGAGGATACCCGACGACGGTAATCCCTGATAAGGTCGGGATCGAGAACGAACTGTGCCGGAACCCACGACCGCTCCTCGGGGCCGTAGCCTTCCCAATCGACCAAGTATTGGGTGCCTCGATCCCTAGGTCGCGAGTCGAGGATCCGACGAACGGTGTAGGCAGGGGCACCGTCTATGATTCGGGGAGGAGGAGCAGGGGGGGAGGGTGGAATCATTGGAGAGGTGGTGAAGGGTTTGAGCTGTGAGGTGTGGAATACCGGGTGAATTCGGAGCGCCGCAGGCAGCTGGAGCCGGTAGGTGACAGGGTTGATCCGGAGGTGAATACGGTATGGGCCAATAAACCTGGGTGATAATTTCTTTGATTCTGTGTGGAGGTGAACGTTTTCTGTTGAAAGCCACACTTTGTCACCTATGTTATACAACCGTCCCGGAGGGTGTCGACGGCGATGCTGGGTGGTGTAACGGGTGTTGGCTTGATGAATGGCTTGGTTGGCTTGATCCCAGAGCCGCCGACACCTGCGGACCAACTGTTGGGCTGACGGTACGGTGGATGATAGCCAGAAGACAGACTACAGGTGGAATGGATCAGACGGCAGAAGGCCTTCCAGAACCTGGCTGTGAACTGGGGCCCCCTGTCCGAGACGATGTCTTTAGGGAACCCATGTAGACGGACTACGTGTTCTAAAATCAGTTCCACAGTGTCTTTGGCTGACGGGAGTCCGGTGAGGGCCACCAGGTGCACGGCTTTGGAGAAACGGTCGATGATGGTCATAATGGTGGTTTTCCCTTCGGAATCCGGCAGGCCCGTGATGAAATCAACGGCAATGTGCGACCAGGGCCGACAAGGAACGGGGAGAGGCTGGAGTTCCCCCGAAGGTGGTCGGTTAGTGGTTTTGGCCCGTGCGCACACTGGGCACACCTGAACGAACTCGTTGATGTCCCGGACCATGGATGGCCACCAGAAGGCACGTCGGATTGAACCGGATAGAGCGTTGACTGCCTGGGTGTCCGGCGATGGGTGAGGTGTGGCCCCACTGTATGACCTCCTCTCTCATAGTGGGAGGCACATAGAGACGTCCAGGCGGCGCACCTGCCGGTTCGTTCTCCGTTGCCTGCGCCTGGCGGACCCTCGTCTCCAGGTCCCAACGGAGGGGTGCGATGATCTTGGACGGCAGGAGAACAGGCGCGGGTTCCGTCCGGGGGACGTCTTCCTCGTGTTGTCTGGAGAGAGCGTCTGCCTTGGTATTTTTGGACCCCGGACGGTAGGACAGATGGAAATTGTAGTGCTCGAAGAGCAACGCCTGTCTCGGATTGAGCTGTTTGATATTGCGGATGGTGATGAGATTCTGATGGTCGGTCCAGATGATGAATGGCTCCCTGGCGCCCTGTAGCCAGTGACGCCATTCCTCCAAAGCCCACTGTATGGCCAGCAGCTCGCGGTCCCCTACCCCGTATCGCTGCTATCGCCGTATCGTGGTGTCAAATTTTTTGGAGAAGAAACTACAAGGATGTAGTTTCTGATCTGGACCTCGTTGGGAGAGAACAGCCGCAGCGCCCACGTCTGAGGCGTCCACCTCCACAACGAATGGTTTACTGGCGTCTTGATGGAGAAGAATAGGGGCGGTGGTGAAGCGGTGACACAGTTGATGGAAGGCAGAGACGGCTGCTGGGATGAGGCTGAATGGATGAGGTGATGGGCGGGTCAGAGCGGTTAAGGGTGCTGCAACCGTACTGTAGTCCCGGATAAAGCGACGATAAAAATTTGCAAACCCGAGAAACCATTGAAGCTGTTTAAGAGTCTTGGGTAGGGGCCAATGACGCACAACTTCCAGCTTCTGCGGGTCCATGGCCACAACCTGGGACGAGATGACAAAACCCAGGAACGTGGTGGAGCGCTCGTGAAAAGCACACTTTTCCAACTTACAGTACAGTTGGTGGGCGTGCAGTCTCTTTAAGACCGCTCTGACATGTTGGACATGTTCCTCCTGAGTACGGGAGTAGATGAGGATGTGATCTAGGTATGCAAATGCCCACCACCCTAGCATGTCTCGGAGAACGTCATTGATAAAATGTTGGAAAGCGGCGGGGGCATTGCAGAGGCCAAACGGGATGACCAGACTCTCGTAGTGCCCCGTGGGCGTGATGAATGCCGTCTTCCACTCATCGCCCTCCCTGATGCGCACCAAGTTGTAGGCGCTCCGAAGGTCCAACTTTGTGAAAATAGTGGCACCAGAGAGAGCGTCCAGGGCAGAGTTGGTAAGAGGCAGCGGGTGACGATTCTTGATGGTTATATTATTGAGCCCCCGATAATCGACACACGGACGAAGTTCGCCTCCTTTCTTTTTTACAAAGAAAAACCCCGCGGCGGCAGGCGATGAAGATGGCCTGATGGTACCTGGCGGAGAGCGTTGGTCACATACAGTAGTCCTCCATAGCCTGCGTCTCCGTGGCGGCGAGGGAGTAGAGATGGCCACGGGGAGGCACGGAGCCTGGCTGAAGGTCAATCGCCAGATCGTAGGGGCGATGTGGTGGAAGGTGGGTGGCGCGTCTCTTACAAAACACTTCAGCCAGGTCCTGGTAGACGGTGGGAATGGCGTCGGAGTCGACATCGGGGGCCTCGGACTCCCTAGAACACGTCCCAGCTGGTGCTTGGAAGCAAAGTTCGGAGCAGGTCGGCACCCACTGGAGGATACGGTTTTGGGTCCAGGATATGAGTGGGTCATGTTGAAGTAACCAGGGGTGTCCGAGGATGATGGGTGGTGACGAGATGGTGGTGAGGTGGAACTGGATCCGCTCCTGATGTTCGTTTATGATCAGGGTGACAGGTTGGGTTTGTGTGGTGACGGGGCTGGATGATAGGGGGCGACCGTCGACTGAGGTGATCCGAACCGGCTGGGATAACGCCTCAAGTTTCATCCCCAGTTGCTTGGCGTAATTAGAGTCAATGAAATTTCCTGCGGCACCGGAATCGATGAACGCCGTACTTCCGACTTGTCTGTGGCCAAACTGGAGGTGTACCTGTATCGCGAGACGGGAGATGGTGGTAACGGGAGAGATCTGAAGGTGGCCCGGCGAACTTCCCTCGTGTCTCACCGGGCCTGGGCGTTTCCCGGACAAAGGGGGCAGATGGCTCGGTGGTGGGCATCTGACCCACAGTAAGCACAGAGTCTCTCCCGAAATCTTCGTGCCCATTCTGCAGCGGACAAGGAGGCGCGCCCTAGTTGCATGGGTTCCCCGGCTCCCGTGTCAACCACGGCGGGCGGTGGAGATCCGACAGAGTCAGTGACGGCGGGTCAAGCTTCAGGTACATGAAGGTGAGGGAAAGGGGCTGAAGAACGTGGCGGGACATAGGAGAGAACAGGTGTGGCAGGCGGCAGGGTGCGAGGGGCTGGCTTGGGACGAGACAGCAGACGTTGGTCGATCCGAAGGGCCAGCTGGATGAGGCCCTCCAGCGTAGCCGGTAGCTCCCGCCCCGCGAGTTCGTCTTTTAGGCGGGAAGCCAGCCCTTCGTAATAGGCTGTCCGGAGAGCGGAGTCTCCCCAGGTGGTCTGAACGGCGAGCGTGCGAAACTCCGCAGTGTAGTGGCTCACGGACAAACCTCCCTGCCGTAGGTGATAAAGTCTAGTGTCGGTCTCCACCTCTCCGGCGGGGTGCTCAAAGGTGAGTCTTAGCTGGCGGGTGAACTCATTGTAGGAGTGAGCAGTGTCTGAATCTGATTTGATAACCGCCGTGGCCCACTCAGCTGCCTGCCCGGTTAGCAACGAAACGAGAAGTGCAATGCGTAGCCGATCGGTGGAGTACCTGGTGGAATTAAACTCAAACACCAAATCAAGCGCTGTTAAAAACACATCACACTTTCCATCCGTGCCATTCCACTTATCCGGTAATGAAATGAATACTTCAGAAGGAGGGGGGGGGGGGGGTTGGTGCAGCGCTGCAGCCATGCCAACGGGGGCCCGGCTAGCTGCGTCATCGACAGCCGCACGGAGCTCCACGTTCTCCCGCTTCAGCTCCGCGACCTCTGCGTTAAGCTTGTCGATTAACACAGCATGCTGGTCCACCACGTCGCAAAGGCGTGCATGATCCGCTGGGTTCACCGTGTGGGACTCAGTCATTCTGTCAGTGAACTAACCCGGAGTTGACTTAGCTTTAGCGGTTAGCCCTTGTAGCGTGGATGGTAAACCCAAACGCGGAAGCAAGCGAGAAGGCAGGATAACCACGCGATTTAATCTAAGGACTCTCACAACAACGGAGCAAGGGAAAAACACAAATTTAACCCGCGTCCTATAAACACACACTCTAGACAGAATGATAACCCAAGATAGTGAGTACTCACGATTTGGAAGCGATACGAGCTGATCCGACATGGGTAAAATTCAATGACTGAGTGAGGTGGGATGCCATCTTGTCTCCTTTTATGCTTCCTGCTTTTGCGAGCTGGCTACTTCCGGGTCCTTGTGCCGGTCGCAATGCGAGTGTGTGTGACACTGTGCTTCTAATAAGGTATAAGAAGCCAAGAAAAGGGACATTTTAAGTTGTGATGTGGTATCCCCAGCAGTCATGGACTTCTATGTTGGGGTTCTATAATCGACTATTGAAAGAATGAATATCCTCATTATGCACTACACTGTAAAAAGTGGGACTGGGCTTAATTAACAAATGTTAAATTAATATTAGTAACAAGTACATAATAAAATTTACTTACTGCATTCTGGTGTCAAATTAAGCTGATTTAAACAAATGCTGATTATTTATTAATTCCATTTCAAGTAATTTTTTTCCCGTTTAAAATCAGCGAGGAAAAAAATGGGGAAATTTTAATAACATTTTTCTGGCCGTGTCAAAATCTAAAAATTTTTTGTAAATTTTACGCATTTAGTGAGACTAGGTTCTACTGCCATGCAATTTCCGCCCAAGTTTTTACATCCAGACCAGGTGCCACATGCTGCAGAATCTGCATTTTTCTTAATGTGAGATTTGTTTAAGTTAGTAATATGAATGTACAAATAATTTTGTAGCTGTTAAATTTTTTTTACAGACAGTTGTGAAATATACAAATTTTATTGTGTGGTTAAATTCAGTCAAGTTATTTCCTCTCAGTCTGCTCTAAAGCTAAGATGTCCTCTCAGTCTGTTCTGTTTTTATTTGGCTAAAAGTCGGGCTTAGCATGGTAGTTAGTTCGGTGTGTGAATTTTATTACAATGTGCGTTATATAGTATATAATATTCTTATAAGAGTCAGGCGGGCTAGTCAATGTTTCAGAGTGTTAGCGTTAGCTTCCCCTCCCCCATTGTAACAAGTGATTAGCTGACCTTGACACTGAGTGACTAACTGCAACAGGTAACTGTTGCTCTAGAGGTGAGTAATTAACTTAAAGATTTACCTTTTGTGTTTTGAATTGAGCTCAATATAAACTATTAAATTAAAAGGGACACGTGTAGTGTAACAGAATATCGTATGTTTCTTTATGATGGATATGGCCCACTTTTGTAACATTGTGTCTCATAATGCTGTTTGCTAGTTTTAATGTTAAAATAAAAACTATTGATGTTTCAGATGAAACAGTAATTGTAACATATTTGGCAGTATATTCTTTTTTGATACACAACGTTTACAGTTACTGTCCATTTTAAAAGCTTCTGATGCTGCACTTAAAAAAATGTTGGACAATGTTTAACGTGTCTGCAAATAAATGTCAAAGTTACAAATGGTAAATGCTATTCCTGTTGTTTTTATGTAAACCCAGCACAAGCATTTAAGTAACTTAGTAATATTAAAATTGTTTCAATGAAGTCACATCCAATGTTATTGAGTAGATTTGATTCATAATTTAACTGTATTTAGGTGCAGATGAAGATTTATCTGTAAAAGTAAATCAGGTTCACTTAAATATTTAATTAATGTTAGTCAATTTCTTTCAAATGTTCAATAAAAATAAATCAATCTCTTCCAGATTTCTCTCAGATATTCATTGAATATAACACATTATTTTTTTTACTAAAACGTAAAACTGTTTTCTTTAAAATTATTTAATGTAGCTTAAAATATTTATTCTGAATACATTATATTTTCGACAGTTAATATTAAATCCAACACAATAAAAGACTTGATTTAATTTATAATTCAATATACATTACATTTTTATACAAATCTTACATTTAAATAATTTATTCTATGTTTCCTACTCATTATTATAGTAGTAAAATTTACTTAAATATGTTAGGTGTCACTTTGTTGCCATAATTTTTTTAAGTAAACCCTAGGTCAGATTTTTTTTACAGTGTATAAGCTTAAAGTTTTTGTATTGTTTTAACGATTATCATGATCTTTAACAATCCTGGTAACCATAATAAGATCAAAACAACTACTAGAAAATCTTTAAGCATCCATGCTTTTAAACACCATTGTGACTCCATGCACCATGCACCAACATATTCTGTATCAGTTTGTTGTTCATCTTATTTCTTCTGGAGGGAAAAAGCTCATTCTTAAAACTGCCAAAAATGGATTCATCTCATTTTGCAATTATACATTGCAGAATGTTCTAGAATAGTCCAGTCTTTACATAACACACCGTATTTAGTATGTTTCCATTATTATATTATTAGAATAATATGTTCTAGAACCTTAAAATCATTACATTGTAGCACACATTACATGTTTTAGAATGTTGTAATGTTAATTGTGGAGTGTTCTAGAAGCTTTCCATTAATACGTTGTACGATGTTTTGGAATTTAGAATATTTAGAATGTGTCAGATATTTTAGAATATTCCAATTTATTGTAATGTAATTTTTTACATTATACTATGTTTAGAATGTTTAACCTATTACATAGTACAGTGTATTAGAGGCTTATTTATATATGTATTTATTATTATTATTATTATTATTATTATTATTACTATTATTATTATTTATTAGACTAGTTGGCCCTTATTACACGGCCATTTATTACAAACATATGTTTAGATTGTTCAATTACCCAATTAGAATATTTTCAATACACTGCCTAGCCAAAAAATTATACAAATAATAAAAATAATACAAATAATAAAAAATACAAATAATAATAAAAAAGGCATTTTTCTGATGAGTCTCACTAACAAGGGGCTTTCTTATGGACACACAGCTTTTAGTTACAATCCTGTCACATTGTGTGCGAATGGAAATGCTTTTACTTTCACTATAAAACAGCCTCTTAAACTGGTTATTAAGGACAAGACCGAACAACACTCATATCATAATTTTTATGATATCTGTATTTTATGCAGTTGAATTTTTATTACACAAACACGCATCTTGTCCACATCTTGTCCTCAAGCCCACTGAGCATCACTTATTCAAAATAGGCCAAATAAAAAATTAAGAGAAAACATTTGACTTCAAAGCATTGCCCTTTAATATTCATTGTAGTCTCAAGGATCGCATTATGGCACTTAAGCGTTGGTGTAGCGTGTGCCTTTGATCCGAGTGGGTTGTGTTCGGCTGGATGACAATAAAAATAGTTGGCACTTTGTACAGCCTGCCAAGTCAAAGCACACAGGCTGTGTGGTACCAAGGGTCGCCCCGGCGTTCTCCTACGAGTTCAGATCTTATGTTTCCCAAACGAGTCAACTCCTTGAAAAGGGATTTCTGTGTATTTTTGTTTATCTTTTTTTTTTTTTTAAGAAATAATGAATAAGCAAATAGACCCTGTAATGTGCTCGCTAAAGATTTATTACTGTTCTGTAATCATGATTCTCGCGTGTTGGAAATGGAAGACAAATGTGGAGTCTGGTGTGGGAAAACTTCGAAATACATCAATAAAAGTTCAATAAAAGCACATCGGAACGATTTATAGCCAGCCTTAGTAAGAATGATTTTCGTGTGAGATGTGTGTGTTAACATTTATACTATAAATAGATTTTGGAGATGGATAACATTACAGTCTTAAAGCAGTCAGGTTACTGCATGTGTGTGGTGTTTTGTATGTCCTCCAACATCTGCATGATCCCATGTTCTCTGGTTTCCTCGCAACATGAAAGAAAAAGAATACCCCCAGATGCACTGTTTGCAATAATAATTGGTACAGTAGGTGTGTGTGGTACCTGGGGATGCACCGGCATGGGGTTCCATCAAGAGTGTTTTCCCATGTCATGTCTGACCAGGATAACGCACAATATCAATGTCAAGTGATATACAGTATATGAGGGGCGTTTGAGTCAAACTGGGACTTTTGATTGCAATGGGCAGGATAAAACTCCCTTTATTTCTCTATATAATCCCCTGCTACACTAATGCACTCATCACTACTGCTTAAATATCAAAAGGTAAAAAGTTTTCTTATAAAAGAAATATCTGAACCCCAGCCTCCCAGGAACTCCTTTAACGATCTTGAAGTTGGCTTGAAGTGAGGTCAGGACTGTAGGGAGGATGTGGCGATAACTTCCAGCTGAGTTCCTATAATATGCAATGATTGTGTGATTGGTGAATGATTGTGTGTACAGCTCCCGCAGTCAGACGCATCCTTTCCGCAAGTTGGTGACAAGTTATCAGTCGATTTTTAAGGATCAGTTTGTTCAATTTGTCCAGTGTTCGCAGGAATGACTTCAGTGGGCTCCTCTAAAGTTTTACAGAATTGATTTACAGGTTGATTTACAGAAGTTTCATCAAGTCCCAGTTTGACTTGAACATCCTTCATAGGTAAAAAAACAGTGTTGTGTGTAGAGTACTTGGATTACTTTTTTGATGTAACGGGTAACCTAACGTGTTAAATCCGCCATTTAAGTACTCAGTTATTTAGTTATATTTTCAAAAATGTAATCCGTTATTCCGAAAATCTCTGTAATCCATGAGCCAGACAGCAGTGATTTTGGTATTGTGTGTGTGTGTGTGTGCGTGTGTGTGAAAGTCGTCCCACAAGCCCTGTCCCCAATAACCCGCCCACATCTGTTATTCCTGCTGTTATACCCCTATCTCACCTACAGTATGCGGTTTGCCTCGCGGTAAGAAGCAGTGACCGCCTGACGTTCCACGAAGTTCTGCAAGGTCTGCGATGACCGACGTGTGGAAAGATGAAAACCTAATCACCGCGCCAATAGGAGTATTAGTAGTTAACAGATTATGGGCCAAACTTTGCTGAGTGATGATGGTAGTATAATTATACTGTAAGTTCTTGACTACAACAACATGCATGAGGAATGACAAAGGAGTTTTAATTTTCTGCAATGGAAAAGTACTCGAACTAGTTACTTTTATCAGAAAGTAACACTGTAATGTAACTGATTACTTTTTAATGACAGTAATTTTGTAATGTAATTAGTTACTTTAAAAAGTAACGTCCCCCAACACTGGTAAAAAAAAATAGCAGTGAGTCATTTGAGTGAGTCAAAAGCGTCGACTATTATTGGTGCCGATTTGCTTTGACTTACTGAAACGTTCAAACTTTTTGCGAATTCAGTACATGTACAGAGAAAGTACATGGAAACATACAAGCAAAAAACAACACCAAAAGGTGAAAGTAAAAAGACAAAAAAAGACATCAGATAATTTACCATGGCTTGTACTGTGCAGTCATGGAACATGGACAACAAAAGCAGATGACTTAAATCAAGTGCTCCGGTGCTTGTTGTAAAACGGTGCAATTTTAGCAGAGACAATTATGGTCACCTAAACTCCCTTTTTTTCCCACAGCACAAGGGGATGTGTGTTTCTCTATATACAGACTTTTATATAATGTCTTTCAGCCTGCCATTTATGCATGAGGTTGAAAACAGGGGCCCTTTTGTATGTCAAACCTCACGTTTTAATGGCGCTCCAATAAAACTGCTGCCTGATCATGGTATTGAAATCACAGGGCCGAGGAAATGCTTCCCTCTCATGCCGTCTGGAAGTGATCCTAGCCGAGGAGGTACACCACATCTTACAACAGGCTGCCTGCGTTTCTGCTGCCGTGGTGGTATGTGTACTGTATGTGTGTGTGTGTGTGTGTGTGTGTGTGTGTGTGTGTGTGTGGGTGGGTGTGTGGATGTGAGAGCACTCATTTATAGGCACATAATCCACATGTATTAAGTGGTGAATGTATTTTGTGAATCAGTTTTATGGTCTCCGGTCAGCACTTTGTGGTGTCGGCCAAACAGGTCGTGTCAGAGTTTGGAGTTCAGTGGAACAAAAGGGCCACCACGAATTTCAAAGGCAGGATCGTTAATCTTAAAGCCTTCAAATTAGAGGCTTGTTTATCAGATGTTATTGTCAGAGGCAGTAAATTATATTTTGACTGCAGAGAAAGGCATTAAGCAGAACCACATTGGTTCCAATTCACAATGGCTTAGGGATCATTTAAAATGAATACTACAGGCGGGAAAATACAAATATATATATATATATATATATATATAAATAACCAATCTTTACTGATATATTAAGGTTAAAACATGTTTAAAATTCAAGTATAACCAATAGAATTTAAATGATTTGTTCATCAATAGTCAATAGTGGTTAACACTGTTGCTTCACACCTTCATGGTTAAGGGTTTGAATCTTGCCTGTGTTTGGGGTTTGCATGTTCTACACACATTGGTTGGTTTTCTTTCCTACTATGTTTTCCTCCCACCATCCAACAACATGTGATGTAGACTGACTGGCATTTCCAATTTTCCCATAGTGTAAGATTGAGCTTATTCCCATCCAGTACCCTGAGTTACCTTGGATAGGCTCCAGTGCCCCCATGACCCTGCGTAAGATAAGCAGTAAACACAATGGATAGGTGGATAAAACTTAGACAGTAACAAATATACAATATGACTGTATATCTTAGAAATAATTATTGTTTTGGATAATAAATGGTTCTTGGTTTCCTTTAAAAAAAAGGACCACTTTATTTTTTGAAAAGGAAACTTCCTGTCATGGGATCCTATACATAACCGTTAAGCAGATCTTTTTAAGGCATCTCTTTGGTTTTTCCCTTCGTGCACACCCTTCAAGTTTCTATGGACAACCCTACAACTGAGGCTTTCTTTTTACAGTAGAAAACATTGTAATAAGGACCCTTAAAGAAAGCTACACCCCTTAACCACCAAACTGACTTTTAAGGGACTTGGTCTGAGATTTTGGAAATATTTTGATAGATTTTGGTCCAAGAAATTGGAAATATACTATTTAAAATAGAGTGATAAATAAAGATAACATTGAAATATCTTTCTGAGTTTGTGACTATGGTTATAAGCTTAAATTGCTTAATAATAATAATAATAATAATAATAATAATAAATAAAATTAATAATAATAATGGGTGGTATGGTGGCATAATGGTTATCAATGTGGCCTTGCACTGCTAATGTTAATGGTTCGATTCCCACCATGTGGAAGTGGATTTTGCATGTTCTGTTTGGTTGGTTTCCTCATTGTACTCCAGTTTCCTTTGACAGTCCAAAGATATGCAGATTAGGTTAACTGGTGTTCCCAAAATTGCCTGTAGTGTAAGAGTGTGTGTGTCACATGCCTGATGTTTTCTGGCATGGGCTCCAGTCTCTTCTGACCGTGGTATAAAGACTGAATTAATGAATGAATTAATGAATAATCACAATTAATATATTTGCCATTGGCGGCACGGTGGTGTAGTGTTAGCACTGTTGCCTTGCACCTCCAGGGTCCGGGTTCGATTCCTGGCCAGGCACGATTCCTGTCTCTGTGTGCATGGAGTGTTCTCCCCGTGCTTGGTGGGTTTCCTCCGGGTACTCCGTTTTCCTCCCACATCCAAAGACATGCAGGTTAGGGTAATTGGTGTTCCCAAAATCCCCATAATGTGTGAATCTGTATGTATGTGTGTGCTAAGCCCCGCTGGATATATATATACCTGTACTGTATAGGGGTATTTATTTTTGTCTCCTTTAAAAGAAAGCAACATTGCAAACCAAGCTCTTCTGATCGATCATCCTAATCCTCTTGTCAAACATTACTATGCTGATGAGTGTGGTCTCAGATGACAATGCCCCATCCAAGAGGACACAAGGGCACAGTGCATGGTTAGATGAGAATTAAAATGAAGTTAATCAAAAGCTACAGTATGGTCATCTCTCTACAGTTCCAGAGCGCTGGAGAATCTGTGCCAAGGAGCACTGAAGCTGTTCTGGCAGCTCACGGTGGCCTAACACTACACAGAGACGAACCCAAACAAAAACACATTTCCTGCGTTCTGTGCCTCGACTTCCTGGGAGTCAAAAGTCATGCATTGTCATCTGTCAATTCAAATCATATATGACGAACATGGAGCTCCAACAAAACCAGCATCAAGCACAAGAGAGGATTTTTTTCCCCCCCTGAGAAACAGTCACGAACCAAAAATAGAACATGAGTACGTAAAGAACCCTTGTGACTGTAATTCATCTGAGGACTCCAGCGTGGAAGAGCTAAATAATGGAGTTCAGGTTTTGATATAACTATTACTGCCAGCGAAGGAAGCTTTGATGTTAATGGAAACCACTGGGCAGCAATCTGCTTTACAGCACTGACAAATAACAGCTTCCTATGGCGCAGCATTGAAACGTTAGGGCACAGCCGAGACACATTCACTCCACATGCTCATTAATACAAATAAAAAATCGCTCTCATTGTCTTCAAGTGCATTGTGGGTAGGATACGGGGTATGAGTTTGCTTTTCAACGACGTAAGTGTCCTGAGATTCAATAACGCTACTGGACAATGTTGGCCCATGTATTTGGAACTACTTTTGAAGAAACCACATCACAATTGGGCGATATATATGAATAAAGCATAGGTGGCCTTATTTAAAAAAAAAAAAAAGTAAAAAAAAAGACACCACATGGGAAGTCTATCATTACAGTTGTGATTTTTTAAATTCACGTCTGTTTCTAATATGGATCTTTACAATAGCCTGCTTTTCACTCAGTTTCCTGCTACAACCATGTTCCACCTTTGATTTTATCCATTTGCTTTCGTTCTTCGCTTTGTTCTTTTTCGATATTTTTATACGCTCGTTATATCATCAATGCCTAGAAGACAACCTCGTGAGAGGGTCATCCTGCGGTGATGCAATGTGCAATAACGCAAAACATCTCCTGCGGTGCAAAGTGGGAACAGAAAATTGGCCAGACAAAAGACAGTGGAGGATTTGATGGGCTACAGAGGGTCGTTTTTTTTCCTTCCCTTTTTTCTTTTTTTTTTCTTTGGTCAATGCTAGTGCCATATCTTAGCAAAACTGAGGTTACTGAACATAAAGCATTGTAAAGTAACGGGACGCGGGTGAGATGGGGCCGATCCGTCGGCTCACGAAGTCCAGGACACGCTACGAGACATGCAGACTCCACATGACTGACAGTTGTAATCTTTAGAACATAAACCGTACAAGATTGCAGATTGCGACGAGACAAGAAGAATTAAGAGTCGTGAACTTTACTATGTTTAAAAAATGTCTAACAGAATAATAACTTCCTTCCAGCTTAAAAAACGAGAAAGCGCTACGACTATTACTACACACACATGCACATTGTATATGTTCTTATAATGCATATGGATTCACTTTGGGCTAGGTATATCTCGAACAGATCCTTTCTTCTCAAAACTGAAAGGAGAAAGGAGGAAATGTAGGTTATAAATAGGAATCAAAAGAGCTCTAGCGTTTATTGCAATAGGATGCCAGAGACACCGAGATCTTTGAACGTATGAGAGCTTTGAGCTTTTTACAAGACAGGTGAAGGGAACACATGTGTTAAATCACTGTACCCGCCTGGCCTTGGTCAACCATGCCATAAAAGAAAAGAGATTACAAAGAGGTCTAATGAAGACACTGATCAAAGCCTGTAATGGTAATATGTAACAGGTGTTTTCAAACCTTCAGCGCAGAAGGGGGCCACGGCTTATGTCTTTCGCAGACGTGCTCTTTTGTCTTCAGCTGAAACGAATAACCGCCTGAGCGCTTTTCAACACTCTCTCAGAAAAAAAGGAAAAGATTATGAGGTATCTGCTATCCTTTTCTTTCCCCTTCAGTATGTGCTTATTTGATACAGAAATGGTCCTACATATTCTTTCACAGTTTGAAGTGTTGTGTGGGAAAAATGAGCACAGCACTTGTTCGGGGAGCTTTTGGCTGTGAAGCACCTGGCTGCGATCCGCAGAGAGTTGAAAGAGACTTGGCAAGACGCAGTGCTGGAGTATGTTCAAAGAACGGTTGTATTGTATATGAGCTGCAAAGTCCTGCTTCTGATTTGAAGCCTACTGAAGCTAATGTGAAATGACGTGTGCACATATTTAGGCATTATTTTAGTTTTTTTTTTTTTTTTTTACATCAAGAAACATATTATTGGAAGTATTTGATTAATATGATGCTGTTTGGTGCAGGGTGGTAGGATGTCACAGCAGGCAGCGGGCAGCGCTGCCAGGTCACTGCTCTAGGGTCCTTGGTTTGAGCCTGGGTTATTGTGCTGTTTTGCTGTTTCTGTGCATTTTTCTCTGACCTTCCGAAAACATGTGGGCAGGCGGACTGGCTGTGCTAAATTGCTCCTAGGTGTGAATGAATGTGTTATTGAGTGTTTGCATAATGGCCTCCAGATCCACCACCACCCTTAGTAATAATAATATAATTCGGCTGCTCCCCATCGAGGGCTCACCACAGCAGACCATCCAATCCGGACACAACTGGGCATAGGTTTTACACCAGATGCCCTTCCTGACACAACCCTCCCATTTTATCCGAACGTGGGACCGGCACTGCATCCAGTGGCTGGGGTTTGGGCATCAAGTGGAAATCGAACCTGGGCTTTCCACATGGAATGTAAGAAGCCTACCACCGAGCCACCGATGCCCTAGTAACAATGCTAACAACAACACAACACACTCTCTTGAATGGCGTTCAGGTCAAACCAGGATTTTTGAGTGTGCAGAATAACAGAACAGAACAACAGAGCACAATTTGTCAAAAATGGCCTTTATTTCTCTATACTTCCCTCCTACATATGCCCTCCACTAGTGCTTGGATAAAGGTAGAAAGTTTTCTCTGTATGCCAGATCCATGACCAGACTGCCCGCTTCAGTTTTACCTCTGAAACGATGGCCTACCAGGAACTCCTTTAATGGCCCAAACATGTGGATATGGCTTGCATGGAGGACTGTATGGGGATGTGGTAATAACTACCAGCCGAGTTCCTGTAATGTGCAAGTGGTGTTGCTGAATGATTATGTGTGCAATTTACACAGACAGATGCGTCTCTTGTGCAAGTCTGCAACAAGTTATCCGTCGATTTTCAATGGTAAGGAATGAATGTTCTCAGGAACGTCTGCAATGGGTTTTACTGCGCTTAAAGTAAATCGCTTTCACGCCTTCATTATTGAGAAATTTATTTCATCAAGTCCCGATTTGACTTGAATGTCCTTGTATGTTTGCGTATGCATGTACTGTATGAATATATATACTGTATATAAATACACATAAAAACAGTATACTGTATATAGTACAAATATAGTAGTATGAACTCACACACGTATAGCATAACAAAATTCATCAAGTTTATTTTCCAGAATCTGAATGTCAGCATTAATTCACTTTATTTATTTATTTTTTAAATATAAAAACATAATATTCACACTTATTTGGATCAATTTACTCATTCCCCCTACAAACGTCCACACTTTTCAATCTTGACAACGCGGTATACTTCCGGCTTCCGGTTCAAAGCTGACCGTGACGTAATCTTTCCGCACAGAATTCTGGGAAATGTAGTATGCCCCCGGAAGACGTGTGCGTTTCTTTTTCGTAACTCACACACAAATCATGACACAACCACACGAATTCTTGTTTCTACATTACACACAGGGAATCCTCTCCGACACTTTGTCGTTTAGTGATTTTTAAAAGAGAGCTTATTAGGATTCCGGAAGTGGGTGCGAACTACATGTCCCGCGCCGACTCGTCGGGAGCTCGAGGCAGTGTAAACAGTACTCCAGGAACATGAAGAGATCGGATGACAGTGAGAGGGAAAAGAGGAGAAAGGTATCGCTTGGACTTTTCTCTCAGTTACTCAGACAGAGGAGACACACTTGCAGAGTGTGTGAGGAATGTGTGGGTGTGTGTGTGTGTGCAGGCTGCATGCTCTGTGTCTCTGTTTCAGAAGCTTTATCAAGCCTGCGCCTCTCCCTTTGCTTCCATGGTTTCCTTTTATTATTATTATTTATTTATTGTGATTAGATATCCCCGTGTGTTTGCAGGCTGACATGAAGGGGAAAAAAACAATAACCTGAAACAATAACCTGCCACTGATTCCTGACTGCTGTCCTTGTGTTATTCTTGTTGATGTGTTGAGTTTGGTTAAGATCTGTGCTGGACAATGAGTTGACAATGAATGAAAATTGGAGATAAAACTCTTATCTCACTCATCCTGCCCTGTACACTAACACTGATCAGCAAATACACATGCATTCATAATTCTTTTTACTTTCCCCAAGCTCAGCATTATTTACGGATAATATTCACATAATAATCTGCATCTTGTGCAATAAAATAATCTCCTATGATTGGCTAAAAACTAAGTCTTTTCTAAAAAAGGAAATCATTTAGAGTTCAACGAGTTCACAGATCTCATCAAATTATTTTATCTTGCATAAAAAACAAACAACAGCCAGGTTTAATCATGAATATACTCTTTATTTAAACATAAAAAATTTATAAAAAACTCTTAGTGTTTAGCAATGTGCCCTCGCACCTCCAGGTTTGGGGTTCGATTCCCGCCTAAGGGTTTCCTCCGAGTGCTCTGGTTTCCTCCAGATTAAGCTAATCATAATTAAAATCAGAATCGGTATGTTGACGACATATAAGGAATAGGGGTCAGGGGTAGCTCAGTGGTTAAGGTATTGGACTAGAAAAGGTATTGGTTCAGAAGGTCCCAGGTTTAAATCCCATGACCACCAAATTGTCCCTGTTGGGCCCTTGAGCAAGGCCCTTAACCCTCAAGTGCTCACATGTGTAAGTCCCTCTGGATAAGGCCGTCTGCAAATGCACAAATATAAATGTGATGCCACAAACTGGTTAAGGCTGTGGGTCATTACTAATCAGAAGGTCCAATGTCGCTGTATCCTGGCTGACCCTGTGCTCTGACACCAGCTTCCTAACTGGGATATGTGAAAAAAAAAATCACTATGCTGTATGGTACACGTGATGAACAAAATATTATTATAATTATTATTAATTTGATCGCGGCTGTTTGTGGCTCTCAAAGTACAAACCAACATAAAACACTGTCCATTTGTTATAGACAAGACACTATACAGAATAAGTACACAACATTCAATAACTGTACAGATTAAATAGTGGCTGAAAATTTTTTAATATAATGTAATAAAAAATAATTCTAAGTATGTAACAGATATACATATAAAAAGTGAACATAGTGGTGCAAGTGACCGTAGTATGCACACATAAAGTAGTGCAAATAGCAATAATGTGCAGTAGGATGTAAAAAGTTTGTAAAAAGCATGTTAGTGCTTTTACAGTAGAAAATGCCTAATCCATGCAAGTAACTGTAATATACAGTAGTATGTAAGAGGTTTATGGTGGATTGCATATAGTCAGGGTGTTCCTGTGCGTGTTAATGTACTGCGTTCTGCAGCGCCTGCGAGAACAGAGGATGCGAAAAAGGTTGTGTCTAGGGTTTGAGGGGTCTGTAGTGATTTTCCTGCCTGTTTCTTGGTTCTAGAATTCCTGGAGAGGAGGCAGAGGAGCACCAATATTTTTTTCTGCCATTTCTGGCCAATCTGTAGTGTGTGAATGACAACTCGGCGTCATGGGGGCAACATGACCCCTTAAGTAACTGCCACAGGAACGACAGATATATCTCCAGGATGTGGGGAGTATGCACCGCCCGATGTGTCGGATGACCAGGTGCTAGTTTTTGTCTGCTTCTAGTACCGGTACAGAGCTGCTTCAGTAGCGAATCTCCTAAGAACTGGCTTTCTTTTTCCATGGTCTAGAGAATTTTGTCATTAAGTCACTATATAGGTCACGTGGACGGATCAAATTATCAAAAAAAAAAAAAAAGCTTTTAACAATGGACATTTTCATAAAGCAGCTTGAAAAAAAGTTCTAGATTTAAATGTTACATGAATCATTTCTTTCATTAATTTTTCTATTAACACATGTTATACTGTATATTCTTTTTTTATGGGACAAATGTTACTGATTTCATGGTAATAGACTTCGTGAATTTTGTCCAGTTTGTTTTATTGGAAAACAGATTTTAATAAAATGAATGGTTGTCATGTCATGGGGTTTTGGAGGTCCCTAGAAGAATTTAGTCAAGTCCAAAAAGGTGCAACATCTATGGGACTCTTGGAACCTAGGAGCCTAGAACTGTTGAATGTACAGTATGGCTCTGTGAACCTAGGACCCTTTGTCATGCTCCAATTTTATGTCATAGAAATTTGGGAGAGAGAGAGGCAGTGGATGCCAACATAGTTCATGTCTGGTGCTAGCGCCGGTTTAGAGTTGCTTCAATTGCGAACCTCCTAAGAACCGACTTCTTGAACTTCTAGTTTTCCCACCAATGCTAGCGGCAAAATAATATGCTAGCGGCAAGCACAAAAACAACAACAATGGTGATGTTCAGTTTCTTCTGGCTTCGCGAGAACCCTAACCCAACCCTACAGTACTTTGGGATCAAACCGTCATTACTACTGTAGCAAGCGTTTGAACTGCCTATTGATAATGTAGCCCCAACCACTAACGTAAGCATTTTTGTGTTTCAGCTGAGCAAAGTGTTGGTACAGCCATGGACCCGGTTTTTATGTCTGAGGTCAGGTGCTTTGGCTGTCTAAAAAAAAAGAAGAAGAAAGAACCGGATCATATTTGGGCACCGGCTCTGAACTAGCTCTGAACTAGTCTTGGTGAAAAAGGGGCATGTGTGTATACCAGTGCAGATAATTGTAGATAATTATCTTGTGTGTTTAGCACTCAGTCTGAGATCTTTTGTGTTGAAGTCATAATTTTTTACTGATAATGACTTGAGTGCAAAACGATTTACAGTCCAAACCCATGTTCATGAACAGGACATGACGATGTCAAAGGGATGAGTGATGTGAGGATGCGAAGTCTAGCGAGATGATTTCACCCTTTATATCAGAAAATGTCCTGTGTACAGCTTTGAGATCAACAAAAGCAAAAACTATTGTATTTCATAATAATCCTGTTTTGTAGACCCGTATGAACCTTAACAACCTGCTGAGCAAGGCAACAACACATCATTCTTCCTTACTCCTGCCAGCGCACAGAAAAAGCCCTGAATGTCATTAAAAAAAAAATAAAAATCAAGTTGTTTCTCGGAGTGATTTCAATAAGTTTCTCTGCTGATGTTCAGGACGGAGTGTGTGCGCGAGTAGGTTCTATAATTTTATTACAATTTTATAGGGAGATTTTATATACCGTATAACTTTCTTAGGTTGATTTACAGTCCTGACTTCTGTTTTGCAGCATCAATAATGGATAAATACTAGACAGCCATGCTAGCCTTTAACAAAGTGTCCACTGGACTAGAAGGTCAGAAGTTTACAGTCATCAAGAACATGGTTGTCACAGCAGTACTGGGCTTGCAAAGTTCAAGTTCAAGTAGGCTTTATTGTCATTTCAACCATATACAGTTAGTACAGAGTGAAACGAAACAACGTTCCTCCAGGACCAAGGTGCTACATGAAACATAAATTTACAACATAAACTAACAGAACAACTAAACTAGCTAACTAAGAGGCCTAGTTAGCTGGCTAGCAAAGACAAGACAGATAGACCTAACATAAATTATAACATAAATTAACTAAAAGAAACTAACTATCTAAGGAAGACTAGCTACAGGGTTTTTACAGACAACAGACAACATAAAGTGCACGTGCAAATGTGCAAACAAAAGCAACAAAGTGACAGTGCGACAACATAACATAATAATAAGGTGTTGTGGTGATGAGTTGAGGTAGTGGAGAAACAGTAAACATTTCTTAACTTAACTTAACATAGCAGCAAGAATTGAGAAGTTAAGAAGTTAGTGCAAAAAGTAGTCCAGTGATGAATATTGTGCAAAAGAGCATTTACAGGTTGGTGTGTACGATAGTTTGGTAGTGTAGGTCAGTGTGTTTGCCCTTGTATTGATTAGTCAGTCCAGTCCCAATGTTTTGAGGTAGTTAAGCTGAGTGATAATGTTTGTGTGTGTGTGTGTGTGTGTGTGTGTGTTTATCAGTCCAGTCCCTTTTTGTTGAGAAGACGGATCGCTTGTGGAAAAATGCTGTTGTACAGTCTGCATGTGTGTGCCCGAATGCTAAGGTACCTTTTTCCAGATGGCAGGAGTGTGAAGTGTGTGTGAGAGGGGTGTGTCCGATCAGCCACAATGCTGGTGGCTTTGCGGATGCAGCGTGTGGTGTAGATGTCCTGAGTAGAGGGGAGAGAGACCCCGATATGGCACAATTTCCAAACCAGACAGTGATGCAGCCGCTCAGGATGCTCTCGATAGTTCCTCTATAGAAGGTGGTCAGGATCGGTGGTGGAAGCTGAGCCTTCCTCAGTCTTCTCAGAAAGAAGAGACGCTGTTGGGCTTTCTTGTGCAGTTAGCTGGTGTTGAGGGACCAGCTGAGGTCCTTCTCCAGGTGGACGCCCAGGAATTTGGTGCTTTCGACGATCTCCACAGAGGAGCCGTCGATGCTCAGCAGAGAGTGGTCGCCTCGTGTCCTCCTAAAGTCAACAACCATCTCCTTTGTTTTGTCAACATTCAGAGACAGGTTGACAGGTGTGGCTCCAGTGGCGCAATCGGTTAGCACGTGGTACTTACAGTATAAAACAGTCCAGGTGAAGCAATACCGAGTTCGAGCCTCACCTAAAGCACCCAAAGCATTTTAAGGGCAGTGGTGGCTCAGTCGGTTAAGGCTGTGGGTTACTGGGTTACTGATCGGAAGGTCGGGGGTTCGAACCAACATCGCCAAGTTGCCACTGTTGAGCCCTTGAGCAAGGCCCTTAACCCTATCTGCTCCAGGAGCGCTGTAAGCTGGCTGACCCTGCGCTCTGACCCCAGTTTCCTAATGGGATATGCAAAGGAGAAATTTAGCTGTGCTGTAAAAAGTACATGTGACAATAATTGAATATTCTTCTTCTTCTTCTTCTTCTTTGCACCAGTCCGTTAGCCTCTGCACTTCCTCTCTGTACGCTGACTCGTCGTTCTTGTTAATGAGACCCAACCACGTTCGTGTCATCAGCGAACTTGATGATGTGATTCGAACTGTGTGTTGCTACACAGTCGAGAGTCAGCAGTGTGAACAGCAGGGGACTGAGCACACAGCCTTGTGGGGCCCCAGTGCTCAGTGTGGTGGTGCTGGAGGTGCAGTTCCCGATCCGTACTGACTGAGGCATTCCGGTCAGCAGTCCAGGATCCAGTTGCAGAGGGAGGTGTTCAGGCCCAACAGGTTCAGCTTCCCGATCAGTTGTTGGGGGATGATAGTGTTGAATGCTGAGCTGAAATCTATGTACAGCATTCGAACATATGTGTCCTTCTTGTCCAAGTTTGCGAGGGCAAGATGGAGTGTAGTGGAGATGGGGTCGTCCGTTGAGCGGTTAGGACGGTACGCAAATTGCAGTGGGTCCAGTGAGGGGGGCAGCAGGGTTTTGATGTGTCTCATGACGAGCCGCTCGAAGCACTTCATGACGGTGGGTGTAAGTGCAACGGGAAGGTAGTCATTGAGACAGGACACAGAAGATTTCTTGGGCACGGGTACAAAGGTTTCCTTGAAGTGTCCTTTTTCTATGGTAGAAAATTTATTTATTTTGGGTTTTCTAAAATAAACCCCGGAGTCAAAATGATACCTCCAGCACCTCGCCTAATATTTGGTTAAACGTCAAGTTGCAACCTTTAGCAGATGCTTTTCCTAACCGTGAAGAAGCTTCTTGCTGAATTCCTGTTATATATTTGGCCAATTATATTTGTTGTTTTTAAGAAGAGTTCACAAATGTACAGTAGGTTTAAAACTTCAAAAGCTTCACGTTACTTATTACACAACCAGCAATAAAGTTTGTCCTTGTTTTAAACGTCTCGATGATGATAGCTTCAGGTTCTGCTGAAGAATCCTGAGGTAGTCCTTATCCCTCTTCATTACTCCATCAACTTCCACTGCCAGTAAAACAGCACCAAAGCATACCATCACCTGCTTAACAGATAGTGCAGGGTTTTTGGGGGTGAATGCCTCAACTTTATCCTCCAAACATACCTCTGGTCAAAACTTTCCTCCAGAATGATTTTTCTTTGTCCATGTGGTCTGCTGTAAACTTTAGTCGAGTTTGAAGGTGTCGATTTCGAAGTTTGGAGCAGAGTCTTCTATCTTGGACAGAACCCTTTTCATGATCCATGATGATGTAAAACTGGCTTGACTGGAGACAGTGACACTGGTGTTCCATCAGCTTCCAGTTCATGGTAAGCCTGTGCCTTGGTGGTTCCTGGATTGTTCCTGACCATCCAAACCAATTTTTCCTTAAGCTGACGGTGACAGTTTGGGTCTTTTGATGTGTTAAGTTTTGAGCTAATATTTTTACTATGGTTGCCAGGTTTCAGCAACATTTCCATCCTGAATACATCTAAAACCACACACACACACACACACACACACACACACACACACACACACACACACACACACACTCTGAAAGAATCATTTGTGAGGAATTCATTGGAACATAAAGACTCTAAGTTTTTTCTGTTTTTCCATATATTTGCATGTCAAAACCATGCATTTTTTTCCCCGGACATTATTCAGTCCAAAAATCCCCCCTTTTCGTTTTATAATCACTGCAATATATTTTGAACAATAGAAATGGTTCTATAAATCATAGACATAAACACACAGTATCCAAAAAGTATAATAATTTGCCTTTAAAACAGGATCTTGCTGGCTGCATGGTATCGTAATCAACTTATCTGTCCATTTCACTCCTCCTGTCTTGTCCGAAGGGACAGAGTGATCCTGACCCCAGTGGTCTTCTGTTAACACATGTTGCAGTTCTCATGTTTGACCACCAGGTACAATCATAAGCGTATACAGCATCTTGTAAAATTTTACTCTCTCTTTCTCAAACTATTAGATTTTTTTAAAGATCAATCAAAAATTAATTATATTACAGAAAGACTGAAAATGTATGTTCATTTATGCGCTCCATACCTCGGTTCCTTTAGCACGAACCACTGCATCAATGCGCCGTGTAATGGAGAGGCGATCAGCCTGTGGCCATGCTAAGGTGTTATTGAACACCAAATTGCTTTGATAGCAGCCTTCAGCTTGTCTTAGTGGTAATTAAGAAAAGTAAATTTGGCGTTGTTCTGGACCAACACCAGGCACCCCAAATCATTCCCGGTTGGGAACTTAACACTGGACTTCAGACAGCTTGGATTGTGTCCTTCTCCTCTCCTTCTCCAGAGTCTTGGATGTTAATTTACAAATGAAATGAGCACTTCTTATTCTCCTTAGTCCAGGTCAGACATTTTTCATGTTGTCTCTGGTTCAGGAATAGCTTGATCATAAGACTGGACCTTGTGTATCCCATTTCTTGAAGATGTCTGTGCATGGTGGCGCTTGATACACTGATTCCAGCCTGACTCCACTCCTTGTGAACCTCTCCCAAGTTCTTGAATCGGCTTTGCTTGACAGTTTTCTTAACTCTATTGCCTCTTTTCCACTGCATAGTACGGCACAGCACGGTTCAGTACAGCTCACTTCAGTTCGGCTCAGTTCGGCTCGGTTTGCGCTTCCACTGCAGTTTAGTAACGCTTTAGAGTGGGCGGGATTATTCACGTGTCGTTATAGTTGCGGCGCCTCTCACCTTAATACAAAAAGGTGCGTCCGATCCTTTGCTGGCTGTTCTAAATATAGCGGTTCTGTTGTGTCTCGTGTCGCAAGTTCAGTGACGCAGTAATGATGATTTTCTCCAGCCAGTCAGTGACCAGCAGAGTTTACATGTCACGTTTTGGTAACGGTTCGGCGCGTTTGGAACCTTGGCTGAGGTGTTACTAAAAAAAGGACCAGGTACCAGGTACTGTTCCCAGTGGAAAACCCCCCAAAAGTGAGCTGAACTGAACCGTGTCGTGCCGTACTATGCAGTGGAAAAGTGCCATATGTTGCCTGTGCAACTTTCCACCTTCTGTGAATTATTCTCCTCATGGATGATAATCTTTTGGACAACTGTCAGGTCAGTAGTCCTCCCCATGTTCTAATTGTCTACATTTTTTTGAGAGGCAAGGCTCTGCTTTAAGATTGTGCAATACCTAGAAAGGTGAACAAATCAGTACAAATTTGGTTTATATCTGCGACAGCCTGTCATTTAAATAAGTAAATAGTATTAAAACAGAATTTTAAATGTGTGCAGTTCAGAGTCAGGACAAAAACTTGTTGGATGGTGGGTATAAACCAAACCTGTTCCTGCTCTGACTTTATGCCTACCCTAATCAGATATTCATTCCTCATACCACACTGACATTCGCTTAGTATTGTGAATTTATATTGACAAAATGACATGAAAAAATTAAACACCGAATTGGGTCAGACACTCGTATAAGGTATAGTATTGGATCAGTACATCTTAGGGTGCTTTCACACCTATAGTTCGATTGCTTTAGTCCGCACCAGTCAGAAAAATGTTACAATGTAGTAAACAGACGTGGGTACGGTTTGCGTTCACATATGCAGAGTTCTAAACGAACCAAAATAGACTGCGAAGCCCATCGGCACCGGAAACAGACTATTTTCAGAAAATCGCGCCACTTTCAATAATCATGGAGGAACAGCTTTGATTTGCGCTCATGGCGCTGATCATCGCGCACAACATTGTACGTGCAAATCATTATTTTCAGATAATTAATTTCGAACACGATTCGCGGCTGCGATTCCAAACCAGCTCCCTGGTTTTCATCTCGCCGACGGCGCATCGCGCGCCACTTCAGGGAGAGACGTGCCCTCCTCCTGAATGATTTTGTTATTAGCCGGCGATCTTCCTGCTGATCCATCAGGTAATCCGTTGGCCTATCAAAACAGCCCAGCCACACATTTTTCATCTTTAATGTGAATACAGAGAGGCACTTAATTTATTCGGCACTCCACGTTTCTCCGCGGTTTGATTTCATCGCGAGTCGATAGCTTGTAAAATTTCAAGAAGTGAAAAGAATTTTACTTATAACCCCATATGTCTTATACCCAAAGTGCATTAAACTATACCATTTCGTCAGATTTGGTTTGGTTGCTTTCACACCAGACTAACTGTACCAAAGTAGAGCGGATAAAGCGGTCCGGGACCACCCCTTCAGACAGGTCTCGGATCAATTGATTTGGTGCGCACTAAAGTACCGAGATTGCATTCACATCAACGCAAACGAACCGAACCAAGGGACCAAACACGTTTGGTGCGCACCAAATGCTGTAGGTGTGAAAGCACCCTTAATATCAATCAGGACTTTTCATCTTAAATGAATTTTAATATCTAGTTTATTGCTCAGCAAATGCTGTGTTTCCTCCGATGAGCTGCTTTGCCAGCCCTTTACAGCAGCTGCTTGTTGTCCCTTTAAGAACATTCCATTTCTTTGCCCTGGGTTGCTTTCACGGTACGTTTTGGATCGCTCTCCATCAGTAGTGTAAAGCACTGTCCTGTGGGTTTTGCAGCATTTGACAGAATCAGAACAGAAAGATGAGCTCTTATTCACTTCAGAATTCAGAAATAAGTAATCACATCATCAATAATCACCAATGATACAGCTCCACTGGCAGCCGATGACACGCCCATGCTATAACACTGCCTCCGCCATGTTTACTGATGATGTTGTATGATGCGGTATACGAGCCCTTCAATTCCTTTTCTAAATTTTTTTTCGACCAGTCATTCTGGTACAGGCTAATATGGCCTTGAATGTTGTTATTAATGGGTTTGCATCTTCAGGTAAGCCATCTCTATTGTAAACATTCACCATGATACAAGAACTTTCTGGAAAATGTAGTCTTTGTTCTGCCATGAAAAGGTTTGTCCTGACCAAGAAAAGGATTTTTTCGCTTCTTTCCAAAATCCACTTTTCTTCTCTGCTGTGGTTTTCTCGGATTTGTGGTGTTGCTCAGCTCACCAGTGCATTACTTCCTTTTTAAGAATGAACTTTTCTTTAAGGTCTGTTTTATTTATTTTTGTCAGCTTCATGATGGCCTTCTCTTGCATCAGCACCTCTTTGGGCTGCATATTAAGAGGTCCCATGAATATTCATGTTCATGATGAGGGTATAAAAATCTCTTACCACAAAAGTGCATGTTTCCGTGGAATAAAGACAGACAGACAGACAGACAGATGATATTGAACTAATGCTGATTGTCTGGGTGATATTTGCATGAAATGCTGGTATATGGTATATAAATGCTGGTATATGGTTTTGCAATCAAAACTGGTATATATTTTATTTATTTTATATTCTTTATAAGTACTTTATTTATTCTTTTTCTCTCGCTATCACCTTTCTCTCTCTCTCTCTCTCTCTCTCTCTCTGTTCTTTCTATTCTTTCTCCCCTGAACAAAAGAAGCAACGATGTGGGAAAAACTCCATGACTAAACGTCTGAAAAACCGCAGAACAGTCGAACCAGATGACTGGATCTTATGTCTTCGACTTGTTACAGTGAAAAAATTCTCTACTTCATCATAATAAGTAATAAGTGTGGACACAGGCTGTAGTTCTAAACAAAGACATGTTTGCTGCTATTGCTCAGTCGCTTGGACGTACCCTGCCGTGTCCTTTCGTGTTTCTCAGAAGAGACTGTGAATGATTTGTCTTTTAAAGCTTTCACCCCCCCATCCCCTCATATCCCCTTCAAAAACGCCTCGTCCTCGTCTTCGGCTCTGCCAGGGATTTCCTATCCATATGTGGCGCACATGCGTGATGAAAAGCCTGTTTTAATTATCATCCTGTACCGTATAAACGGCATGTTGTTGGCTAATAGACTATTAACGGATGACTTCATCGCTTAAGAAGTGCCCTTACACGGCCCTTTGCTCATAGAATTACAGTCAGAGTTATTATTTGATCTAAAAGTGCCGGACAGAGCGAATGATTTTTCGACTTAAACAAAGCCGGCTGCCTGTTGAGACTGGATTAAAGTAGATTACTATAAATACCGCTTAATGGTCATGCTGTTACATGTACGGACGTGGTCGTGGATGTTTTTGTGACAAAGCCTGGTTTCAGTTCTTCACCATGTGGGGAACGTGCGCTACGTCCGAGCACATGTAACCAGTGAAGGATCCACTACTTCGTTTGACGTTTTGTTGACAGGATAACCTTGTCCTGTGATGAAATGTGCTTTTGACACACTGAACAGTGCGTCGATGAGGGAAAAAAAGGGACGTATGAAAGAAAGATAGAGGAGTTTTTCACCTGACTGGGCTGTAAGTAATGACAGCAGAGGGTTGCCAGATGTTCCAAAGCTTTCTTTTTTTTTTTTTTTTAAATTTCATCCCCCTCTTCGCCTATCAGTCGAAGTGGCTTCGGCTCATTGGCTTTCAGGCCTCGTGTGCTTGCCGGAGCAAGCTGTTTAGGCTATTTAATTTCTAAACACTCATTAAAATGGTTTGTGTTCCCCTTGGCAATTCTGTTAAATTAACAACTAGCTCCGGCTACAGGCTGATTATGTGACCACACAGTCCGTCTCGGTTAATCGATTCCCCTCCCTGCTAAAATGGCTCCCTGTAAATTAGTGTAAAGCTAACGATTTACTGGCCCTCACGTCCAGGCGCTGTCGTGTCGGAGCCGATGTTTTAGCGCGCAGCGGTGTCACTTTCGGCCTAATCAGCAGCTTTCTCTCCGCCGTTCCCTCTCTCCATTACCCGACACGTGGCCAGCCTCTATTAATGACTCCATAATGGAGAAATAGTGCATGCTGTTGGTGTAAAGCACACTCAGGAATACATAAAAACTAGCTACGTGCGTGCCGCCACATGCCGTACTTTCGACACTGGGAAATGAGGGAATGACAAAAAAAGGAGAGAGGAAGAAGGATCAAGGGGGGTAATGCTCCGTAAACCTCCGGATTTCATCAGGCGCCTGTCCATAAAGAGGAAACAAGGTGGTGGAGCGGGGTTAGAAAAATACTGCCCCGGCTGATAATGATACCATTACACTAATGGAGGTAGCAAATGAAGTAGCAGCTCGACACTCTTGCTTTATTACCGCAAGGTGGAGGGAGGGAGGGAGGGGGACGACTTCCTGCTGCATTCCTAATGGCCACAGCAGTGAGTATTGATCAGGCCATCATACCGCTAATCCACACACACATTACCTGCTGCCACAATGACATGTCAATCCCGGGCACCGTTGCCGATGGCTACGGCTCACCGTGGCCTTTAGCCACACGGGGCCTCCGTCTGTTCCCTCTCCTACTAACTCATTCCCTCATGCACCCTGATTTAGGGCTGGAGAGGGAACCCGGGGATGGTTTTATTTTGAAAGAGAAGGAGAGAGAAAAAAGAAAATGGTTGGTAGGGAAGTTTAATAGTGCTGGTGATTAAATAAAAGCAGGGCACGGATGAGATTTCTTTTTTTTTAGTAATGAAATGTGTGCTTGTATAAGATACCCCCTTCGGATAAATAAATGTATGAAACAAAAATGAACAAAATTTAATTATTAAGGATGAAATAAAAGCAATTTGAGAATCGGAGAAACTATGAATGATTAAAAGAGCAGTAAGTCTTGGAAGGGTAATAGTACACAGTGATTAAGTAAAAGCAGTAAGGTATGCTTTAATTAAGGACCAAGACATTATCTGCTCTCCTGCCTCTTTATGGCTGGTCGGTGTTTGGGGTCGAAGTAATGAGGGAGATGCTGTCTTCACTAATGACCTTGTGCTGTAAATAAGGACAGGCTCAGCTGAGTGTTTACAAGATCTTAGTTTAGCTTTTCTGACACGTGCAATTAAGCCATGATGTCCTCTAATAGGATCAAAGATAGGAATGTTAATGATAATGTTAATTATAGCCAAATTAGTGGTGGTGTTTAAACTTTACATTTGAAGATATGTTTGCATACAGTTACACAATTGTCATGACTGTAACATTATTTTGAATACCTTATGTTTGAAAGAAAAAATCCTAAAGCACTTTTAAAGGAAATCACATTCCTTTTATAGGAAAGTCACATAATTTGTCATTCTAATGATACTGGGTGTTGGGCACCATCACAGAAAGCTTAAAAATTGTACAGGACAAAACATGCAAAATGTACAGATTAAAAAAGAACAACTGTTTATAACTATCTGAATTAGTTGCAGCCAGTAAATAAATAAAATGAACATTTAAGTCGATTACAATTTAATTAATTATCTTTCTGTCTAAAATTTCAGCTCTTGGACTAAAAGTTCTAGCTAGACAAAAGTACATAAAGTTCAGTGTAGGACTGTATTTTCATCGGCATAATGCTAGCTAGTAAAATATGAAACATTTTTACATTTCTACTTAAAATTACCCTCAAAATTATGTACTTTTACTTTGAATTTAAATTTGTGAAATGATTGCTATTTTACTAGCTAGACATTACACAGATGATAAAATAGCCCTACTTTAAACCTTAATTAAATAAAATATTTTTATAAAACTTTGATTATTTGAGAATACATTATTTAAAACAAAAAAAATTTAACAATTTCAAATATCTGGTATAAAATCTTAACATTGAATCCATTGCCTTCGCATTTTTTTTGTTATTAAATTATTTTTTTTATATTTGTTATTAAAGGAAATCATGATACCCCTGACATCTTAAAAAGTGTTATTGTAAAGAAAATTAACAAAATATCCAAGACTGCTTTGCAATACATCCCATCCCTTTAGTTCTTATTTGTTAACGTTTTGCTTGTTTAAACCTGAGATTGTTTTAAATTTGAAATTAAATTTTTGAGATTTTAGTAAAATGTAAATGCTAATAAAATGGTATCATTGATCTGATGATCAAGTTTTTAACTTTCAACCTGTAAACTTCTGTCTAGCTAATGATATGTTGACAACAAATATCTTATGTTTTCATCATTATAAGTGCAAAGCTTGTCCTGAATTTTTAAAAATATTTTTGAGATTATGAAGATGAGAATATTGTCTATGTTGAAGTATTAATAAATGTAGGTAGAGAAGTTTAATAGTGCTGGTGATTATATAAAAGCAGGACATGGATGAGATGAGGAGTCGCACCATCAGCACCATGTACAGTAGCTGCATCCACATTGGAAGTATATTGTCTGTCTGCTAAGTTAAAAATTCAAGTTCAAAAATTCAATTTCACTAAGTAGAATTATGAAATTAAAACATTATATTAGAACCCAATATAATACAATTTAATAGAGCGATATAAAACATTTACATTGAACACTAGCAAGAAAGATGGTGAGCAAATGGTAATGTTTTAAACCATATTCAGTTTAATTCACTTCACTAATTTATATAATACTTTTAAAAAATGGACATTGCCGCAAAGCAGCTTAATGTAAAAACAAATCAGTGTGTATAAAAAAAAGGACCTATGTTTTAATAAATTAGTTTTTCTCAGTCTCATGCATGTTTGCAGGGACTTATTATATGTTTAACATTAGGGTGCTATTGTATCTCCTGCACCATGTATATCATTTGACTTATAATGATTGAAAGTTCATCAGTAGCTTCATCAGTAGAGGATTAAAGCTTGATTAACACGACTAAAAGAGAAATCTTACTTGGGTACACAGCGCTCCATACTGTCGCACATTTGGCTTCTGTCCGATCCCTGATCTCTCGGTTATAAACTTTAGCATTGGTGTTAGCCTTGTTGTTGTTTTTTTTCCTCTGTATCAGCACATCAAGCGCTAACCTCTGCTCTGGCGCTAATCAAACACTTTACCTTAAGGGGAGCACTCATTCAAGCCTCTCATTATGAATGCTCCCGTAGCCATAAAGATGTATATTTATATATCTCCATCTCGCAGGCTGTCGTGGTGGTAACTAGTTATTGATCTGGATATTTAGTCATTTCTTTCTGCTTGGCCATCAATATTCGGCTAACGCGTGTGTGTGTGTGTGTGTGTGTGTGTGTGTGTGCGTGTGCCGTGCTTGACCCTGGTCCCCGCTTCTGTCTTGGATCCCATCGGAGTTTAGTGATATACTATTCGGAAAAGCAAATCAATGAGTGAATATGAAGTTTGCGGTGTAATATAGGGGCGACCCCGGGGCCTGTGGTGCTCTCATTGATCCCTTATGTGGACTTAGCTTGATTTGTCTGTCGCGAGGCTTCTATACACTGTGCGGCAGGATCAAACATCCACCATGACTTATGTTCTGGTTTTTAAAATTCAGACCCATATCTTTTATTATTCATGGTCCTTTGGAAGTATGGATATTGCTGAAGGAGCTAACATAATGACAGTGATATTTTATTCTCTTAGCTAAGTGCCACATTCATACCCCCACCCTTAGCGAGTAGCTGTGCAGCCAGCGTTTGATGCGAAGGTGGCCGATCACGCAAACACAGCACGGTATTTAAAGACGTTTTCATTATATGTGTTATTGCGACATTTAGCTTTGCTTTCGAACGCCAGAGCAAAGACAGCAGATATAACCATTCAGAAATAGAGATACGAAAACGTATCTAAAAATCATATTAACTACTTGTTATAGTGAGTCATATTGATATTTCTCAGCGGCGATATATTAACTCCAAAAATATTGATGCCTTTTCTTAAAATAAGTGAATATGCACAAATGTGTGTGGGTTCACGTCTTCTATTTCGATTAATTAATGATTTTGTTGGTTTTTGGACATCTTAAGAAAGTCCAGAGGGTTTCCACATCAGACTAAATTTGAGCCTCCCTTTCAAACAGTTAGTGTGTTTCAGATATTATGTCATGTCTATGCTGCATAATAAGAGTCACTACATTTAGGTTTGATAGCAAACTGGTGAAGAAAAAAAAAAGAAGAAATCTTTATTTATTTTTTTTTTATTTAACGTGCACAAAAATAAATAACTTAACCAATCGTACCATAACATAAAATATATGACGTGATCAAGGGCATGTGCTGACAGATGGGAGATGTTTTCTGGACACAAATCGCAACTCATATGGAAATGTATAGAGACCTTGTGGGCGCTGTAGTGCTGTGAGCAGCTATGCATGTGGGCCTGCATGCCCTGGCCCTTGGGGTGAGGGGGAATTCATTGATGATCTCAACTGAATAGGGGCAGGGTGGCATAGACGAGTTGATGTTTTCAACAAGACAGGATGGTATAGTAATGTTCTCAGTAGAAAAGAGTGGTGTAGATATGTTCTCAGCAGGACAGGTTGGCATTGCGATGTTCTCAGCAGGACAGGGTGGTATAGTGACGTATCAGTTGGACAGATTTACAGCTAAATTCTCAGCAGGACTGAGTGACAGCAAAGTTTTCAGCTGGACAGGGTGGTATAGTGATGTTCTCAAAAGGACAGGACAGTAGGACAGAGGACTATAGCAATTTTCTCAGTAGGATTGTGTGGTACCACTCTGTCCTACTTAGAACACTGCTATACCAATGTTCTCAGTAGGACAGGGGATCATAGAGATGTTCTCAGTAGGACAGAGTGGTATAGCGAAGTTTTTCTGTAAAATCAGGCAAAGCAGAGCTTGATGTGGGACAAAGACCTTCTCGGCTTCTGGTCTAAGCTGGGCTCTGGAGGCCGCCTTGTTGAACTCCATCTGGGGCTCGGTGTTGACGTTGTTTCAGCCACCTTCTTCCATCTGACACTCACCGACCTCCAACCCCCATAAAAACAAAATCACGGGGTGGCTCATACCTGAACGTAGGGAACGTCTGTAAAAAATCTGCGCCCACCTGAGACCTGGCTACTTGTTGGCCACAAAAATTTTTACACTATGAATCTATTTTTACAGTAGATTGGTTTTTTTGTCTTGTGAGTGTGTGTGTGTGTGTGTGTGTGTGTGTGTGTATGCAGTGGGGTGGCACTTTGTTATTTATAAAAGCGAACACACAGAGTGCTACATGAAAGACGTCACGTTTAGTGACTTACTGTCTGCACTGACCTGTCCGACTGGAGTTCATCTGTCAGCATTGGTGTGATCGGTGTTAATATATAGTCAATAATCGATACTCTCAGTAAGCATGGGAGCGTCCCAGAGGACTGGGGAATACACACAGGATTGATCTAGTGCTCTAGACATGGATGGTTTATCAGCTGTGTATATGTGTGTGTGGTTCGTGGATAAATAGTGTATAAGGGAAGTGGGACTCATCTTCTTTTACGCCATAATCAATTTCTTAGATATATCACACATTTCACTTTCACGTAAAAATTTCTGTGCATTTGTTTGATTTTGTTTCTCGTATATAAGTGCTTTAGGAACGAAACACGCTGTTGTATGTTGAAAGTTGGACCACTATATATGTTTTAAAAAAAAATTTTATCTTAAACTTAACAAGACAAAGAACGGTAAATCAGAAAGCACGAAGTCTTGTCTTGTGGAGGGAAAATGACGGAGTGGTACAAAGCTCCTTTCAAACTGGTCCTTGGTAAACAAGTCCATTAGGAAAGCTCATACATTCATTCTTAATTTATAGAAGATGTTTTTGTACAAGGTACCAGTCAAACCTTTGGGCACTAATTCGCTAATGCAAGGATTTTTTTGTCTCATGATTTCATTTTCTAATTTCCAGAACAATACCTGAGATTTCAAAATCATAAAATAACACATATGGAATTATGTAATCAGTTGTTATTTTAAGACATGAAGGTCAGCTGTACTGGAACAGTTCTTGTAAGATCACTATCGTCAAGTGCATTTGCAAAACCCATCAAGCGCCATGATGAAACTAGTAGCTCTGCTGCGGAGGAGAAGTTCATGTATAGTCACCAGCCTCAGAAATTACTAATTAACAAACAGCACGTCGGATTAGAGTCGTTATGAAGGATTTAAAGAGCAGAAGTAGAAGATACATCTCAGTATTATATGTTAAAGTTAAGCCTTTATTTGTCACATATACATTACAGCATAGTGAAATTCCTTCTTCGCATATCCCAGCATAACTGGGGTCAGAGCGCAGGGTCAGCCATGATACAGCACCCCTGGAACAGTTAGGGTTAAGGGCCTCGCTCAAGGGCCCAACAGTGGCAACCTGGTGGAGCTGGGGATCGAACCTCAGATCTTCCGATCAGTAACCCAGTGCCTTAGCCCTCTGAGCTACCACTGCCCTAATTGTGTAATATAGAACTAAATAAAAATCAGGAAAGACCATGGATTTAGAAGGCGTGTCCAAACTTTTAATGCTTTTTTTAAATGTTAAAAAAAAAAATAGTCGAGTATAAATTATAAGAGTATAAATATTTCACTGGGCCCCTCATCCTGTTCTTTGTCATTTTTATATTAAAAAACTTTTTTTTCGGGTCATCTACTTGTGAAGGATACGTGACACTTACTGTAGGAATCTGTCGTCGTCGTTATCACATTTTCCTCCTAAAATGTTAATGGGAATTTGTCCAAACCATCACGGAGTATTTATTAGGAAGCACATACAGTATGAACACAGCACCGTTTATTTAATAAAATTTTTTCCCCTAATAATATACTTTTTTTTTTTTGTAGATCGTTCAGTGTGCAGGCGACTTTATCATCTATCAAAACTCCCCTTTATTCAATTTCTTTCCCTCTCTCACTCTCTTTCTCTCTCCTTCCTTGACACACACCTTCAGCTGTTTATTCGCAAATTTATTGTCCTCCGTAACAGCTCACCTTTACTAACGGCAGGGCTTTTGCCTGACATCTGCTTCCCATCGCAGGACCAAAACGCCCTCCAGCTCCAGGAGGCCTTTTTCACAAGGTGCTGTAAACGCTAACTGTTAATTTGTACGTAGTGAGTTGTTTTTCTATAAACGGGAAAGTAATCAAAGTTGACTGTATCAACTGGTGTGGCGCATCAGAGCCCCGAGGCGGGAGACAGGGCAGTGCGCCATCATAACCGTCCCCCCGTCCCCCACTGCTGAAGATGAGAGAATTCGATCGGGTGCCAACTACAGAGCAGAGGGTAGCTTGGTACGGCCGGTGCCAGGTAGGAAATCCCGAACAGGCCCCATGATCCACCTGTGAGCGGTTGGTTAAAAAACAGGCCATGTCTGCTTTATAGACTTGTTTTATGGCATCTAATGGGGTAAATCGCTTCCCGTTGTTTATGATAGACGCGGCTTTTATTGAGGCAGATGATTGCCTGCTCTGCAGAAAAACACTGCGTAGACAGCATACAGGGGTTAAAATAAGACATGTGGGGAGGTGCAAACGTTTGCACCAAGCTATACAAGCTACAAAAGGCTGCTCTGGGGTGGACGGGTGAGGATGTAAAAGTTGTCTTCAATTTTCAAAATTTTTTGAAAGTTTTGTGTCCGTGAGCTGAACATAAATGAACCCAAATAATCTGGTCCATAATTTTTTTCTTTTTGAACAGCATATGCTTAAAAAATAAAATTGCATATATTTATTGTTGCTGGCGTTTCAAGGTCAGGATCGCCATGCCGACAGTTTGATGGACAGTCTGTCAGAAGCCCGGTGTGATTTTTATTTGTGGAGGGAAAGAAAGGGAGAAATAGTGGCACTCGAGTGGTCAGTGGTGCATAACACTCGCCTCTCAACACTGTCTCCTCTTCACTTAACCTTTAACCATTAAAACACACACACGCGTACACTCTCTCTCTCTCTCTCACACACGCACACACACACACACACACACACACTCACATACGCGGTTCTGAATGACGACAGGTTGTTGTCGGAGTGCTTGTCATGGTTCCTCTGTCAGACGCAGGCTGATTTAAGGGTTCCCTCAGACACTCTGTCTCACAGACTTTTCTTTCTCTTCTCTTCTGTTCAACCAGCCATAAGTTTATCTAAAGCTGCTGTCACCCACATGATCAGACTTGCATAAATAAGCACACCCTCTCCCTATCTGCCTGTCTAAGATCACAAGCTGTGCGTGTGTGTGTACTGTATGCATCTGCTGCATGCGTCTGATGTCCCAGCATGCACTTCAGGAGTGGGCAGTGGGTAATTTCTGGAGCTGTGTGAGTCATCGTGTGTGTGTGTGTTACCTCACAATTGCACATCCACTCTAAAGATTTTTAAGGTTTCTATTTTAATCCCGGATGCCATGATGTGATTATACATCAACCTCCAAATGTGACATCATATACAAGATGAGCTCATCTCCTCCTTCCCATGGGCTCACCACCCGTAGGACGGGCCAAAGAGGTCGGGTGCAGTGTGAGTTGGGCGGTGGCCGAAGACCTTGACGGTCTGATCCTCGGGTGCAGAAGCTGGCTCTAGGGACGTGGAATCCTCTGGCGGGGAAGGAGCCTGAACTAATGCATGAGGTTGAGAAGTTCCGGCTAGATATAGTTGGACTCACCTCGACGCACAGCTTGGACTCTGGAACCAGTCTCCTTGAGAGGGGCTGGACTCTCTTCTACTCTGGAGTTGCCACCGGTGAGAGGCGCCGGGCAGGTGTGGGCATACTTATTGCCGCCCGGCTCGGGGCCTGTACATTGGGGTTCGCCGCAGTGGACGAGAGGGTGGCCTCCCTCCGCCTTTGGGTGGGGAGACGGATCTTTACTGTTGTTTGCGCTTATGCGCCGAACAGCAGTTTGGAGTACCCGCCCATTTTGCGTTCTCTAGAGGGGGCGCTAGAGAACGTCCCTCCTGGGGACTCCATCATTCTGTTGGGGGACTTCAATGCTCACGTGGGCAATGACAGTGAGACCTGGAAGGGCGTGATTGGGATGAACGGCCCCCCCGATCTGAACCAGAGCGGTGTTTTGTTATTGGACTTCTGTGCTCGTCACGGATTGTCCATAACGAACACCATGTTCAGGCATAAGGGTGTCCATATGTGCACCTGGCACCAGGACACCCTAGGCCGCAGTTCGATGATTGACTTTGTGGTCGTGTCGTTGGACTTGAGGCCACATGTCTTGGACACTCGGGTGAAGAGAGGGGCGGAGCTGTCAATTGATCACCACCTGATGGTGAGTTGGCTCCGTTGGCGGGGTTGGATGCCGGTCAGGCCTGGTAGACCCAAGCGTATTGTGAGGGTCTGCTGGGAACGTCTGGCAGAGTGCCCTGTCAGGACGAGCTTCAACTCCCACCTCCGGCAAAGCTTCAACCACGTCCTGGGGGAGGTGAGGGACATTGAGTCCGAATGGACTATGTTCCGCGCCTCCATTGTCGAGGCGGCCGACCAGAGCTGTGGTCGTAAGGTGGTCGGTGCCTGTCGCGGTGGCAACCCAAGAACCTGTTGGTGGACACCGGCGGTGAGGGATGCCATCAAGCTGAAGAAGGAGTCTTACCGGGCCTTTTTGGCTGGTGGCACTCCGGAGGCAGCTGATAGGTACCGGCAGGCCAAGCGGAATGCAGCTTCGGTGGTTACTGAGACAAAAACCCGGGCGTGGGAGGAGTTTGGGGAGGCCATGGAGAATGACTTCCAGACGGCTTCGAAGAGATTCTGGTCCACCATCCAGCGTCTCAGGAGGGGAAAGCAGTGCACGGTCAACACAGTGTATAGTGGGGATGGTGCGCTGCTGACCTCGACTCAGGGCGTTGTGGGTCGATGGGGGGAGTACTTCGAAGACCTCCTTAATTCCACCAACATGCCTTCCGATGAGGAAGCAGAGTCTGGGGACATAGAGGTGGACTCTTTCATCTCTGAGGCCGAGGTCGCCGAGGTAGTCAAAAAGCTCTGTGGTGGCGGGGCCCTGGGGGTGGATGAGATCCGCCCGGAGTTCCTCAAGCCTCTGGATGTTGTAGGGCTGTCATGGTTGACACGTCTCTGCAACATTGCATGGACATCGGGGGCAGTGCCTCTGGACTGGCAAACCGGGGTGGTGGTTCCCCTCTTCAAGAAGGGGGACCAGAGAGTGTGTTCCAACTACAGAGGGATCACACTTCTCAGCCTCCCCGGGAAAGTCTATTCTGGGGTCCTGGAAAGGAGGGTCCGTCAGATAGTCGAACCTCGGATTCAGGAGGAGCAGTGTAGTTTTCGTCCGGGTCGTGGAACAGTGGACCAGCTCTTCACCCTTAGCAGGGTCCTGGAGGGGGCATGGGAGTTTGCCCAACCAGTCTACATGTGCTTTGTGGACTTGGAGAAGGCATTCGACCGTGTCCCTCGGGGAGTCCTGTGTGGGGTACTCCGGGAGTATGGGATATCGGATTCCCTGTTAAGGGCTGTCCGGTCCCTGTACAACCGGTGTCGGAGCTTGGTCCGCATTGCCGATAGTAAGTCGGACCTGTTTCCGGTGAGAGTAGGACTCCGACAGGACTGCCCTTTGTCACCGATCCTGTTCATAATTTTTATGGACAGGATTTCTAGGCGCAGCCAGGGCGTTGAGGGGGTAGAGTTTGGTGGGCTCAGGATTGGGTCACTGCTTTTTGCAGATGACGTTGTTCTGTTGGCCTCATCACCCTGTGACCTACAGCTCACACTGGATAAGTTCGCAGCCGAGTGTGAAGCGGCTGGGATGAGAATCAGCACCTCCAAATCTGAGGCCATGGTCCTCATCCGGAAAAGGGTGGAGTGCCCTCTCAGGGTTGCTAGTAAGATCCTGCCCCAAGTGGAGGAGTTTAAGTATCTCGGGGTCTTGTTCACGAGTGAGGGTAAAATGGAACGGGAGATCGACAGGTGTTGGTTGTTCCCAGTCAGCTGTGTCTAAAATCTGGACCAAGTACAAATCAAATGGAAAGGTTGTAAAAGAGAAGCGTACTGGTAGACCAAGAAAGACATCAAAGCGCCAAGACAGAAAACTTAAAGCAATATGCCTTGAAAACAGAAAATGCACAACAAAACAAATGAGGAACAAATGGGCAGAAAGTGGAGTCAATGTCTGTGACCGGACAGTAAGAAATCGCCTAAAAGAAATGGGATTTAAATACAGAAAAGCCAAAAGAAAACCATCATTAACATCTAAACAGAAAAAAACAAGGGTTCAGTAGGATAAAGAAAGACAATCTTGGACTGCGGATGACTGGTTGAGAGTTAGATTCAGTGATGAATCACGAATCTGCATTGGGCAGGGTGATGATGCTGGAACTTTTGTTTGGTGCCGTTCCAATGAAATTTATAAAGACAACTGCCTGAAGAAAACATGCAAATTTCCACAATCATTATTGATATGGGGTTGTATGTCAGGTAAAGGTATGGGAGACATGACAGTCATTACATCTTCTATAAATGCACAAGTTTATGTTGAGACTTTGGACACTTTTCTTACCCATCAATTGAAAGGATGTTTGGTGATGGTAGCATCATTTTTCAGGATGATAATGCATCGTGCCATAGGGCAAAATCTGTGAAAACATTCCTACAGGAAAGACACATAATGTCAATGGCATGGCCTGCAAATAGTCCAATTGAAAATCTGTGGTGGAAATTAAAGAAAATGGTCCATGACAAGGCTCCAACCTGCAAAGCTGATCTGGCAACTGCAATAAGACAAAGCTGGAGACAGACTGATGAAGTATACTGTTTGACATTAGTTAAATCCATGCCTCAGAGAATTCAAGCTGTTATAAAAGCCAGAGGTGGTGCAACAAAGTACAAGTAGTGTTTTTATTTGGTGATTCCATATTTTTTTCCTCAGATTTGTGTGATTCCATATTTTTTTCCTCTGTTTGAGTTGTCAAAACAGTTGTCATTGACTATAGTTATCTTTCTTTGTTTTTTTTTTGTTTTTTAAGTGTTTTATACAGCCAGAAGTTTGGATTGTTGAGTGAAAATAGTTTTGTGGCATGTATGTGCTTGTTTTTTTTCTACACAATTAAACATTTGAATGAACATCTTCTGAGAGAGGTGATTCCATAATTTTTGCCAGGGGTTGTATGATGTCACATTAGGACAGTGGTTCTCAAACTGTGGGGCGCGCCCCACTAGTGGGGAATATAGACATGACAGGTGGGGCGCATTGAACGGGAGGATAAACAGGAAAGTTCCTATTCTAATTCATGCTTTTCTTTATTGATAATGAAGAGCGTACGCTCAAAACTAAACAATCTCACACAAATAAATGGATCATTAATACAAGTAAATTTAAAATAACATCAGTTGTGGGCCGGGAGAAAAAGTGGAACCATAGTGGAACAATAACGGTTTAACGTCGGGCCAACTTCAGCAGCGCTGCTCGAATTACAAACCTGCGCGAGCCACTGGGCAACGCTGCGCGACACTGACAGAAATAAACCGCGCCGACCATCAAAATACATTTTCTGGGATGCGCACGTACAAACCAGGCATGGCAAGGCAGAAACAATAATAAACAGTCCTGACATTTTAAATAGTTTGTAAATAAAAACATAGTGGGTCGCATTCGAGCGGCGCTGCGCGATCCACCGGGCTGCGCAAATAAACCAGATCATCACTGCGCTATTCAGGTAGTCGTGCTGCGCTGTATTTGCGCAGATATTTGGTTCAATCGGGTGCCACGGTTTCGTCCCACTTTTGATGTGTTTGGCTTCACATACACTTCGACAATGGAAGAAGACGAGCAGTGAGCTTGCTTATACTGTATGTGACAAAACCAACAACGAGGAGATAGTAAAGTAAAAAGGTGCCTCGTCTGTGGTGTGGAATTAGTTTGGGTATAAGAAAAGTGATACGAATGAGATGAACGTGATCCACTTTAAACATGTGGATTGCACAACCCTGGACATTACCATTCTTTTCCTACTCGTACAGCTGCTCTTATTGTTCACATATTCTTCATATATTTTCTATATTGTGTATTGTTGTACAGTTATTTTATTTTAACTTTAGTTTTTATATTTTATTTTATTCATTCCTAGTTAAATTTACCTATTTTATTTTTCATATTTATTTCCTATTCATAGTCTTTTATTTTAAGGTTTGAATTAAATAGAATTTTTGAATTTGATTTGCAAGGTACGCAAGTTCACTGTTTTAACAAGTGGTGGAAACACGTCAAACCTTTTCTATCATCTGAAATCCAAGCATCCAAACGAATATGGCCAAAGTAAAAAAATAAAATGCGGCAAACCTCAGCAATTCACAGTTTATATAAAATTACATTATGTAAAACAGTTTCTTTGTGTTTGAATTTTTATTTATGCATTTTCAGATACAAATTGCTATATTGTGATTTTATATATATATATATATATATATATATATATATATATATATATATATATATATATATATATATATATATATTGTTACCGAGGTAGAAAATAGCTTCTACTGCGATAGAAGATTTTGGTTATATCGCCCACCACTAATGAAGCCTAACTTGCTTCATGGTGGGGATTGTGGGGGCAGAGGAGAGACCTGTGTGTGTTTTGTGTCTTATACTGCTGGCAGCAGACCGCATGAGACCCAACAAATTAGGAAGACACTTAGAGACAACACACGTTAATAAGCCACTCGACTTCTTTCAAAGAAAGCTGGCAAAATACAGACAGCAGGAGAATCGCATGGTAAAATCTGAATCAGTGGACAGCAAAGCACAAATGGCTTCATTCAAAGTTGCATACAGTATTGGCCAGTGCAAAAAAACTACAAACGATTACTGAGCAGCTAATAAACATGGGGTCAGTTATGCAAAGATAAGTGACAACGTAAGCCTTTTATAACAATTGCACGTGTATTTTATCTGTTTTTAACTTGGTGTTGTTTGATCTTATTGGTTTAGAAATTGATATTTCAATAAACAGTAAACTTGGCAGATTTCGTTATTATTTTGTTGACAAGTGGGGCTTGAAAATTTGCTCACCCCCTTAAGTGGGGAATGACAGAAAAAGTTTGAGAACCACTGCATTAGGAGGAGATGAGCTCTTCTTATGTGATGTCACATTAGGAGGAGATGATAATTTTGTATGAAATTGTCTCGTTAATATAAAATGATTTAAAGATTCAAAGATTCATTCCAATTTAAAACATTGTGTATTGATGTGTGTGTGTGTCTCTTTCCTCTTCAGGATCTGTACATCACCCTGACAGCACACCGTCAGACCGACCGCAGAAACACCCGCCTCTAGCTAATCTAACACTTCCGACGTTGCGCGCACGCTTCACACGCGTCTCACACACTCTTCACTAAGCGCCGCTCTGCGTTGCTGTTTTGGAACTGATGCAAGCGGTTCTTCTCCCGCTTTGTGACAACAATACGGATTAATCCGGCGGATCTTGAAACTCTGCCTGTGTGTGTGTGTGTTTTGTCTTATCGACTCGAACAGGAAGGCTCCTGCGTCATCCTTCTTGCCTCCGCTGCCAATTACACAGCGGATCATTAACTTCAAGGGTTTATATGTTCCTACACTGGTATTACCACACTGAGCTCGGGCTCTGACAGATGTACCCGCTTTAATTCACCGCCGTTTTTCTTCTTCTTCTTCTTCTTCCTCCCACTCATCCCGTAATTAATTTATGTATCGTCTCTCCTTTACGTCGTTCCTGGTAATCACGTTTGCCATGGCAGGAGGAGAGGCGGCTTTTTTCCCGTTGTCAGGCCTGCAATTTATTCCGAGGTTCAATCGGTTAATGTATTAGCTGAATGAAAGGTAAACAGACGATAATTGAGCTTGTTCAAGTCTGCGGATCACACGATCAAGTCACAGTCGCGGGTAGCCTGAAGGGTTTTCGATGGTAGATGGGGGAGAAAAAAAAATTGTAAGGTTTGAGTCTGGTGTTCGAGTCAAACCCGGACTTGGAGTGAATGGAGTCGTGAAACCGATTTGAGATTTACGGAAGACTTCAAGCGCACTACGGTGATGAGACTCTTAACCACAGTCAGACATTGGGGAAAAAAAAAAGTCCATATGTCCATTGAGTTGAACCCCAGAACCTTGTGTAAGAAAGACACATCTGTCTGTGGGAACTGTACACACAATCATTCACCAACACCACTTTAGAGGAACTCACGGCTGGGAGTTATTGCCACACCCGCAGTACAGTCCTGACCTCACATGTTTGGGCAGTTAAAGGAGTTCCTGGGAGGCCGACGTTTCATATGTGAAGCATACGCTAGAATAAGTCCTGGTTTGACTTGAACGACCTTTTAACATACAAAGTTCAAACAAGAGAAATCTTGCCACAGCCTTAACACTCAGGCTGACCGACTCCGTTTCTTGTTGTGCCGGACGAAATGACATCACAAAAGCCTTCAGATTTAATTAATCACCTTTTAGGTGTCATTAACTCGAAAAAAGAAATGAATAATCTGGGGATGTGCTGTGATATGAAAAAAATAAGCGCTGATTATTTGACCATAACAGCACACGTGTTTTCGTTCTTCGCATCGCAACTAAGAGAGATCCTAATGCCGTGTTAGTGGACGTGTTCATGATAACAGTCAGCACATGGCCATAACTCTCCCCTGCACCCTTCTCTGCTCGAGCCGCGCTGCAAATTGACCGGTTTTGACCGCCGGTCATGCGGCATTACACGGGTCAGATGGAGTAATTATTTCTAGGCCGTCGACTACACGCAAGACGGATAGTTTTTGAAGAGAGCGTAATGGGGGGCTGACCCGCTCTGACACCTGCATTATTTCACCCTCGCCTTCGCCTCCCGTCTCTCTCACCCCTACAGTACGCGCCGCCCACGATTTATGCCCGAGCGTACACAAACGAGCGTGTGGGTGTTAGCGAGAAGGGGGGGTGGGAGGGACGACGCAGCACGTAGCCCTGTCTCTGTCTTTATTATCGAACGTAAGGTGCCGTTAAGGAGAGAATGTCAATACGCGCGCGTGTTTCGCGGCCGCGCGGTCTTGTTCCGCTGACTTGATCAGTGAGGGAGTGAGCGCTGACGGATGTCTCTTAACTTTATCGGATCGGCTGTATAGAGCAGGAGCTAACTCAGTTTGCAGAGGAAATGTGACGATAAGAAAAAGTTAAAAGTGTGACGCGTCATAGAAATGGAATCTGCTGTAGTACAAGAGGAATAAAACATTTAAGCACAAAATCATCAACATTAGGGTACTTACTTGAATGCAGGCAGTGGTTTAAGATTTTCCTATAACAGCACTCCTTGACAACAGCACTGCCATGATAACGACACGTCCTGAGTTTCAACCTGTGAGTGGAATTGTTCCAGATTTAATATGATTAAGTCACCAATGTGCATATATATATATATATATAATTATTTTTTTTTATAGACCAATCAACCAATCAAATAAAAATAATATCTAATACACAGTAATCTTTTTGAGCAACTGGTTCCTGAATTTTTCTTAGTAACAATTTTTATATTCAAAAAAAATATATAAAAAAATGCTAAATTTAATAAAAACATAAAACATTATAGAATAAACTTTGATTCATTTATTCATCTTTGGGGAAAAAAAACCTTTCCCGTCTTTTCCTCTATCCTGCTTTGGACCTTACTAAGGTTTAGTAAAAATTTACATTAAAAAAAATTCCGTAATATGTGTTTTGCAAGATTATCACTTGAACAAGGTCAAACTGAGAAAATAATGGCTATCTGAGCCATAATAGAAAAACATCAATATGCGCATTTCGCGGCCGTGTCGTCTCGTTTCACTGGTTTGATCAGCGATGGAGTGAACATTAAAGGATGAGTGTTAACCTTATTAGGATCGACAAAAACAGAATTGGCTCGATTTGAAAGTATTTGCAATAGAAATGTTCTGATAGGTGATGGAAAAATGTGTGACTAAAAAGTAAAACTTTGATGTGTAGAAACTCAACGAAACATTTTAGGACGAGCAGTTATTATTATATGTGTATAACTTCCTCCATGTAATCAATGCCAAACTGAGGAAAAAAATGCCTATTTGAGCCCAGGTCCCACATCGCCTTTGTGAAACAACCACTTTAACCTGAACCTGAAGAGTCTGCACCACCGAGCTAGTTTATATACAGAACATGACAAATACGTTTTATCAGCCGTAGTTGTATCAGCCAGATCTGCTGAGTTCGTCTTCGTCTCTGATGTCCACAATCTAAAACGAATCCAGTAGTTCCTTTACCTTCTAGCGGTAATCTTATTATGAGTAACTCAACCTCAGAAAGCGTAAGTTGACGGCTTTCCAAGCCATACATCTTAGTGAAGTCACAATATTTTTGGATATTAATGGTTAGAAAATCAAATCGACAGTCTAGCCGTGATTCACAGCTTTAAAGGATATGGAGGAGATTGAATAATTGGGTGTTTAAGTTAAAGACTATCAGCCAAAACAGTATTGGTGTTTGCTAATTGTATTATTTTTATGTTATACATATAATACAGAAAATGTGTGGCCAAAGATGCTCCTTCTGAAGTTTATGCAACATAAAAGTGACCAATCTTGCTTTCCTAAAAATTTCAAGTTGCTTCCTTCAGCTCTTTCGAAGAGATGATTTTATGAGTCCCCAAAAATGGCCATTTTTTTTTTTTAGCATTATACTGTCTCGCTTCAAGTAGTAATAATTTAAAATGAAAATAATTTTACAGTTGTGCCATACCTTCCATGTGTAGGTTTACAGTTGTGCCATGCTCCTTCCATTTCTGAATGATCGCTTGAACAGTGGTTCCGTGGGATGTTCAAGGCTTTGGAAATCTTTTAGTAGCCTAAGCCTGCTTTAAATTTCTCAATAACTTTATCCCTGACCTGTCTGGTGTGTTCTTTGGACTTCATGATGCTGTTGCTCCCAATATTCTCTTAGACAACCTCTGAGGCCGTCACAGAGCAGCTGTATTTGTACTGACATTAGGTTACACACAGGTGCACTCTATTTAGTCATTAGCACTCATCAGGCAATGTCTATGGGCAACTGACTGCACTCAGACCAAAGGGGGCTGAATAATTACGCACACCCCACTTTGCAGTTATTTATTTGTAAAAAATGTTTGGAATCATATATGATTTTCGTTCCACTTCTCACGTGTACACCACTTTGTATTGGTCTCTCACGTGGAATTCCAATAAAATTGATTCATGTTTGTGGCTGTAATGTGACAAAATGTGGAAAAGTTCAAGGGGGCCGAATACTTTTGCAAGCCACTGTATGTCTTCAATCTAAATTGGCACAGTACATGAGAGCAAATTTGGCTTTATTTAGCACTTTATTTAGTTTCTTTTTATATGATAAAAAAAAAAAGTATGCATATTTACAAAACATGAAGCATGGACCAGGAGATAAGAAGCATTAAGTATTATGAAAGATGGTGTTATATGATAATGTCTGAAAATTCACTTTTTAGCACAGTTACCAAATACTCTTAGAATTTGACTAGAACTAGAATTCCAGTTATGATGATGCCAAACCTTCAAAAGGTAGAAAAGCAGCAAATAAGTAAATTCAAAACACAAAATAGATAGGAAGCTTAAAGTGATGCCTGCTTTTACTGTATATCTATATTATTTTCCATTTTCCAGATTCATAATTTCTTAGTATAGAAACACTTTGCCATAAGGGTGTGAAGTCCACTACTGAACTGTCACTAGGTGGCAGCTGGACATCATGAATTCTCTCGTTTCACACTTTCCCCTTTCTCTGATCCTTCTCACATGATGTCGTTCTCGACCACTGGACTTTTCAATCCTCAAATCCTTTCCTCTTGCTCTAGTTGTAGCAATAACCAGGTCGCGACCTTGTCCTCTCCACTCGGTTAACTCTTATCACACAGAAAATGACAAGACGATGGGCGGTTTAGTTGTACAGTATATTATACCAATCAATTTGTTAAAAAAAAAAAGAAGCTGAACCTAAAACTTTTCTGATCATTTTTTTCTCCCCCCTACGCCCCTACGAATGATCTGCGTCGTTCCTGATGTTCACCAGCTTCCATATGAACCAAGTCTCACGTCAAACTCTCGCTGAGCTCCTCAAAGGGTTCGGGCGCCGACTGAAAGAGGATTAACGTTATTCCGTCCTCTCTTTTTTTGTTTGGTCTGAGTGAAAAAGAAAGATAAATCTTTTTAGAAAGATTAGGTTCTGAAGAAGAAGCAGTAGAAGCAAAAAGACGAGGAAGGTGAATTAAAAAGCCACCATCCATCTGTCATGTAGGCTGGATTCGGTAATGACGCTTTTGTTTAAGACAAAGCGATCTTCCCGGAATCCAGTGGGATCCCTTCTAAACGCCGGGGATTGTTTCGCGTCCAGAGGAGAAGCGACTGGCTGTGTTTTAGATTAGGAACGACAGCCTGAAGCGTTGGCAACAGGAAATGGAGCTTGAATGCGATTCCCTTCAATAACGCGCATCCCTTTTTTTTTTTTTTTTTTGTTTCCCGGCACTGCCTCGAGTCCCGAAAGACGAGTTAACGTTTCCGTGGCTAATGTCTTGCCAAATCAATCAGTGCTTCTGTGTGAATATTGTGAAAAGGCCATGATAAGATTTGGGATCTAAGCTGTACACAAAAGCTATACACGGTAATTAGAGAACTGTAGAATTGTCTCACAGTGGGAAATTTTGCGACATCCAGTATTTACTCTGGGTTCTTACTGTACACTGATGCGCAGAAAATAAGTGATACTTCAGGTTCAAAACCTTGTAAATTAATCTAAAAGAAAATTTTATGGCCTAGAATTTTTTTTGTTGTTTGAATAAAAATTCAGCTATAATCCTAAAAAAAATTCCTATTGACTATATCATTTCCTTTACCATTTATTATATACACACCTACCTTTTATCCACTTTATCTTTCATCCGAAACATATGTTCAGCAATACTCTATTTACTGACGATAGCTAAATATAGTGTAAAATAGTTTTGTGGATTTTAGTACTTAAGCGTCTTAATTTTATTATTTTTCTACAATGATGAAGGCATTGCATGAGGTTTTTAAAAATATTGTATATGATATTGTAATACTATATTTATAAAATATTGTAATTTATTGTAATAATAATAAATTAATAAGAAATAAGTTTAAAAAAATGTACAAAAATAACAACTTGTATGCTTATTAAAATATATACTGTATTTAATTTTTTTCCTTTTGACGTCCCATCTCGAACACAAACCCCTGAATAAATTAAGTTATAATAAATTACATTTAAAAAATAATGTTTGAAAAAAAAATTAAAAAAACGTGTACGCTTATTAAAATTGCATGTAGAAAGTTCTAAATAAATTTATCGTAATATTTATTTCTAAATGTATTTGTTTATAGTTATCTAATATAACAATAAAAATATTTTATTTTCTTTAAGTCTATATTTATTATTATATTATTATTGCTATTATTATTATTATTATTATTATTATTTACAACATCATCATGTGCCACGTAATGTCAGTTCTAACTTCCGACCGGTACAGTACAGAAAACTTGAGCTCCTCCTCATTTCTTCATATTTAATTAATGATGTTAATTAAATTAAAGAAATTTAATTAAATGTTTTCAAATAAAAAAAAAAATCAATTTTAAAATGGATTGTTTATGTAACGATCTCAGCAGCAGCCACATTTCCCCTCTCATCAGTTTCAACCACTCAGCATTCAGCATCACCAGTATACTAGCTACTGGTCTGATCATCTCTCATAATCTCACTGGTATTTATATATACAGTGTATATACTGTAATGTAAAATACTCACCCCATTTACATTACTTACTTCTTACTTCTCAGTCAGATTAGTTCTCGTGTCTCGTGTTTTTTGCCTCAAACTCAGAGATATAATGATGTCATAGCCTTTACTAGGAACAAAGCTGTCTTGAATTCAAAGGTTAGTGACATTATTGCATAAATAGTGTGTGTTTAAGGTGTATAATGTTATACAATTGATTATTAAGAGCGGTAATCAGAAATCAGCACCTATAAGTGCGATTCGTCGTTGCCATGGCGCAGGTGCAGCGCGACGAGCCTGAGCCGCGATCCCGGCCTGAACCTAACGAGCGTGACGGTCCCTCAAGGCAAAATTTAGCGCCTCGGCATCTTATTGATCTGCCCTGTGTGTGTGTGTGTGTGTATAGAGCGAGTGTGTGTAGAGTAGCAGGCCTCAGGCTGGACTCCGTCCTTGACCCACCCTGGCCAGGAGTTTCCCCAGGGCTGAGTGCACTTTGCAGAAGGATATTGATTTTGTTGGAGGAGGAGATGTGTTTTTGGTTTTGCTTTATGGGGAAGGACAGAACAAGGAAAGGGGACGGACGGATTGATGGAAGGAGGACTGATGGTGTGCAGAAGGAGATGCGGGAGAAGACAGTGACTTCTCCTTGACTGCTCAGAGCGGTCGAGGACGGCTTCGATCTCCAGACGTGTTAATCCCAGTCTCTTTCAGTCAGTGCGCTCTGGGTCTGTCTCTCGCTTTCTCCTTCTGTCCATCCCTCATTTTATTCCTCTCATAAATCCAAACTAATGGCTATAATAATAAAAATAACAATAATCATGATAATAATAATAATTCAGAAATCTCTGGAAACAGGATGCAGCATGACTTTTTTTTGGAGCTTGACATTTTGTTAGGAACAGATTATCACATTTCTTACCTTTTGGAATCGATTTTTGGTCGTCAGGACGTTTTGGAAACGTGAAAGATACAAAATATGAAATAAGCAGGGATGATGATACGATCATGTGATACAGTTTGATGCGGATATCACAATATACTAGCATAACCTTTTCCTAAATTTGTTTTATTGTTTATATGACATTTTATAGCTCCCTCATGTGTAACTCACAAATTACTGACTGAATGATATAATTTGGGATATATTGGAATTTTATTCTAAAAGTAGAGAGAAATAAAGTCCTCAAATGATCCCAAGACTAATTAAACTGTAAACCTTTTTATTATTTATTTATTTGTTAATTTATATATATATTTTTAACCTATAACTACAGTAGATGTAGTTAATAAACCAACCATATATTTTTTATAGGAATTGTCGGTTTGGTTTTATTATTATTATTATTATTATTATTATTATTACTACTATTATTTTTAATGTGTCTTTAATTTAAGTTTTTTGCTTTTCATTTTGAGTTTAGTTTGAACTTCATTACGAGGCAAATGTTCCAGTTCGTTGCACTGATTTGTATCGTGTCGGCGTCAAAATACAAATTCCATCCAAATTTATTTAAACTCTTAAACCGACTGTTTCAAAATAATTCAGATTTATAAAATTTGAATCCAAAATCTGTATCGGACACCAGACACAGGCCCAGGACATGGCTAACTGAAACAAGGCGTATGTGTGTGTGTGTTTTATTGCCTGTGTGTGACCTCGAAAAGCTGGTGACCTTTGACCTCTGCTTCTCTGTATGTTGTGAGAAGTTGCAGAAACAACTTTTTCTGCTTTTAAGTGGAGATGAGTGTGAAACGCATGTCAACACTACCCACACACACACACACACACACACACACACACACACACACACACACACACACACACACACACACACACACACACGTCTGTACTTAAAAGTTCAAAGTGTTTGTGTGTACGAGAAGGATTTTCACACATTTGTGGGTGTGTGTGTGTATCTGTGAAGTAGTGTGTGTGTGTGTATGAAGCTTAACACAGACGGTCATATGTTTGCGTGTGTGTGCACGTGTACTGTATGTGTGTGCGTATTACAATGACTTTACTTTGATAAATAATACTGTACCTGGCAGACCCTCCTCATGTGTGTTTGTGTATAAAATGCTTGACATTAATATTAAAACCAAGACTGACATTATGTGTTCTGTGTGCAAGAACTAGATAAACCTGCTTTTGTGTGTGTGTGTGTGTGTGTGTGTGTGTGTGTGTGTGTGTGTGTGTGTGTGTGTGTGTGTGTGTGTGTGTGTGTGTGTGCTCGTTTTGCTGCAATAGATGGATGAATGTGAGTGAATATTAATAACTCTATCTGTCTCTGACCCGCTGCGGAGTGAAAAGAACAATGATGAACACTGAGCCCCTCGCTGCTTAACAACTATCTCAGGCACCAGCTTGACACCGAGGCCATTTTTCATCACCCAAGCACCTGAATGGAGTGTGTAGACGCTTATACACTGCCTGGAAAAAAAAAAAAAGTGGCATTTCAGAAAGGTTACATTATTGGGCTGCACCAAGCAAAGAAAACAACTAAGGAGAATCGAATTACTGGAAGTGGGTTAAGAAGGATAGTGCTGAACCGTCAGCTTTGTAGAATAAATGTGGTCGTGGAAAAAAATGCTTCTGGTAAAAAAAAAAAAAAATTAAATCAACAGTAAAAATAAGAGGTATGTAAAAACTGGGAAGTATATTACAATATTTCCACCTCTACAATGTGATTAGAGGCTCAGTGGTTAGCACTGTCTCCTTGTACCTCCAGAGTCCAGGCTCCATTCCCACCTCTGGGTTTGTGTGTTTCATGTTCTCCCCGTGCTTGGTGGGTTTCCTCCAGGTTCTCCGGTTTCCTCCCGGAGGATTAGGCTTATTGGCATTCCCAAATTGCCAGTAGTGTGTGAATGTTGACCGACGGTCCTACCGTACTACTTACAAAAAAAAAGGGAATAAATGCAATGATCACCATTGACCTCCCCAGTCCCTAGTTGGACCACAGAGGTTCCTAGATGGATGGATTTGATGAGAACTCACAGGATTGGAACTAAGCAGCTGTGTGTCTATAACCACTTGTTATAGTGAGACTCATCAGAAAAAGGCTTCAGTTTGCTGGGGAGGATAAAGATTGGACTTTGGAGTGATGGAAAAAGGTCTAACGAGTCCAGACTGAGCCTATTCCAAACCAGTGGACGCATCAGGCAAGGAAGGGAAGAGCATGAAGCGATCATGCATAGTGTCTACTGAACATGCTAGGGGTTGGTTCAGTTGCTCAGGTCCAGACTCGGACAATAAAATGAAGTCAGCTGACGACCTGAATACATCTATGGAGTTCCTCTTCCCTGATGGAACAGGTATATTCTAGGAGTAAGAGTGTGAAAGGGTGGTTCTGGTGTCTCATGGGTGTTCCTCAGGTGGTCACATGTTCGGGGGCGGAGTTTGTCGAAAACGGATGCAAGATGCGCAAGTGAGAAATGTTTCGCAAAAATTACGACCTCGTAGGATCAAGATGGTTGAGACTGAAAGTTTGAATTAGCTTAATTCCAACATATTAGTTTCGATTCGAATTTGTGATAAAGCATCACAAGAGCACTATAATATTTCCCAGAGCACTATAATACGGACGGAAGCTCTCATGATTAAATGGTAGAGTGAGCATTACATTCAACCTGATTTAAAAAAGAAATACTCCATGATCTATTCATTCAAGAACTAACTAGTTGTATATGAGACCTTTTAATTTAGGTAATAAAGTTACCATAACGAGTTTAATGCGGATGAAACAAATACAATTTTCAAAAAAATAATAAACATTTCTTAAAAATTCCATGATGTGTGTGGACATTTCTGAAAAACAATATTGTCCAGACAAATGTTTTTGCTCGACTCATTGACATGTCGATTTTTAGGATTATTATTGTTATTAATTATTGATAATTTTTAAAATGATTATTATCCCAAGAACTCCAACAGAACCAAAGCGTAATGTGCGTTAGATAAAAGGCCTCATAAAGACTTGTCTGTTCGTCGTGATGAAATCTGCGATGCGTCACTGTCAGCCGCTCGGCCGTTCAGACTTCCCCGATTTTTCCCTGCCGTTGCCTGGAGACGTTCACACCTCGACTAGATTTCCATTTCAACATTCGTGTGTGTGTGCACGGTGTAACGGCACCTAGGTGCAGCGTTTTCGCGAGCCGGTCCGATGCTGTCACCCGACGAGTTTTGCGCATGAGGTACACACGTTCCTTTCCTCGACTCGTGTTTGCCCAGGTGTTCGTCTCATCCTTTCCTCTTCACACAGACCGCATTCCCTCGCTCTTCCTGCCCTCCGTCACATCCTCCGTCCCGCCTGACACCCGCACCGCACATTCCACGCCCCAGCGCCAAGGAGGAAGTGTGTTTGAAGAGGATGACGGGGTCCGTGTTGGAGTGCGAGCGGATCGTCGGGTCGTTTGATTTGGGCCGACCTCGGGAGCTTTCGCTGCCTGTGACACACAAGCTCGAACAGTGTGCAGTCCAAACACAGAGCTCTATTACATTACACACACACACACACACACACACGAATACCAGTGTACCATATTTTACCCGTCTCTATTAGCCTTTAGGAAACTACAGTTGTCCCAGCTATAACTTCAGATACAGACGATGACGTCATAATATTTATGATGTTGTGACGTCACAGTAAACTTTTAAGAACAACAAACTCTTATTGAAAGAAACTGATTTTTATTTAAAACTTTTCTCCTGAACGTTTTAAAAAAGTGTCATTTGAATTAGTTTATAAATCTATTCAGCTCATTAAATCTTTTGATTTTCTAATTTTCATAATGAAAGTTATGAAATAAACATGATATATAAAATAAATACATTGTATAAAAGTCACATTTGTTTGTTTTGAAATCTTTTTTTTTTACTTTTATATGAACTATTACTATTTCATATTTTGCAAAGAAAAAAAAAATCTTGTTTGGTGGCACCGTACATCTTTTTCTTTGCAGAATCTGTTACTGTTCAAGTCAAACCGGGACTTCTGAATGATGGCGTAAAAACGGATGACCTTCACAACAAGCTTCAAGCACAGTACGACAATTGAATGTGCGAACGTTTTAAACAAGGCCATACGTATGACGTGCAGTCATTCACGTGATCATTCATTCCTGATCCTTGAAAATCAATGGATAAAGTTGGTGGCTAACTTCCATAAGAGACGCATCTGTCTGTGGGAACTGTACACACAATCGTTCACCAACACCACTTGCACATTACAGGAACTCATCCATATCTATCATACAGTCCTGACCTCGGTCCAAACTATTTCCACATATTTGGGCCATTAAAGGAGTTCTTGGGAGGCCAGGGATTTTTCGACACGAAGCAGAAAGTCTGATCATGGTCCTGGCATACTGAGAAAACTTTCTACCCTGATGGTGTCCAAGCACTAGTGAAACGCTGGGATAAGTGCATTAGTGTAGCAGGGGCATTATATAGAGAAATAAAGTTTTTAAAAATATATATATTTTGTTATTCTTCACAATCAAAGTCCAGGTTTGACTCGAACACCATTTGTATTACAAGCTCCGCTCATGTGTCAAAGTACACCTTTAAGAAAGGCTTCATGGATAATTGTAAAGAGATTTCTCATGTTATTTCTAAAGTTGTATTTAATAAATATTTTAGTCAAAGTCTAAACATTAACGCATTACAGTGATTAGACATTTATTGTGATTCTTGGATATAAAAAATATTATCCGAAATGATTTCAGAATTTATTACCTTTTAACCTTTTTTTGATAAAACTTTTTTTAACAACCATGTCGTCACATTTTATCGTCAAAATGTATTGCGATATGATATTTGATACGATCGAGTCTCGCATTATTATACTTATCCTTAGTCTTGAAGCTGATTAGTCCGTCATCTCAAAACCTCATATCGCGTGATCACGTGCAGTTAAAAGAATGCGGAACGTTTTGATCCTCAGATTAATTATTTAACTGACACAAATTATATTTAAATTAAAACGGCTTGCACCTTCAGGTTCTGGGTTCGATTCCCACCTCGGGGTCTGTGTGCATGGAGTTTGCATGTTCTTCCCTGTTTCTTGGTGAGTGTTCCCCGGGGACTCCGGTTTCCTCCAGCAGTCCAAAGACATGCAGGTTAGGATAATTGATGTTTCCAATTTGCCCGCAGTATGTTTGAATGAATGAATGTGTGTGCGTGCGTGTGTGTGTGTGTGTGTGTGTGTGTGTGTGTGTGTGTGCCCTGCGATGGATTGGCACCCTGTCCAGGGTGTACCTCGCCTCGTGCCCTAAGTCTCCTGGTATAGGCTCCAGGCCCTCTGTGACTCTGAATACAGGATTAAGCGGTACAGATGATGTGTGAGTCAGTTATATTTTTAACAGAATAGTTTAATATTAACGAGGCCGTAACTCTGAGGGTAAATAATCCCGATGTTTTTGTTCTTCTTCCTTTTGTTCTAACAAAAGTTCTGATATGGAACGTCCACACCTTTAACATTTTTTAAATTGATTTCATTTTTATTTTTATGCATTTTAATTTTAATAATGATCATGTTGAATGAAGCTTGACTTTGTAAAGTCTCTTGGAATCAGTGAGTCAATTAAAAAGAAACTGATTTTTCAGAGTTTGACAAAAAAAAAAAGAAAACAGTTTCTGAAGGGATAATCTCAGGCAGTCTGTTCCGCCAGATATCTGAAATCAGTCCGTCCAGGGACGTGATTTATACCTTGACTTTAAAAGTGGAAAAGTATGTGTGTGTTTGTGTGTGTTTAAGAGCCCATCTGCGCAGTGAAGTTGCTCGTCTCCCGTTTTTGGCTGGAATTTGTGAGCAGCTTGATGTATTTGACATGTGCGTGACAGGCCGTAGCTCTTCAAACCCAACACAAGCACCGTGCTTTGTGTCTGCTCCCAGCTGTGTGTGTGTGTGTGTGTGTGTTGTTTCTACATCAGAGAAGCAGAGTGTTTGCCTGTGACTGTAGGAATCTGACCCTGACATCATTCAGTATAATTAGTGTAGCTAATTAACCCTGTATACCTCTGACTGCATCTAAAAAGACACTTTCTTTGTAACAGCTGAGCAAAATTCCTCAACAGGTCACAGCTGTCACATGTTCCTAGGCTTGTGGACACACACACACACACACACACACACACACACACACACACACACACACACACACACACACACACACACACACACACACACAGGCCCTAAGATTTGTAAAAAGAAAAATTAACACCAGAAGTGAGCGTGTTTCCGATTGTCATCTTATTTTTCTTAAAGGGGACCTACGGTGCTACATGGACTTTTTCAAGCTGTTTGGACTGCATTGTGTGTTAGGAGAGGGTGTACACAACCACTCTACAATGATAAAGAGCCGCCCAGCAATTTTCTTTTAATTTAATAATATAAGATGCCCCTTCTGAAATCAGCCCGTTTTCAAAAGCCTGTCGGTGTGAAGTCACACTGACAGAGGCCGCTCCTACTACAGTTGAATGACACTGGTGTTTTAGCAAAGACCCGCCCCGAGTGGAAAAAAAAGAGCCGTCGGCCATTGTTATTCTACACGGGAGCAAAATGGCGCCTACATGAGTGTGGTGTGCTGTTCGTTGCAGCCTTGCAGTATTGTGGTGGTCTAGTGGTTAGGATTCGGCGCTTTCACGTGGGAGACCCGGGTTCGATTCCTGCTTAAGGTACATGCTTTTTTTGCACTACATATTTATAAAGTTTTTCTAAAGTTCGTTTAGTAACGAGGCGAGTGCGCTATACTTCGGTAAGCTTTTCTGACATAAGGAGAGACTCAGTCAAACACACACACACACACACACACAATGCTTCGCGTGTATGATGTCCTATTCCCGGCATCTATATGACTCAGTCACACACACAGACACACACACACACGTTGTCTGTCAGAAAGGTCTCTGTTTATTAACAGCAAAAGATCGGTATAAATATGTTTGACTAAACGCCTGTGCCATAGACATATGTTACTACAAATGAACCATTGTAAATGTCCTGGTGAGTTCCCGAAAAAAACAATGCTTCGCGTGTATAAGGAATCTGACCCTTCCTCGCGGGTTGAATAGCCGGCATTTCCAAGAAGCTGCCATTAATCCTCCGTGGTCTAGTGGTTAGGATACGGCGCTCTCAGCGCAGCAACTCGAGTTCGATTCCCGGTCTGGGAAGTCAAAAAAGTTTTACAACCAGATTCACATGTAAAATTTTATATACATATATAACTATATATATATATATATATATATATATATATATATATATATATATATAAATATGAGGGCATAATAAAAATCTTACAAAATATAGGGGAAATATATATATATATATATATATATATATATATATATATATATATATATTTATAATAAAAATAATAATATATATATATATATATCCCCTATATTTTGTAAGATTTTTATTATGCCCTCATTTGTACATTGTATATTTGTACAACTATTTTACTAGTTAAATTTATTTTCTTTAGTATTTCTTTTTATTTATATTTATTCCTTACGTATAAGCTTTTATTTTATTTTTAAGGTCACTGGCTGTCGTATAAGCATTTCACTGCATATCATACTGTGTATGACTGTGTATGTGACAAATAAAATTTGAATTTGAATCAAAGGAGAGGAAGATAGGTGGCAGGAGACAGAGGGGGAGAGAGAGAGGGAGAGAGAGAGACAGAGTATGGGAAGGTGAGCATGAATGAACAGATGCAAGAGGAGACAGGAAGATAAGCAGCAGGGAAGATTTAACACGTTAATATCAGATCTATGAGGAAGAGAGCAAGAGAGTAGAAATAACTCCTTTATATATAAAATAATTCTAACATCATGTAAAATTATTTTTAACTGTTTTTTAAATATTTTTAACTGTTGTCAAAGCTATACCCCACTTGTATTGTGAAGACACGCCCCACAGAACTGGGAGGCGGGTTCAGTAGAGGTCATTAACATTTAAAGGAGCATGTACTGAAACAGGTTGCTGAGAACAGAGCTACTTTTTACCAGGTAAAAGTAATGTTTTTTTTACACAACAATTGAGAATTTTTAATTAAAGTATATTACAGACTTTTCATTAGGACCCTAAAGAATCATATTAACCTATGCAAAATTGAGTCTGTATGGCTCCTTTAAATCTTGTATCTTTTCTCATCTGCTGTCGTTCTCCAGGTCCCTGTCTCTCTCTCCGTCTCTCTCTCTGTTTTATTCACTCACTCTTTCTTTCTCGGTCTCCCTCCCTCACGTTCTCTCTTTAACTCACTCACTCACACTCTCTCTTTTTCTCATTCATTTACAATTTACATTTCACTCACTCACCCACTCACTCACCCACTCACCCACTCACTCACCCACTCACTCACTCACCCACCCACCCACTCATCCACTCACTCACCTACTCACCCACCCACTCACTCACTCATCCACTCACTCACCCACCCACCCACCTACTCAACTACCCACTCACTCACTCATCCACTCACTCACTCACCCACTCACTCACCCACTCACTCACCCACTCACTCACACACTCACTCACACACTCATCCACTCACTCACCCACTCATCCACTCACTCACTCACTCATCCACCCACCCACTCACCCACTCACTCACCCACTCACTCACCCACTCACTCACACACTCATCCACTCACTCATCCACTCACTCATCCACTCACTCATCCACTCACTCACCCACCCACTCACCCACTCACACACTCATCCATTCACTTACCCACTCACTCACCCACTCACTCACACACTCACTCACTCACTCACTCATCCACTCACTCACTCACTCATCCACTCACTCACCCACTCACTCATCCACTCACTCACCCACTCACTCATCCACTCACTCATCCACTCACTCACTCACTCACTCACTCACTCACTCACACACTCACTCACTCATCCACTCACTCACTCACTCACTCACCCACCCACTCACTCACTCACTCACTCACACTCACTCATCCACTCACTCACTCACTCACTCACTCACTCACTCATCCACCCACTCACCCACCCACTCACTCACCCACTCACTCACTCACTCACTCACACTCACTCATCCACTCACTCACCCACTCATCCACTCACTCACTCACTCACTCACTCACTCACTCATCCACTCACTCACTCACTCACTCATCCACTCACTCACTCACTCACTCACTCATCCACCCACCCACTCATCCACTCACTCACCTACTCACCCACCCACTCACTCACTCATCCACTCACTCACTCATCCACTCACTCACCCACTCACTCACCCACTCACTCACCCACTCACTCACACACTCATCCACTCACTCACCCACTCATCCACTCACTCACTCACTCATCCACCCACCCACTCACCCACTCACTCACCCACTCACTCACCCACTCACTCACCCACTCACTCACACACTCACTCACACACTCATCCACTCACTCATCCACTCACTCATCCACTCACTCATCCACTCACTCACCCACTCACTCACCCACTCACTCACTCACTCACTCACTCACACACTCACTCACACACTCATCCACTCACTCACCCACTCATCCACTCACTCACTCACTCACTCACTCACTCATCCACCCACCCACCCACTCACTCACCCACTCACTCACCCACTCACTCACTCACTCATCCACTCACTCACCCACTCATCCACTCACTCATCCACTCACTCACTCACTCACTCACTCATCCACTCACTCACTCACTCATCCACTCACTCACTCACTCACTCATCCACCCACCCACTCATCCACTCACTCACCTACTCACCCACCCACTCACTCACTCATCCACTCACTCACTCACCCACTCACTCACCCACTCACTCACCCACTCACTCACCCACTCACTCACACACTCACTCACACACTCATCCACTCACTCACCCACTCATCCACCCACCCACTCACTCACCCACTCACTCACCCACTCACTCACACACTCACTCACACACTCATCCACTCACTCATCCACTCACTCATCCACTCACTCACCCACTCACTCACCCACTCACCCACTCACTCACTCACTCACCCACTCACTCACCCACTCACTCACACACTCATCCACTCACTCACCCACTCATCCACTCACTCACTCACTCATCCACCCACCCACTCACCCAGCCACTCACTCACTCATCCACTCACTCATCCACTCACTCACTCACTCACTCATCCACTCACTCACCCACTCACTCATCCACTCACTCACTCATCCACTCACTCACTCACTCACTCATCCACTCACTCACTCACTCACTCACTCATCCACCCACCCACCCACTCATCCACTCACTCACCTACTCACCCACCCACTCACTCACTCACTCACTCACTCATCCACTCAGTCACCCACTCACTCACACACTCACTCACCCACTCATCCACTCACTCACTCACTCATCCACCCACCCACTCACCCACTCACTCACCCACTCACTCACACACTCATCCACTCACTCATCCACTCATTCATCCACTCACTCACCCACTCACTCACTCACTCACCCACTCACTCACACACTCACTCACACACTCATCCACTCACTCACCCACTCATCCACTCACTCACTCACTCATCCAACCACCCACTCACCCACCCACTCACTCACTCATCCACTCACTCATCCACTCACTCACTCACTCATCCACTCACTCATCCACTCACTCATCCACTCACTCATCCACTCACTCATCCACTCACCCACTCACTCATCCACTCACCCACTCACTCATCCACTCACTCACTCATTCACTCACTCCCTCATCCACTCATCCACTCACTCACTCACTCATCCACTCACTCACTCACTCATCCACCCACCCACTCACCCACTCACCCACTCACTCACTCACTCACACTCACTCATCCACTCACTCACACTCACTCATCCACTCACTCACTCACTCATCCACTCACTCACTCACTCACTCATCCACTCACTCACTCATCCACTCACTCACTCATCCACTCACTCACTCATCCACTCACTCACCCACTCATCCACTCACTCACCCACTCACTCATCCACTCACTCACCCACTCACTCATCCACTCACACACTCATCCACTCACTCATCCACTCACTCACTCATCCACTCACTCACTCATCCACTCACTCACTCACACACCCACTCACTCACTCACTCACTCACTCATCCACTCACTCACTCATCCACTCACTCATCCACTCACTCACCCACTCACTCATCCACTCACTCACTCACTCATCCACTCACTCACCCACTCACACACTCATCCACTCACTCACTCACTCATCCACTCACTCACCCACTCACACACTCATCCACTCACTCACTCATCCACCCACCCACTCACTCACTCACTCATCCACCCACCCACTCACTCACTCACTCACTCATCCACTCACTCACTCACTCACTCACTCACTCACTCACACACTCATCCACTCACCCACTCACTCACTCACTCACTCACTCACACACTCATCCACTCACCCACTCACTCACTCACTCACACACTCATCCACTCACCCACTCACTCATCCACTCCCTCACCCACTCACACACTCATCCACTCACTCACCCACTCACACACTCATCCACTCACTCACTAACTCGCACAATCCCTTACTCACCCACTCACTACTTACTCACTCACCCACCCACTTATTTTTTTACTCTTACTTTCACTTACTCACTTTTTCACTCACTCAGTGTTTCTCAATCACTCTTTAACTCACTCACTCACTTCTTCACTCACTCCCTTACTCACATACGATTTACATCTCACTCACTCACTCACTCACTCACTCACACGTTCACTCACTCACTCTTTCATGCTTTCACTCAATCAATCACTCACTCACTCATATCTCTGTCCCTGTTATTTCGTTGTAACACAGTCCTCCAGTATGATAACGAACTCTAAAGCGTGCTTTTTAATGAGAAAATGAATAACTCCTACAGGACTTGTTAAGTGTTTGTAATATTACTCCCAGCACAACCTTCATCCTTTAGAATGTTTAAAGAAACACTGTAACATTCATAAACACAGTATATGGCTCATGTTTTACATGAAACTGGGTTAACGGAGTCAGAGATTCAGACAACACTTACATGCAACATGTGCAGATACTCTCGAGCCACGACTTAACCTTTTTCTCCCGAACATTTTATTCCATCCTAAAAGTCAAGCTCTATTTGAGCAGAAGTGCGCACTCTCGCATTTAGTGAAGTCATGCGGGAGCACGTTGGCATTATTAGCTCTACTGAAATGTGAGAGCCGGCTTCAGTAAATGTCTTGGAATATATACGAGTCTCTTTTTATCCTTAAACATCACAGTACTGCGTGTGTGTGTGTGTGTGTGTGTGTAATTATTCTGCCAGTGCGAGTGTGTGCTTCATACAAGCTGAATGAGGGTCACTTGCTCCCTGTGTGATGTTCCATCACCCTGAACTGTGCACCTGCATGGACAAAGTGTGTGTGTGTGTGTGTGTGTGTGTGTGTTAGTGTAGAGGCCCATGAAGTGCTGCACTTGTGAAATTTATTTGGGTATCAGGATTTTTACACCAGTTGCTGTTGGATTTACAGGTCAGGATGGAATGTGGGGCTCAATGAAAAGCACTTTGATCGGGCGAGGAGGAGCCGTAAAAACACGATCTCTCCATGAACAGGGAATACGGGAATACAGGGTTATGGGAACGATTGGAAAGTCTCGCACCAGGCTAACATGTGTTTATCGCTGTACTGCTTGGCCTAAAGATGAACCTACAGTACCATCACTGTCCAGGATTTCACACGGAATGGAAGTCCTAAGCTAGTTGTTCCATTTTTATAACATTAGCTTTCTTTACTAACGTCTGCTTTCTGTTTGTGCTGCACCAATAGTAGATGATTAAATCGTACCATTTCGTAGCACTATTGTATTATAGGTATATCAAAGTTATGTCATAGTTTAATAAAGTAGGAATGTTGGCTCTCAAATCCATGTCTTTCTACAGTATTTTTTTTCCTCAATTCTGATTGGTCAGAACGTATTGATGTACAGTATAGTTAACTGCAAGGAAAATTACAGCTTTACTGTTTATTTGGGTCACATTTTAGTTAGCCAGAAGTCGAACATGTCAACAATCAATGTTTTTTTTTTACATTTTGTTTTATTTACCGGGTAATGGCAGCGACAGATTAATTATGTAATATAAATTAATAAAAACATAATTATTCATAATCATTTTTTAATAGGTTTTGCAAAGGCAATAAATTTTTTTTTGCTTGTTGCACATAGGGCACTTCTTCCACACAAGACACTTTTATGCATATTTGCACACCCCCCTGGACATGTCTTTTTAAATCCCACTTTATCTTCATACTAAATGTTCTCTGTCTTTCTATATTTGTACAGAAAATTGTTTCGTTTTCCATATTTGTGCAGCTGGGTTTTTCTTTATAGTTTGTATTATTTTCGTACAGCTAGGTTTTCTTATATTTTATATATTTTCTTATCTTATACATATATTTTTTTCCTTAGCTTTTCTTTATTTTATTTCTTATTTTATTCTATATTTATTTCCTATTAATAATCCTTTTTTTTAAGGTCACGGGCGGTCATTTAAGCATTTTACTGCATATCGTACTGTGTATGTGACAAATAAAATGTGTCTGTGAACTAAAATTTTTTACTTTGAAACAAGTTTAAACAAACAGAAATAACAGAATAATCTGTTAAACCTTATGCGAGTTAATAGATACAGTCTGTGTGCTACAGAGAATATTATGCAAGACAAACATTATCTGTTAATACACTGTATTCAGTCAAATTCTCAACAGCAGTTACTGTAATTGATTTGCTGATTAATCATTAACGTACCGACGATGTAATGCGGTTGATCTAAGAAGTTATTAATTTAATCATAACCATGCAATAAGCTTAGCATGTTCACTTTATAGTGCCTGGCAAAAGTGTATGATTATTTTCAATGAGGAAAAGTTTATTTTGCAATTTATGGAAGGAGTCTCCAGTATTAGCATTTTGTAACCGTCAGAAAAGAACACTAAGTGGTTTCCAACATGGTGAAATCTACAAGACTGGGTTTGTACAGGATAATTAATTTCAAGACATACTATAGAAGTAAGGAATGAGTGTTTATAGCTGCTGTAATATAAAGTAATGTAGAATATGAGAAAATAATTTTTTTATAATAAGAGGTATACAATACTTCAACGCCTATCACTTAAAACTTAAAAAAAAAAGTCTATATACTACATTTACTTATAAAGTGTAATAATTATGTGTTAGTTATTTGACCTTAATATTGTATTTGTTTCTTGCAGAGGCGCCGGCTCCTCCAGGAACTTGGCGAGCAGAAGATCCCCTTCCTGTCTCCCTCTGATCCCGGCTTCCAGCAGCTAGTGAGTGCTTCTGATTCCACTGCAGAGATCTGCGTTCCTTAACAAAAACAAATAACAATTCTGTAATCTCAGCTGATTAAACCGCTGGTAAACTATACTGTATGTCGTATACACTAGCACAGTGTTTTTCAACCTTTTTTGAGCCAAGGTACATTTTTTATTGAAAAAAATCACAAGACACACCAACAATCGAAACCGTAAAAAAATAAACTCTGTAGCCTATATTAACAATATACAGTCATTCTTATCAAAGTGTCTTGAATAGGAATCAAATAAACACGATGAAAACAGTCTTTTTTGATCTTTCATATTTCTACCTGCTCAGTGTGAAACCTGGGCCTGTTTGGATGAACACAGAGCTGATATCCTAACAGGAATTGAAGAAAGACACACGAAGCTCTTCCTCAACAGCCCTTAGTCTCTCTCTGTTTATAGTTTTTATAGCAGTCAGGGTTGAGAAGCTCAATCACTAATACCCCTACTGTATCTCACCTACTGTACTAATACCCCTATCTCACCTACTAATACCCCTATCTCACCTACTAATACCCCTATCTCACCTACTAATACCCCTATCTCACCTACTAATACCCCTATCTCACCTACTAACACCCCTATCTCACCTACTAATACCCCTATCTCACCTACTAATACCCCTATCTCACCTACTAACACCCCTATCTCGCCTACTAATACCCCTATCTCACCTACTAACACCCCTATCTCACCTACTAATACCCCTATCTCACCTATGCGGTTTCGCGTGGTGCCCGTAAGCGTGAGTACGTTTCCATCTTTCCGCGCGCAAAATTAAACATGTTTAATTTTTTTGACGGTCCTCGCGGGAGTTTGCGGACCTGCAGAACTTCGCGGAACGTCGGCGGGCAATCGCGGCAGCTGCAATGGCATATTATTCACAGACATATTAGTTTTAAAAAAATACTTTAGACCAATTAGGTGAAATTTAATAATTTCCCATAGCACACCTGACGACCTCTAACGGCACACTAGTGTACTGCGGCACAGTGGTTGAAAAACACTGCACTAGCACGTAAATCAGATGTATTTGCCCATAATTTTTAGCAACATTCCTTCCAGAAACTACATCTTGTTCCATCCCTTTTGGCTAATTACCACAGGCTGCAATTACTGAATGAAAAATGGTTTGGAAGTTCTGGATTTAAGCTACCAGTGGTACCGGAGCAACATGCACATATTAACATCGCACCATATTTTGCTTAATTTCACAACATACTTTTCATAATAAACGTACTTCATAATGTTGCCAATTTACTGTTAATAAGTTTAATTTTAGATTATTCTTTTAAAAATGTAACATATTTACATACATGACTACTTACATTCTTACATACATGACTACTTACGTCCTTAATTACTTTCATCCGTATTTATGTGCCTTCTTAATTTTTAAAGTGCTTATATAATTACTTACCTTCTTTCATACTTACATACATTTATGTACTTGTGTAATTATCTACTTAATTACTTTTGGGTTGCTTGCTTACTTACTAACATATTATGTACTTGTTTATTTATGTGTGTACTTATACACTTAGTAACATTCTTAAAATGATTTAGGGACATACTTTTTTTTTTTTCACGTGCAAGCATGTTGTTATTTACCCCCAGTAATATGTAGTTGTTACTTACATTATGGACATTATAAATCACATATGTGCTGTTACTTATCAAGTAAATAAGAAAATACATTTGTTAGTAAATAATTATTAATATTAATCAATATTTATCTAATTACTTCCCTACTTACGTTTTTATGTACATAAATGTTTTTCTTATTTACATGCGTACTTATTATATAAGGTAATTACTTACCTTACTTACTTATTTAAGTACATTAATAAGTGCATAACTATATCAGCATATAAATAAGTAAATATTAAATATTAATATTTAAAACTAAGCAATAAAAAATAAAAATAAAACTAAGCAAAATAAGTAAAATAATAAATATAAGTACAGTACCTAAGTACAGGCTCACTCACATAATTACATACACATTTATATTTACTTACCTCCATACGTACTAATGTGGATACCTACAGTACTGTACTTACTTACAAGCGTCTGTAATTACTTGCTTGATAACTTTCCTATATGTATTTATTTACTCGCACACTTCCATACTTACTAATTACAGTCCTGTGCAAAAGTATTTATCACACGTCAGTAATTCATATAGTCAAACAACTTTGTATATTACACAAAGATAACCCGATTAAATACAAAATGCAGTTTTTAAAAGATGATTCCATTTATTAAGGGTAAAAAGCTGTTCAAACCTACCTGGGCCTTTGTGGAAAAAGTAATTGCCCCCTAAACTCAATAGCTGGTTGTGCCACATAATGCTTTATGTGTTATTTGTTCAGTTCTGGAATGTAGAAAATAGATCATAAATTTTTTTTTACTGAATTAGAAGCTGTGTCCAAACTTTTAACTGGTACTCCTATAGTACAGTATGTACAGTATGTTCTTATTTACGTTAACACTTGCATAGTTATTTACTGTCTTACATACAGTATACATGCTTATTTATAGAGCAGTTAATTAATCAATCAATTTGTGTTCAAATCAGTGGTTTGTTAATAATTTCACTGTACGGTGATTTGTAACTAAATGCTCTTGGCTATTTTAACTGTATTATGTATTATATTATAATGCTAATGCTTGTTGTGTTGCAGTGGGACGCGAGTTATTCGGGACTGATGCTGCGGCGCTCGGGCAGCCTTCCCCCAGGCCTGGACGAGCGTGTTCAATCCGCACTGCGCACGCTGCGTGACCGAGGCTGCCTCCTGAGAGATCTGGTGCGCGTCCGAGAGCGTGATGTGTTCACGGCGGTGTCACGTGCACTCGTTGGCCAGCCCGGGTGCACCTACCGCTACCTGGACACCCGTCTCTTCACCATCCCCTGGCACTGTGAGGAAGACGAGGGCCTGGGACATAACGAAGGCCGTGGAGACAAACCCTGCTGTGATGTGGGGCTGAGAGCCGCCTGCAAGGCCTTATGGGAGCTGAACCAGTTCTTTTGCTCTGACGTACAGCAGCATCAGAATGCCTGGGCCAGCAAACGCAAGTGCAGCGAAGAAGAAGGAGAAGAAGAAGCAAAGGGAGGGGAAGAAAAGGCCAAAAGCGAAGGATGTTCCGGGGATCGGACGTGCGAAGAGAAGGAAGAGAAGAAAGCCGGGAAAGAGTCAGATAGCGGACAGGGCTGCTCTCGCTCGTCTCCTCTTTCTTCCAAATCAGGCCCGATCCGCTTTAACATCACACTCATTAACTACATGGACCCGGCCACCATGAGCCAGCTGAAGGAGGAGCCGTATTACGGCATGGGGAAGATGGCGGTAGGATGGCACCATGACGAGAACCTTGTCCCTCTGTCGCCCGTCGCGGTTTACAGCTACAGCTGCCCGGCAGAGAGCAAGACAGAAGGTGAGGGAGTAGAACAGTGTGTAACAGCGGGGCAGTGTGAAAAACAGATCAAGAAAGTGACATGACAAGTCAAAGTTGTAGCGTATTATCACTTCATTGTGCTTAAAATGATCAGAGTGTTATGCAACTAGATGACAAAGTAAAAAAAAAAACTAAACTAAAACCATAATGTGCATTAGTATGGCAGCATTAGTCCACCACAAGACACCAGATTCATGGAACAGTCCGACACACACACACACACACACACACACACACACACACACACACACACACACACACACACACACACCCACACCCACACAGTTGTAATAAACTTTACACTCCCTCTAAAAGGAAAACCCTCGGAAGCACAAACAAGTGTACCCTTCTGGGATGTACAGTACAGTAGATTGAATTATTCTGTACATTTCTGAAAGCCCCCATATTTTACCCTTTCTTTAACACGTTAAAACAGCACTCAGGGCTCCCCTAATGTATTTCTGTTAATGCTCCAACTTGAAATTCTCCTCAGATAATGAGGTTCTCTTACCTCAAACTGCCTTTATGGGTGTTTTCACATTAGTGCTCGAGAACACTTAACCCCAAAGTCTGGTTCATTTTGATCAGTGAGAACACAATTGTTCTTCGCTCGGTGACCGTGTCCGTCTCCATAGACTCAGATATGGAAGCAGTCGTACCTGAGAACTGGAGCAGATCGCTGTTTAGACGTGGAGTCATCAGTGCCGTCTGTCTCCTCTGAAATCACCATGTGTGCGTCTAGCACTCCCCAATCAAATCTCATCTCATGTTGCTCTTTACATTTGTTCTGTAATATCAATAATATTAGGCTTAGCATTAAGGTTAACGACCTCAATCTCTCCTTCTCTTGTGTTTACAAAGCAACTTGGTGCATACTGCCACCTGCTGTATCGGAGACGCTAAATACTTAAGTGTACCCGAGTACGCAGGGCAAAGAAAATGTGAACACTGGCCCATGGGGGAGTCGCGCGGGGGTGTTAGTGGGGGTGTTAGTGGGGGGGGGGGTAACGTTCCTGAGCATGGTACAAATCAGTCAAGCCTAATGTGAAAATGCCCATTGTCACTCCAAGTGCACCATTTCAGTGTCTATGTAAATGAACTACTGCTGAGCAACAAGTCGAAGGAGGGAAGCTTCCTATATTAGGTCACATTAGAGGGATTCAATCTAATTGGCTTGTTTAGGCCCAGGCCAAATACAAAAAAAAAAGAAAAGGGAAAAGCGGAATTTTTTTTTTTTTTCATATTTCATCATACAGCCCACTCACCCACACACACACACATACACACACACACACACACACACACACACACACACACACACACACACACACACACACACACACACACACACTCAACTTTATTTGTATAGAACTTTAACAACAAGAATGCCCCAAAGTGCTTCACATAGATAAAAAATAATAATATATTAATACAGAATAAAGCAGTATAGAAGATGAATGAATGAATAATATAAAAGTACAAATAATAAATTAATATAAAAAGACACAATTAACATCACACATATCTAATCAAACAGAATATATAAAAGCAACATCTCATATTGGTTTAAACGCCAGAGAAATCATGTGAGTTTTAAGATGGGACTTAAACACCCTCAGTGATGTGGCCTCACGAATAGTCAAAGGTAGGTCATTCCACAATTTGGGTGCCGCTACAGAGAATGCCAGATCACCCCTAAGCTTGCATTTGTTTTTAGGAACAGCCAGCAAAAGTTTATCTGATGATCTGAGAGACCGGGGTGGGGCATAGGGCTGAAGCATATCCGAGAGGTAAGGGGAGGCCTAGGTCATGTAAACATTTAAACGTGACCAAAAAATGTTTAAAATTAATTTGGTACTGTACTGGGAGCCAATGAAGGGAAGCCATAACTGGAGAGAGATGTTTTCTTTCACGCATAGACATTAAGAGTCGAGCAGCAGAGTTTTGGATCAGCTGTAGTCGATGTAATGCTGCCTGGGAAACCCCAAAATACAGAGCATTACAGTAATCAATGCGAGTGGTCATAAAGACACACACACACACACACACACACACACACACACACACACACACACACACACACACACACACACACACACACACACAGGGAGATATACGGAGACTCTACATATCTAGATATGACTACATAATAGGTCCTTTTTAAAGTAACCGACCAAATACAGCTTTGAACATGTCAGTTCACTTTTCTACAGACAGACAAATAATTGAACAGCATTTTGATATAAAGTTTCTAGCCAGATCATTAACTAATCATTAGCGTCTCATAGAATTCCCAATCTATCTTAACCCAATCTTAGCAAGTTTGGAACAAAAACCAGTTCAGATCCAGTTTCCTCAATCAATAGAATCAAGACAACCAACACTTGTATCTGTATAGAACCGGTGTCTGAAATGCTATGGATAGCTTTAAGCCAGAGAAATGGCTTATAGCGGCTCTAACGAAGCTTAACTGCGTGACATTTAACTTTAGAACCCGGACTCACCAAATTTACACCCATTACATTGTTTGTACTTGACAACTGATCTTAAGCACAGGCAAAGCAAACAAGTGTGCAGACGCCCGCCACGATTTAGCAGCGATTAAGGAAACATACCCTGACTCTACACTTACTCGTTCTCATACATGTTTCTCTAAAGAGAACCACCTGTTTCAGCTTCGTTTCAACCCTATCCTACCCACCGATTTGACCTCTGACCTTTCTGAAGTCTGCTTTAAAACACAGTACCCCTGTGTGTGTGTGTGTGTGTGTGTGTGTGTGTGTGTGTGTGTGTGTGTGCGTGTGTGTAAACTGACCTCTCGGCTCACTCCTGACAAAAGCGGTTCCTGTGTGAACACACACCAGCTGCAGCTCTCTCTTCAGTGTGCGTTGCCGTGAAGCTCTGCAGAGACGGCTAGATGGAATCACTACCAGGAGGATCGACTCTGTGTTTTTTTTTTTTTTTTTTTTTTTTACGAGATCTTACAAGATCCTGGCGTTAGCATGTGCAGGAGTTTCATCGTGCGTGCCCCTTTGGGCCTGATCCCGGATCGATCTGGTTTGTAATGCAGTAATGCACTGTGAAGTGAGCAGAGCTTTCAGAAAGCCATTTTCATGAGACCTGGTCTTTCTTTTCTTTCTTTTTTTTTTTTTTTCCTTTTTTCATACCTCAGCAAAGTTCCTGTGCTTAACAACATAACGTCAAGTACCAGCTCCCATTCGAAATATGAAACAACTCGTCTATCTGTTATTGTCTGATTACTCCGGCCTGTCTCCAATCTCTGATATGTGGTCGCTTGAAAATAAGCAGTTCAGACATGATTTTTGTCAGATGGAGGTACGTTTCTGATCGAATCCCGAGCAGGCGCTGATGCTCTCCGTGCCGGTGGCCCTTTGAGAGCTGTGTCAGGGAACACGGGGCTGAAATTAAGTTACTGTTTATCCCTGCTGAGCAAAGAGAAAGGCCTGCTCTTGGCTTGGCCTCCGAGAGGAGTTTAGTATTGATTTTACTCATCTGTCCTGTGCTTTATGATTTCTTCGTTGGTTATTGTTCTCTGGCTTTGGGAAGGTGAAAAAAGGGGAAAATGGCTTCTTTCTCTGAACACTGTTTATGAAGGAAAAAGTTCAGTACTTTTACGTACTTTGACTTTATGCTGGCGGCGCAGCATAACACAGAAAAGGCCTACAAACCTGACATAGTTACACCAGTCCTGTCAAGAGGTGTAGGGTAAAATTCCAGAAAACTATTGTAGAAAGCTTGTGGAAGGATACCCGAAACATTTGGCCCAAGTGAAACAGATTCATCTATCTCTCTGTCTGTCTATCTGCTTCTACTACTCCATCCATCCATCTAGGAACCTCTTTACACTGTAGTTCAATTAGGGACCATGGAGCCCAGTCGTGATCACCTTTATATTTATTCCCATTCACACACTACGGGAAATTTGGGAACTCCAGTTAGCCTAATCTGCATGTTTTTTTTTACTGGTGGAGAAAACTGGAGTACCCATAGGAAACCCACCAAGCATGGGGAGAACATGCAAACTCCAAGAACACATAGACCACGAAGTGCGGGAATTGAATGTTGACTCTGGAGGTGCAAGGCGACAGTGCTAACGACTAAGCCACCATGCCGCTCCTCCTCCTCCTCCTCCTCCTACTATTACTACTACTACTACCACCACCACTGCTGCTATTTAACCATTACTACTTTTACCACTAATACCAATATCACTACTCCAGCTATTTAGCACTTACTACCACTACCTCTCCTACTGTTAATAATGCAGCACTTATACTACTATTCCCCCCGCCCCCTCCTCCAGATTTTCTCCCTAATTTAGTCGTATCCAATTCCCATCCTCTGTCCTCTCTCAGCCAATCGGCTCTCTTTTGGCCCCCGGCTGCGGGAGGCTACAGCATCACCCGGGAATCGAACTTGCAATCTCCAGCACTTTACCTTCATCTTCTTCTTCATGGATGTTTTTTCCCTGATATTCCAAGATGACGATACCGGGGTTCTTTGGGTTCTACTACTACTACTACTGTTGCTACTATGTTCCTACTGATACCATGGCTACTCGTATTACTATAACTATTACTACCACAAACACTACAGTACTGTTAGTATGTTACTACCTCTCCCACTCCTACGCTGTGGGGATTTGGCTTTTTCAGCCACTAGAGCATTCATGAGCTCAAGCATTGATGTTGCATGAGGAGGCCTGGTGTGCGGTCAGTGTTCATCCCATACAGGTAGGTGTTCAGTCGGGTTTGAGGTCAGGGCCATGTCCGGGACACTCGGGTTTTCATGGAATTTGCTTTGTGCACTGGAGCTTTGTCATGTTGGAACGTCTTAGTTCCAATGTGTTTCCAGTATACAAAATCATTCATTACGCAAGGGTGTAATGTTCAGGTCTCACTTCTACTAAAATGCTGCAGGTTGTTGGTTCTGAACTATTTTCCCTTGAGCACTTCACTGATTTTAATGCTGTTCACACTGCATGTGTCTGTTTGGTGTGTTCGTGTGTGTGTGTGTGTGTGCGGGTGCGTTTTGACAGCAGTAAAGCCAACTGAGGAGAAGGAAGGACAGACATCAAACGAAGGAGATAAAGTAGACGAGGAAGGAAGGAGCCGGGAAGAAGAGGAAGGAGCAGGTGTTGAGGGAACGAGTAAAGAGGAAGGAGAGAAAGAGAAGGAGAAAGAGAAGGCGTGCTGGCGTGTTGGGTTGAAGGTGGCCTGGGACATCCACACACCAGGGTTAGCTCTACCACTGCAGTCTGGAGACTGCTATTACATGACAGGTACACACACACACACACACACACACTTGTGCATCTTTCTGGCTTAATCCAAAACATGCTTTAGTGGAGGAAAAAGTGCAAACTGTTCCAAGCCGATCCGAGTTAGAAGACAAATGTGAAAACTTCAAGCAAAAATCTTTGAGAGAGAGAGAGAGCGAGAGAGAGAGCCCTTGATGCTGATGGTTCCAGCAGATGCCCTCACTTTAAACTCATACCACACACACTTACACACACATTCACACAAACATTTTATAGTTCTCGGAGGTACCTGATGACCTCAGTAAGGACACTTTTTATGGTCGTCATTTGCTGTGTACGAGCATGACTAATCACAGTTAGCTAATATTTTTTTCTTCTTTCTGTTGTACTCTCTCTCTCTCTCTCTCTCTCTCTTTCTCTCACACCAGGTTTTATTGTCTCTCCTTAGACATGTTCATCTCCTTAGAAGCGGGAGTCTTTTTTTTTTCTCCCCTGCATGCTTGGCTCGTTTACGGCGACTCCGGGAAGGAAACGTAGACTAAGCGAACACATTATTTATGATTTATGAGTTTGTTAACCTGTTTCATGGATAAATGATGTGGAGGAAAACCGCTACGGGGCAGCGGGTTATTAATTACACTCGCCACGACGATTTCAAAATGGCGCCTTAACGCAGCGATTTCCAAACTCCCTCTAAGTGACGTTTAAAGAAAGAAAAAGAAAAATCAGTTCTTCTAAAGCTCTACTTTGAGATTTACGGCTGTCAGGAAGCCCGAGACGAGCGCCAAGCTTTGCCTATAATTTCCCGAAACGGTATTTTGTCGCAACCCGGCTCCTCGATCTGCTAATGCTCGAGCCGCTGAGTGCAAATTGAATCACTTGTATTTGCACCAAATGGAATTTAGACGCTGGTTGAAGAAGGAACAATGCGGTGGGGTGAATAGCGAGCCTCAGCCCGTAATAAGATTTCCAGTTTCGAATGCTCCTGGGAGTGGACAGACGCTTTGACCCAATAGATTTAAAAGCCCGCTTCCTCGCACAGACAGGAGGCAAGCCTGACGACAAGAGAATAATGATAGATATTTATTACGGGAATTTGTTGCGCCTCATGATTCATTCAAAGAGCGTGAGAGGGCCCAGGTCGAGAGTGATCCCACATTATTGGATATAAAGCGTCCTTAAAAGGATGTAATACTAGAGGGAGGAATAAGCGGCCAGGAAGGAAAAACAGACGCTTTTCATAGTTACATAGTGCTCGACAAAGCATGCAAGGGGGAATCCTTTATCACTTTAGTCCATTTCATGGGTCACCTTTTAGTCTCTAATCTTTGACACTCAGGCCAGGATTTTAAGATGTGTCTTGTCCTTTAATATTATAGCTTTTTTCAAGAATAAAAAGGACTGTGATTTATACCCGTGTCTGTGTTTGTGTAGATGATCTGAACAGGACACACCAGCATTGCGTACTGGCGGGAGACACAGCCAGATTCAGCTCGACACACAGAGTTGCACAGGTCAGCAGATACACATTCCTGTCTGTCCTTAGTGGGTATAGACCAAAAGAAGACCTTTTGCAGCATGATACCAGTTCATCGTGTAACAGTGCCATTATTCCTACTGTATGTTCTCACTGGACTGGCGTTACACTTCAACACACAGAATATAACGTTTTACACCGTACTGTAAACATGTGTGTGTGTGTGTGTTCATATTAGTTTCATCATACTGTAGTATCTAATTTGGTTAAATCTCTGGATTGCTGCCAGGCAAACCCCAGTACTACCAAACTCCCACTGTTGGGCCCTTGAACAAGGCCCTCAACTCTCAACTGCTCAGATATATAAAGAGATAAAATGTAAGGGTGTTTGCCAAACGCTGTGTATATATATATAGACATAAACAGATGGATGGATGGATGTGTGAAAAGATGTGTATGCCCGGCCAAAAAATGTGTTTTATTTCATGTGTCTATAATATTTAATTGGTCCGCCTTCTGCTTTGATCGTTCCCATAAGCATATGCAATTCCACAACAGCTGTCCAAGATCTTGTATTGATTGTAGGAGAGTCAAACCGCTGTGTAAAGTCTTCTCCAGCAGATTCTCAATGGGGTTTAGGTCTGGACTCTGTGGTGGCCAATCCATGTGTGAAAATGAGCTACCTGAGCTACTCTTTCACAATTCCAGGCCTAAGAACCCTGGCATCGTCATCTTGGAATATCAGAGAAGAAAAAACATCCATTGATGGAAAAACCTTGTCATTTAATATAATCAGCTAATTCTTTTTGGACCTCCATCAGTGTCAGACCATCAGACCACAAGATCTTCTCCAATGCTCCATAGTCCATTTTTTTTATTCTCTCTAGCCAATCATAGCCTTTTTCTTCTGCAGGATGCTTTTGCGACCACATTTCTTCCTCAAAGATGATTATCCATCCAGGTTTTAATAATGCATTTTACAGTTCTTAACCCAATTTCAGTAGTTTCAGAAATGTCCTTAGTTGTTTTTTTTCTTGATGCAGGACAATAATTTGATATACTGTATATATACACTACCGTTCAGAAGTTTGGGGTCACTTGCAAATTTCTTTGTTTTTGTTTAATTATTTATTTTCTATATTCTACAACAATACTGGGGATTTCAAAACTATAATATAACACATATGGATTTGAGTAATTATGTAACAACAAGAAAAACAACAGTTAGTTGTTATTTTAAGACACAGAGGTCGGCCTTTCTGTAATAGTTCTTGCAAGAACAGTATTGTCAAGTGCATTTGCAAAATCCGTCAAGCACCATAATGAAACTGTCTCTCATGAAGGCCGTCCCAGGAGGATGAGACCAAAACCTACCTCTGCTGCAGACGAGAAGTTCATTTAGAGTTATCAGCCTGAAAAATGACCAATTAACAGCACCTCAGATTAGAGGCGTTATGAAGTCTTTACAGAGCAGAAGTAGCAGAAACATCTCAATATCAACTGTTCAAAGGAGATTCATGCATTTTTTGGACGCCTTCAGCATTCTTTTACAATGTAGAAAGAAATAAAAATCAGGAACCATCATGGAGTTAGAAAGTGACCCCAAACTTTTGAACGGTAGTGTGTGTGTATACACTGTGTTCCAAATTATTATGCAAATTGGATGTACATAAGTGTCATAAACATTAAATGTTTAGTTTAAATTAAACTCATGGATGGTGTTGTGTATCAGGGCTCTTTGGATCTCTGAAATGAATCTCAGACACGTGTGATAATTAGTTTGCCAGATAAGCCCAATTAAAGGAAAAGTACTGAAGGTGGTTGTTCCACATTATTAAGCAGGCCACAGGTTTCAAGCAATATGGGAAAGAAAAAGGATCTCTCTGCTGCCGAAAAGCATCAAATATTGTAATGCCTTGGACAAAACATTAGATATTTCATGAAAATATCGTGCAGATGAAGGCAGAATGAAGAAGGTTTCTGTCAGACAAATTCATCGGATTAAGAGAGTAGCTGCTGAAATGCCATTACAAAGCAGCAAACAGGTATTTGAAGCTGCTGGTGCCTCTGGAGTCCCGCAAACCTCAAGGTGTAGCATCCTTTAAAGGCTTGCAGTTGTGCATAAACCTACTATTCGGCCACCCCTAATCAATGCTCACAAGCAGAAACGGTTGCAGTGGGCCCAGGCATAAATGAAGACTAATTTTTAAACAGTCTTGTTTACTGATGAGTGTTGTGCAACCCTGGATGGTCCAGATGGATGGAGTAGTGGATGATTGGTGGGTGGCCACCATGTCCCAACAAGGCTGCGATGTCAACAAGGAGGTGCCGGAGTCATGTTTTGGGCCAGAATCATGGGGAGAGAGCTGGTAGGCTGCTGGTCAAAATGACTGGTCAAGGTGTCAAAATGACCTCTGCAAAGTATATTGACTGACCACTTTCTTTCATGGTACAAAAAGAAGAACCGTGCCTTCCGTGACAAAATCAACTTCATGTACTGTACGACAATGCACCATCTCATGCTGCAAAGAATACCTCTGTGTCATTGGCTGCTATGGGAATAAAAGATGAGAAACTCATGGTGTGACCACCATCCTCCCCTGACCTCAAACCCAAAACTCTCAAATTGAAAACCCTTGGAGCATCCTCAAGCAAAAGATCTATGAGGGTGGGAGGCGGTTCGCATCAAAACAGCAGCTCTGGGAGGCTATTCTGACATCCTGCAAAGAAATTCAAGCAGAAACTGTCCAAAAACTCCCAAGTTCAATGGATGCAAGAATTGTGAAGGTGATATCAAAGAAGGGGTCCTATGTTAAGATGTAACATGTAGCCCTGTTAGGATGTTTTTGATTGAAATAGCTTTTGATTTCTTTAAATATGACCTCCTAATGCTGCAAATTCAACAAAAGCCTATTTTCAGTTCTTTACAACCTATAAAATGTTTTAACTCTGTTGTGCATAATAATTTGGAACATTTTCAGTTTAAAATTTTTATTTTTTTATTTTTTATAAATATTATCATTAGGAGGTTTGTTCAATAAAATTCAAATTATACCCTAATGACTTGAAAATTATACTGACTGTCATTTGCATCGACTAATTATGAAAATCAGGGAAAGATATCATTTGCGTAATAATTTGGAACATATTGTATATATAATATGCTGTTTGAAAGCAGCATTATTATTGGAAAAAGTTTATTGTTTTTAATAGAAATGTATCTAATAAATAACTTTTTATTATTGTGTACAATGTATATTTGATCTGTTTATTTTCAACATTTTCAATATTTTGCCCATTTTCTTTTAGGGTACCAATAATTCTGAAGCTAACTGAATGTCTTGGCGCTAATACATTATAGCTGGTTAAATTTAAACCTGGGAACAAGTCACAAACTACAACCTGAGAAGCTGAGTGACCGTTATAACGTTCATAAAACACGAGACTGGTGAACAGAATTATGGGTTTGATGAAACTGGAATTATGGGCTGTATACAGTATGTGGAAGCTGTATAGTTTCTATATCACATTTCTTCCTAACCGTTTTCCCATGTACTTGGTTGTTAATTCATTTTAATGCCGATCCCCTAATTTTTAGCCAAAGAATATTTTCAGAATGAATTATTAATTGATCTGTGTTGTGAATTTCTCCAGTGCATAACAGGGACTCTGGAGTACATCCAGAAACGGTGCTCGGAAGCTTTGGAGAACTTGCACACAGATCCTGAAACCGGTGCGAAGAGTCTGCACTCGCTTCTCCTCTCCACCATACAGCACATAGAGGACATTCATAACGAGGTGTGTGTGTGTGTGTGTGTGTGTGTGTGCGCGCGTGCACGTACTTCTTCTACTGTTATAAAAATTCTAATTATAAACAAACAAAATACAGCTTTTTTTCAGAGGTAAACGGAAAAGTGAAGATGTTTAGTGTCACTATGCAGATTTTGCACTCAGTGGAGTTACCGAAATTTTTGGTTTAGTTCTCATTGAGTTGCCACACATCACTTCCACATTTCACTCGCTTTTATTACATGATTCTTATGTGAGCATAAACAGTGAAACATTCCACAGGTTTATAATACACCGCGGCCAAGTGAAACGAGGCATACGAAACGAGACATAATCGTGGTGTTTGCTTCGGTTATGACATAGCATAGATTATTATCTGCTGTGGTAGATCTGATTTATTCAAACACATTAATAAAGCTTTATATTCTCAGGAAGGGTCATTACATTTTTTTTTTTTTTTTTGAGATAATTGCAACAGAAATTTTCAAACAGAATGAACAAACTAATGGATTTTCACAAAACGTTATGAAATTAAGTAAAGCTAAATCCCCTAAATCTCCTTATAAAATATCGCTGATTACCAACTCCAGATTGAATGGCGACTTGTCGATATTTCATGGAAATATATAAACTGCATACCTGTATATGCAATGAAACCTGAGATATTTACATATACGCACTGAATGACGCATAGATAGTACTGTATGCACGATCCCTTGCGCCATCTGCTGAGAGAAATGAGAATCGCAGGTTGGAAAAGGCAGGAAATGTCATACCACCGCGCAGCTGTCAGGAATTTCACGTAAATAAGAGCAAAATGGCTTTATACTGGCTTTTACTGGTGCGATTTTGAAAATGTAAGCATACAGGGTGATTAAGCTCACAGATCTAGGAAAATTCATGAAAGGACGGTCCTGGAATTTGATCGAGTGTGAAGTCCCCCCCCCTCCCCATTGCGGTCATATGACCGGGGCTCTGTGCTTCTAGTGTTAAACCTCTCGTCTTTCAACGCATCAGTGTGAATGTACTAAATATTTCTCCAGATGTACAGTATAAATGTTTCTATTATTATGGCTGAGGATTAGACATATAATTATATTAATTTACTTTACTTCAGTTGTATAATTGCAAATAAATAACAAAAAAAGTTATGATGGAATTTATCATTAAAGTCTAAAATGGATTATCTTCATCTCTTAATTGCATGTAGAATTCTTCAATTAAATCAAAACAGATTTAACTACAGATATGTAGTGATATATATACACAGTGGCTTGCAAAAGTATTTGGCCCCCTTGAACTTTTCCACATTTTGTCACATTACAGCCACAAACATGAATCAATTTTATTGGAATTCCACGTAAGAGACCAATACAAAGTGGTGTACACGTGAGAAGTGGAATGGAAATCATACATGATTATTGATTACATGATTATTTTATTTAAAAAAAATAAATAACTGAAAAGTGGGGCGTGTGTAATTATTCAGCCCCCTTTGGTCTGAGTGCAGTCAGTTGCCCATAGACATTGCCAGAGTGCTAATGACTAAATAGAGTGCACCTGTGTGTAATCTAATGTCAGTACAAATACAGCTGCTCTGTGACGGCCTCAGAGATTGTCTAAGAGAATGTTGGGAGCAACAACACCATGAAGTCCAAAGAACACACCAGACAGGTCAGGCATAAAGTTATTGAGAAATTTAAAGCAGGCTTAGGCTACAAAAAGATTTCCAAAGCCTTGAACATCCCACGGAGCCACTGTTCAAGCGATCAGAGATCTACAGCTCAGGTGGGGGAATCTGTCCATAGGACAACTATTAGTCGTGCACTGCACAAAGTTGGCCTTTATGGAAGAGTGGCAAGAAGAAAGCCATTGTTAACAGAAAACCATAAGAAGTTCCGTTTGCACAGCAAACATGTGGAAGAAGGTGCTCTGGTCAGATGAGACCAAAATGGAACTTTTTGGCCAAAATGCAAAACGCTATGTGTGGCGGAAAACTAACACTGCACATCACTCTGAACACACCATCCCCACTGTCAAATATGGTGGTGGCAGCATCATGCTCTGGGGTGCTTCTCTTCAGCAGGGACAGGGAAGCTGGTCAGAGTTGATGGGAAGATGGATGGAGCCAAATACAGGGCAATCTTGGAAGAAAACCTCTTGGAGTCTGCAAAAGACTTGAGACTGGGGCGGAGGATCACCTTCCAGCAGGACAACGACCCTAAACATAAAGCCAGGGCAACAATGGAATGGTTTAAAACAAAACATATCCATGTGTTAGAATGGCCCAGTCAAAGTCCAGATCTAAATCCAATCGAGAATCTGTGGCAAGATCTGAAAACTGCTGTTCACAAACGCTGTCCATCTAATCTGAATGAGCTGGAGCTGTTTTGCAAAGAAGAATGGGCAAGGATTTCAGTCTCTAGATGTGCAAAGCTGGTAGAGACACACCCTAAAAGACTGGCAGCTGTAAATGCAGCAAAAGGTGGTTCTACAAAGTATTGACTCAGGGGGTTGAATAATTACGCACACCCCACTTTTCAGTTGTTTATTTGTAAAAAATGTTTGGAATCATGTGTGATTTTCGTTCCACTTCTCTATTTGAGTTAGAAATGCATCACTTTTTAGATTAATACTTTTAATCTAGATAGAGATTAAAACAGGAGAGCAGAAACATGGTGATCAAATGTTTTTTTGCGTTGCTTAAATTTGTGTGAATTATTCTGCAGGTTTCGTGCAACGCTGTTACTTCCTGTTTCTTCCATTGTATTTATATTTACTATATATATTTACCCCTACAGTCTTTATGTGAACATGAAAATCTTACAGGGACAAAAAAATGTAGTCATTTATACACTTATTAAAATTATTTTATAATTTATGCATTTTGTGACATTATACACTTTAAGTTCTTTTTCTGTATGTGATGTGCAGCAACCTATGTTTAGTGAAGATGGATAAAATGAAAAAGGGCTAAATGAAGTCATAAAAAAATATATTACTTGTTGTTTTGTAAAACTGGTCTAAAGAGATAAAGTTTAGACTGAGCTTGAAACGTTGTAAAGTTCCAAGCAGATGCCAGGCAACGTTTAATAATTTAATAATTGTTGGTGAAAAACTATTTTGATATTAAGCCAGAATACGGCTTAACATGAGCATGAACCTCTCACCTTGACCACTGGGATCATGGAAAGATTGGATAAATATTGTGTATATATATTATTCCAACCAAACAACGGGCTGGTCTGAGAACCTTTCCACCCCCAGGCTCCCACAGAGGCCTCGGTTCTACTCTTGCTTCTCCTGCTTTCTTTTCTTGACTCAGCATGCACACACTCTCCTGATTGATTGGGCCTGTTTGTTTGAAGGTGCCCATGAGGACTATAGTAGCATGATGAATTGTTATCCTAAGTTATTTATTATCATAGCCCAGTTTCGAGCTGTGAGGTAGAGTTTGACACGTACGACCACGCCGGGAACAATAACACAGCAGCGCTGGAGATCTGAGTGGCTCCTTTCACTTACACTTTTCCATAAAGAAAGACGTGTGAGCTGTCCATGTGGGTGGAGGTGAGAAAGCTTGAGAGCTTAGGAATGATGATGTTGTGCAGGATTTTGTGCAGATGATGATTTGCTGTTGATTATGATGACTGGCTGGAGTCAAGTGTATAGCAGGATTGTGTATTATGTACTGTAAAGCTGCAAGGGGAGCAAATACTTGCAACCACTGTGTGTACAGTATGTATGTATGTATGTATGTATGTATGTATGTGTGTATGTATGTATGTGTATATATATATATATATATATATATATATATATATATATATATATATATATGAAGCGTCTTCGTCCTTCGTATACTCTCCAGGCTCCCCAGGCACAGTGGCATGGTGTCTTAATAGTCAGCACTGTCGCCTTGAACCGCCAGGTTCCAGGTTTGATTCCTTGGGTCTGTGTCCATAGTACTCAGGGTACTCTGGTTTCCTCCCATAGTCCAAAGTCATGTCGATTAGGCATGACTTTGCCCATATTGCCCAAAGTGTGTGAGTGTATGTGTGTGTGCATGTGTGCCCAGTCCACAGTGTACCCCGCCTTTGCCCCCTTGACATCTTTCACATTCTCTGGAGCTATGTCCTGGAAATAAAATTATTCAAATGAAACAAAAGTCTAATTAGTTTGCGAAATTAGTTACAAATTCAGAAATTTTAAACTGCATAAGAATGCGTACAGTTGCGTAACCCAACTCGTATCCCTCACCAATAAAGAATGGAATTGCATTTGCCCTCATTTGGTGTGAAGCCCCTAAAATACATCTGTTCCTTGACGCCCCCAGCGTTTGTTAGAGAACATACCTAAGCGAACAACATCGTGAAGACCGAAGAGCTATCAAAACTAATCTGGGACAAAATCCTGGAAACTTATCAGTCAGAATTTTGTTCTGAAGCTTTAAACATCCCACAGAACAACAGTAAATCTGTTATTGACAAATGGAAAGAATGTGGCGAGCTGTAACTCTGGCGAGAGGAAGCCATCCATCAAAAGTGAGCGATGGTAAAGAGGGGATTAATCAGAACAGAGATCTTCTGCTCGATTGCGAGAAGCTGTTCTCAGGACATTCGTGTTGCGGACACTGTACAGACTGAGCCGTATGGAAGGGTGCTGAGATGCATCGAATCCCATTGGTCACAAGGTTTGTCAAAAGACAAGCTGGAGATTCAGCAGATATGAACAGAGAATCTTGTCTAGTCTAGTTTTTTTTTGCTTCATTTAATGAAAACACAAAATTAATCTGCATCCTGACAATGTCATCGTCACCGCAGTTAAGTCGAGCAAAAGTACAGTGCAAAAGTCTTGTGCGTATTATCTTTAGTACAAATCTTGTTGTATATGTTTATCATATCTGTATTTTGTACGAAACCATTTGCTATTTCCAAACATAACTTGTTATTCAATTAGTTAATAAACAAATAATATTATAGAAGAATATTTGCATGCTTGTAAATAAGGCAATATTACGTGATGTATCAGTTTTCAGATGGAAACAAAAAACCCTAATATCGGCACCTGGGCTTTGCATGAAAATAGAAAACAATGAGTGTGACAAGCTCATATTCTCCAGCACACTCTGTAAAACCTAACAGCTGTTTTACTTATAGTACTGTGCAAATATATTGGGAATATACAATTTTTTTTGGCAAAAACAGTAATAAAATAAACCCAGTCATTATTTGGTGTGAATACTCTTTGCTTAAAAATAGTCAGCAGTGTTGGATACATATTTCTAAAACAGCTGTTAGATTTTACTGAGCATGCTGAATGTTTCTTTCACATTTTACACATAGATGAGGACTAACTGCGTTATTAAACATAGACAACCACACCACTGCTAAATGGAATCGCTCCATTTTATACTTCATGTTTCGGTTGTACTGCTCCTGTCATACACACACAATGTAGTTTAACACTTATATTAACAAGTGTACACTATATTCTTCCACTTTTATACCTTTTTACAGTTTACCTTTTCTTTTTGTGCACTCCTTAAATCCTGTATCATTTATACCTTTCTATTTTTTACTCTCTTATTTTGTAACCTTTGTAAATTTCCAGCCTTGGATTTTATTTTTATTGAAAAGTTCTATTTTTAGTTTAATTACACTCTCTAGTGCAGTCTTTATTTTTTCATTGTAGTGAAATCTTTCGTTTTAAAGTCACAGGTAGTCATATGATATACGAGGTAGTCGTTCTCCTTCATATTTTATTTATTTATTTCTCATTCTATATGTAGTAATTTACTTCTGGAATGTCATCAAAAGGAAGAAGGGTGGTCACAAACCATCAATAAAAGCTGAGTTGTTTACTTTTTTGCCAAAAGAGTGGTATAAAGTTACCCAACAACAATGTGGAGAACATGCCAAAACATATTAAATTACATTAAAGCTGTAATTGCAAATTACGGTTATTATTCCACCAAATACTGATTCCTTAATGTTATTAAGCCGAAAAATGAACACAATTTGGTTACAAATTATTTGTATTTAGTTTTATTGAGTTATTATAGCTCTGCAAATAACGCATAATCTTGGGTCATTTCCTTTAAATATACATTCTAAATAACAATGGTTATATTTTCAGTTTAGGAGAAATATTGTCAGCAGTTCACAAAAAATAAAACAAAATTTATTGTTCATCTCATCAATAAATGCTCCTGTAAAAAAGAAGAGGAAAAAAAAAAGAAACTGATTATTTTTGCTTGTTTCCATCAAAAAACTGCTCTGTCGTAATATGTCGCTTTCTTTACAGGCATGCAAATATTTTTTTGTATTGTTTATTTATTAATTTTCATGGTAGGTTTGTAATTAGTGAATAGTTTTGTATATAACAATGCAGAAAACAGCATTTGAACTACAGATAAAATGGTGCCTAAGACTTTTGCACAGTATGTCACTACGAAATGCCCCCTTTCAGCTTGTTAGTATTGGACCTTTTCCTGATCGACCTTTTTCAGTATGTCACATCCCAAAGACTCGACAAACAAATTATGGACGCATGGACGACTTTACCGTATATTAATTGTTGTACAGATGTGACTCACGCTGTCCCTAGCAGTTATGGTGCTGAAGGCGAAAAACACCGCCATATCGGTAGTGTCTTCTATCGTCTGTTTCACATTCAAGTAAACGCAAGTTGGGGTAACAACATTAGTCAAACTTACACAATGTCATGTAAGCGTATGTAGTAAAGCACGCTGGTGGTAGCATCATGTCAAATATTACTCTCTACCTTTATTTTGTTACAGTAGTTGATTCGTTCCTTATTTAAAATAATGAATTTTATTATTATACGGATGCAAGGTCTGCTACAACACAACTTTAAATGCTTTGCGAATACTGATAAGATCGTTTGCATTTGCTAAACTGGTGTCTACAAACCGCTCTTGATTAAAAAGAAAAAAAAAGCAGGCCATTCTGAAAAATAGAGAGCGAGAAGGAAAGAGAAGAGATCCATCACAGACAATCTGCTCGTTTTTTCACTTCTCTACCTGCGCAGGTGGCATTTACGCTCAGTATCTCTCCACGCCAGACGGCTCGGCTCGAAATGCCAGCCGCTCTCTTTCTCTCTTTTTGTGCCCGCTGTGAGGCCGCTCCGCTGGAAACCGGCTTCCGTGTTGGCTCAAAGCTGCCTGCTCAGCCTGTGTTCTCTCTGTAAAGGACAGGAGGACAATCAGAGCGGGAGGGAGGGACAGACACGAGGACGACAGCTAGCATTTGTAGCCTCCGGCTTCTGTAGGGCGCCTCCGGTGGAGCTAGCGGAGGTTTGAACTCCCTCAAAAGCGTAGCATTTCTTTGAAGAGGAGCCGGATCGAGGCGAGCCTAGACCATAAAGCGCTTGTAATCTGCGTGTAGGAGGAGAGCGTCCGTTTCTGTGGCGTTGTGATCGCTGCTTATCCAGATTTAATACAGAGCTCGGGGTAATGCTTATGGATTGATATGTGTCCGTTGTTTTAATAGAACGATATTAGCTAGTTAGAAATATGAATAACTTTGATCTCTTTCTTTTTTACATTTTTTTATTTAGTAAGCTGAAATTTTAAAATGCAAAAGGTTAAACATTTTACGCAAAAACGTAGCAGTGCTAATCTGTATGTCTGAAAACAACAGGCATGACATGTTGCCAGGTCTTTGTTCCTCAGTTTAAACTCCATTGTAACCTTTTGGTGTTCTTGACATCCAGCTGATATACCTGGAAATGGTGTGTGTGTGTGTGCTTTATTTCAGAGCTTAGCTTTACTGAGTGTAAGTAGGAGGCCACATCTGAGTTGCTCGCATTTAGAGCTGAGTCATTTTAACACACACACAGAGCGCTTAGCAGGATTAAAAACATCTCTTCAAATGCGTTAAAATGAAGGAAACCTTGCAGAAAGGTGATGAGGCTCTGCAGGTCCCCAAAGAGAAAATGATGAGGGAGGAGACAGAAGCGAGAGAGAGAGAGAGAGAGAGAGGTGTGTTGCTGGAGGGAGAGTGTGTGTCTGAGGTGTTCATGTGCATGTCTGATAAACTGTTACTTTTCTCGCAGGTGACACAGGGTAGGAAAATAAAACAAGAAACCCGACAACGCAGACAACAGCAAATGCAGATGTTCCACATCAGTGAGACTTTTGATTAGGGCTAAATAAACCATGCTAAAGTAGCATGAAAACAAAACAACAAAGCAAAACAAGAACATCTGTGACAGTCCTCGTTCTTAGAAAGTGAAAACACTGGAAGGTTCAGCTTGTTTTTTTGTGTGTGTGTTTTTTTCCTTTTCTGGAATGCGTAATGGTGCCCTGTGGAACATATGAGAAGGAAATGTAGAAAAGGAGGACTTTATTCATGCACTTTACGGGTTTTAAGGTTACAAATTATGATCACAAACCCTTCCACTAACCCTGACCAAAACACAACCCCCCCCCCCCCCCCATAACCCAGAGCAGCACGTGAACCCCGCCCCTAACCAGGGAAGATTTTCCTTTACATCTTGATTCTAACATTTAAATTCTGCCTCACACTTTACTTATAATTTAATTGTTACTGATTTTACTGATTAAATCATCACTCTCAGCGATACAAATTCAAAGCACAAATTTTATTCTTGAATATTTAGTATTGATTAATTTCATATTTTAATAACTGGTACAAACAGAACCTTATTGTCCTTTATTCCCAAAAGAAAACCAATCATAAAGTAAATTACACAAACAGCTTTAAATGGTTTGACTGGAGACGCTTGTGTGTATATAAATGTGTGGTGTGCATTGTGGCAGGTGGAGTTTGAATGGCTGAGGCAGTATTGGTTCCAGGGCCGGCGTTACGCTCGCTTCTGCAGCTGGTGGAGTAAACCAATGGAGCGTCTGGAGACTGACTGGAAGCAGATGGAGAGGATGGTAAGATACCTACATGTGGATTAACATCATATCAGATATTAGGTACATACTGGACAAATGTTTGTGCTTGTGAAAATGTACAGTAAATGGAAATTTCTTAGCTGGTGGCAGTAATGAATCATTTAAATATATATGAGGAACATAATAAAATAACTATTATTGGGCCATCCATCCATCCATCCATCCATCCATTTGAGGGTTAAGGGCCCCTTGCACAGGGGCCCAACAGTGGCAACTTGGTTGTGTTGTGGTTTGAACCTGGTTTCATTGCATAAAATAATAAATAATTTTTATTATCTTTATTTATCATGAAAATGTTGAATTTGTCTCAATACTCCCCCCCCCACTAACTACATTGTATTGATGGTTATTTTATCTTCATTTAACAATAAGGCTACCATAAAATATTAATATGGCGGCGCGGTGGTGTAGTGGTTAGCACTGTCGCCTTGCACCTCCAGGGTCTGGGTTAGATTCCCCGGCCAGGCTCGATTCCCGTCTCGGTGTGCATGGAGTTTGCATGTTCTCCCCGTGCTTGGTGGGTTTCCTCCGGGTACTCCGGTTTCCTCCCACAGTCCAAAGACATGCAGGTTAGGTTAGGCTAATTGGCGTTCCTAAAACTGCCCGTAGTGTGTGATTGGGTGTGTGAGTGTGTGTATGTGTGTGTGCCCTGCGATGGATTGGCACCCTGTCCAGGGTGTACCCCGCCTAGTGCCCGAAGTCTCCTGGGATAGGCTCCAGGTCCCCCGCGACCCTGAACACAGGATTAAGCGGTATAGAAAATGAATGAATGAATGAAAATATTAATATTATCCTACTGAAAATCATAAACATGTACAGGTATTCAGGTGCAGTAGTTCGAATTGACTTTAGGAAGAGCAAAACAGCTCGACATCAGTATACACTCGAAATTCTATCACGTAAGAAGTCGGCTTAGGCGGAATCTTTGTTGAAACCGTCTGAGTAAAGCTTAAGTCTGGAGTTTATGTCTGAGGTCTAAATATCGTTCCGTGCAATTTAAACCCTTAAACCCTTCTCTGCCCACACAAGACTCGACTCGTAACTGAAAGCTCCCCAAAAAACACATCTGATTATTCCCACCGCTTGAAGCAGTCTTGGGTTCATATTGTGGATGTTACACCAAATGGACCTACAGTAATTAACTTCGGTATTATCATACAGAAATCAATAATAGAGACAATTCGATCTGTCTCAGCACTGAAATGCTACTGTTGTGCCCGACAGGCGTCTTTATAGCGTTATGCTCAAGGAACAAATTGCTACAGACATTTAATATTAAAGGAAACTGGCTTTAACTTCACTGGGTACGGCTTCGAGTCATAAAGTGAGTGGGAACAAACTGCAGCACTGTGATTGCGATTAAATTGAAGAGGGTGTTGAGTCAGCTGCTGCCGTGATGTTGACACACGTACTGAAAGCTCTAGTCTTTATTACTGTCCTGCCCTGTACACCATCATATCGGGAATTTAACAGCGAGATTTCTCTGCCTTTCGTTTTTTTATTTTATTTTATTTTTTTATGTACGGATAGTAAAGTGTAGGTCCGGGACGTGGATTTAAATAAGTGAACTTTATTATTATTGGATTCGCATGTCCTATAGAGGAAAGCTCAGCTGGTGAGCAGCACTGATCTAGGGGTTCTTTGAGAACGCATGTTTGATCCATATGTGCGATCTGGGAAACAATGCCATGTGGAGTTTGAACTAAAAACAATACTCGTGATTCTTTGTTCGGCTTTCCGTACACGAAGTCGGTCTGATGCTGCGTCGTGGTCGGGAGCGTGCACTCTGCTTTTGTACACTCACACACTTTGCTTTCACACTTCAATATGGATCATAAAAACCACTTCATACCGGCAGTTAATCTGATTAAGTAGCGCCGCAGTTCAAATGATGACAGTGTGTTTTGTTACTTCAATTGACACAATCAAGCCGATTCGACATCCTGAATTATAAACCCTCAATTAGTTGTCGTGTCATTTGTCATTTTTCTTGCGCAGTAATTTAATGCACCGTTTTGGAATATTGCTCTGTCAGATGAATTCTCTCATTGCTAATGAGTTATACAGTATTAAGAGCTAAATAAAGCTTGTATTGCCAAAGAGTGTAAGTAGCTACATATAAAAACAAAAAAAAAGGTCTATGATATTTATTCATAAAATAAATACATGTTATGTATGAATGTATGTCTCTATGTATTTAATATAATATTATTTATAGTTAATTGTATAAACCCCCAGATGCTCTCTGTCCCAGGTAAAAGAAATCACATAGGTTATATTATTGATTACATATTTAAAGGTATTTTAAGTATTAGGGTTAAAAAGATTATTGATTTTTGAGATTATTTAAAAAGATTATTCATTATAGCATTGTCTAGCAACCAAAAAAGATTTTTTTCTATTATTTTTTAAAATTTGATTTCAAAATGTTTTAAATTTTCTTTGTTTCACAGAAATATATAAAATAGAAATATAAAAAACTAAAGCACTTCATGCATACAAATACTGACCATGAATATTACAATAAGTGAAAGGCTTAAAGTCCTGAACTGTTCTTAGATCAGTGTTTTTTTTTTTTTTTTTTTTTTTACTAATTCATTAAATTAACCTAAATGACTTCCTGCATTTCTTATCTCTTGAAAGTAAGAAGACAGATCCACAGAAATGAGTTTGTGTTTATTATATGCTGTGACCAATTAGTACTTTCAGCTGTGACTTTCTAATCTGATTACTATACCTTGATTTAGAAAAGAAATTGAAATACATACATACATACATACATACATACATACATACATATATACAGTATAGAAAACAAGAATGTTTTAAACGTATGAGTGTCGCTAGCATATACACCCACCAGCAACAATGCAAATATCTAATCAGCTGATCACACGGTAGCAACTCAATGCACTTAGGCATGTGTACACGGCCAAGACGATCTGCTGAAGTTCAAACCTGAGCATCAGAATGGGGAAGAAATGTGATTTAAGTGACTCTGTACCTAGCATGGTTGTTGCTGACAGTTTTTTCTGAAACTACAGATCTACTGGGATTTTCACATCCAACCAGCTCTAGGGTACAGTTCTTTGGGTGAAAATGCCTTGTTGATGTCAGAGGAGAACAGCCTCGACTGGTTCGAGCTGATAGAAATGCAACAGTAACTGCAGTAGCATCTCGATACAACTGAGATATGCTGAAGAACATCTCTGAACGCACAACATGTCGAACCTTGAAGCAGATGTGCTACAGCAGCAGAAGACCAGACCAGGTGCCACTACGGCCAGCTAAGAACAGGAAGCTGAGGCTACAATTTACAAGCGCTCACCAAAAATTGCACAATTTAAAAGTAAAAAATGTTGGCTTGATTGTCTTGATCTGATGAAAGTTTGGATCCATTCAGCGGTCCAGGCTGCTGGTGGTGGTGGTGGTGGTGGTGGTCATGTAATGGTGTGTGGGAGATTTTCTTGGTACTCTTTAGGCCATTTAGTACCAATTCAAATCGAATGCCACGGCCAACTTGCTGGTCATGTCCATCCCTTTATGAGCACAGGGTGTAACGTACCATGGTACAAAGCTAAAATCATCTGGTTCATCCACTTGTTCCTTCAACATGACAATGAGGTCACCATTTTCCAACATCCTCCTCAACAATCACCAGATCTCAATCCAATAGAGCGGCTTTGGTATGTGGTGGAACTGGAGATTCACATCACGACAAATCTGCAGTGACTTTGTGATGCTGTCATGTCAATAAGGACCAAAATCTCTAAGAAATGTTTCCAGCACCCTGTTGAATATACGCCATGAAGAATTAAGGCAGTTCTGAAGGATCCAACACAACTCTAAATGATTAATTCCAGAAGTCATTGGGAAAAAAACTTGTTTGATTTAATTTTCCACACAGCTTTTAATAGTTCCAGAGAATGAACCGAATTAGTCTTTAATTACAGGATTGCTTTTCCTTTGCACTAATTAGAAAAAAAATATGTAGTTCGTTTTATAGCGTAGTCTGGGAAACATGAATGGTTTATGCATGTTTATTATTTTAATCTTTAATAACTAAGTATAAAAGTACTAATCTGATGTCCTGGTAAACAAAAAAAACATATTGTTACTGTTATTATTATTATTATTATTATTATTTCTTATATTGATTCTAATTCTGTTCTTGGTAATACATTACATTAAAGATACCTTTAAGGAAAAGATAATTTAGTACAGAAATAATTAGCGCGTCTAGACGGATACTTGGATTCGTCTCAATTAATATATCTTATTCAGGAAATGCATGTAGATGATCTTTCATTCATTCATTCATTAATTCTTTTATTAATTCATTCATCTCCACTAAGAGCTTTATCCTTATTAGAGCCATGGTGGCTCCACAGTCTCTTTCAGGAGCACCGGAATACATTTGTGAAGGCTGGACCTTTTTGTGGGCGGCTTAGCAGTTAAGCACTGTCGCCTCGCACCTCCAGGGTCCAGGTTCAATTCCCGCCCCGTGCTTGGGGGGTTTCCTCCTTATACTCTGGTTTCCTCCCACAGACCAAAGATGTGCCAATTAGGCTAATTCACGTTCCCAAAATTACCCCGTAATGTGTGAATGTATGTGTGTCAGCCCTGCGATGGATTGGCACATTGTCCAGGGTGGACCTTACATTTACATTTAGGCATTTGGCAGACGCTCTTATCCAGACTTCTATTTTTATCTCATTATACATCTGAGCAGTTGAGGGTTAAGGGCCTTGCTCAAAGACCCAACAGTGGCAACTTGGTGGTTGTGGGGTTTGAACCTGGGACCTTCTGAACCGTAGTCCAATGACTTAACCACTGAGCTACACCTGGCTACCTTCTACCTTCCTCGTGCCCTAAGTCTCCTAGGTAAACTTTAGAGCACTTTTTGTAAGTCGCTCTGGATAAGAACGTCTGCCAAATGCCTAAATGTAAATGTAGGATAAACTCCAGGTCCCCCGCGACCCTGAATACAGGATAAATTGGTATAGACGATGAGCGAGCGAGTGAGTGAGTGATAACCTTTTTAAGTATCAGATACTCACACACACACACCTTCACACACACACATTCACACTCATATTCATGACTAGGGGTCACGTTTAGAGTCACGTTTATTGATGTTTTTGGGAGGTAGGAAGAAAACAATGACCCAAGAAGAAATCCACAAGGACACGAGAAGAGCATCACATCATGAAACTCCACCCAGACAGTAACCCGAGCTCAGGGTTGAACCCGGAGCCACGCTACTGCCCCCTGAATGTCCAAAAATAAAAAGCACACAGTAAGGTTCAAAGGTAGCACAGATGATGATGATGATGATGATGATGCAGAAATACCTTTGATGTATGAGTTTGAATTTGAATGACTTAATTGTTATTGTACAGTATAAGGTATAGTGTACAGTATAAGGTATAGTGTACAGTATAAGGTATAGTGTACAGTATAAGGTATAGTGTACAGTATAAGGTATAGTGTAAAGAATGCCACTAGAGTCGCTCTTCTTAGAGTCGTGTTTTCCGAAAGGTTTCACATAAATAATGTCATGTTTTATTCAGGAAATGATTTCAAATGAGTTTCTCCAGGTGGTTTGGGGGGAAATCTGGTCCAGTTCTGGGGTTTTGTCTGGAAGTCTTTATGGTGGTGAGATTAGAGTCAGTAGGGGGCACTGTTGCATCACCACAGTACTCAGATGGACTGCATTGCATCTCTCTCTCTTTCTCTCTCTCTCTTTCTCTTTGAGCAGTAATCACATCTAATGTGCTGCTGGGGCTAAGGAGAGGCACCCAGGCCAGGCTTGCAGTACACTACACACTGTGTGTGTGTGTGTGTGTGTGTGTGTGTGTGTATAGAATATAGAGGTGAGACAGACTGAGATGCAAAGAAAAGTGCTGCTGTGAGCAGCTCGTTTTCACTTGGTCTAGAAATGCAAGTTAAGAGCCGCTTCTATCCTCTGGACACACACACACACACACACACACACACACACACACTTATGTATGGAGAAATCTCATCTGATGCTTCCTCTAAACACACATGAATCTAGTTGTCATTGACCATAGACCGTTTCCTCTGTGTGTAGCGTGAGCAAGTGATAGACTATATTGTATTATATTATATGATATGAATTCATAATCTGGTTTATTTTTAGTTTTTTTATTATTATTTGTATTATTTTGCATGTTTTTCAGGGTTTTGCATCAACGTTCCAGTGTTTGCAACAGAAATAGTGAAACTTTCAGTCTTAAGTTGCAACAGGGTTCAGTTTAGATAGAATAGATTTTTAGAAAATAATTCTTCTTCTTTTTATTATAATTATGACGAATATTAATATTATTATATTATTGTTTTTTTCTTTTTGCATTTAATTAAAAGTTACACTTATTTACGTTACTGCAAGTTTGTTTTGTCTTTATTTCTCAGCATCTTTTTTCTTCCAAGTAAACATCTTTCTTTTTTCTTTCTTTCTAACTCAACTACACTTACATTTGTTATTGATTAATTAAAAACATCTCCACCCGTGGCATTTTTTTAACGCCCAGAGAACGTATTTAAAAGACACACCTACTGAAAATAATAAACTTCCGTAACGGTTGATTTCAGATGCAATAGCGAGAATTTATGTTCAGGATTCATTTTCATTTATTCATTTCTAATAGACACTGATGACATTTTAAGAGGTTTTTTTTTTTTTCCTTAAGAAGGGGCCCCGTTTTTTTTCTTTTATTTTCTTTATACTATATATTTCCCGCAGATCCGGCGCACAGACAGACAGATAGGAGGGTCAGTGCAGCTTTGTATTTAGAAAGTGAAGGGTGTCAGTGGTTACCCGTATTGCTGATAGTTTATTAGAAGGCTTTCTTTCCCGTGGGCTTTTCTCGCTTTTCTTTCTCTCCGTCTTGTCTCTCGCGCCCACTCGCTCCCTCGCTCTTCAATCTGTTGTGATGCAAATTCTCGACCCGTCTATTTGAATGACATCCTGATAAAGCGGATCTCTCTCTCTCTCTCTCTCTCTCTCTCTCTCTCTCTTTGTTTTGATGTGCTGCTTTATATATGTATAGACTATATATATATATGAGTGATATATATATATATACTGTATATAAAAAAGGATGATGAAATAAATAAGCAGAACTGCAGGTGAAAAGGCAATTTGAAACAGAGACATAAGGTCCAAGAAAAGATGTTCAGCTATGTTCTGAGCAGCGCAGCCGAAAGACCTGGAGATGCTATCTAGCCTCAGGTACCTCACACTCTGTACAGTATGTGTGTGTGTGTGTGTGTGTGTGTATATAAAGGACATCGGCAGCAGTTTCGTAGGGACACCTCGTCCCGTCCCGAGCGAGTCCTCGGTGGGCGTCGATTCTCCCCGAGGACCCGCTATCATCCCTATCGTACATCACTGACATTTATTTAAAGCTCCAACAATGCGAACCTCTTCCCCTGCTTGACAGCCGCAGATAGTCCGCCTTATGCAGAATATTTTAAATACTGGCGTGGCATTTTTTATCTTCCCCTTTCTTCTGTGGGGTCCTGAAAGGAGGAGAGACAAGACAGACAGGCCTTTCTCTCTCTCTCTCTCTCTCTCTCTCTCTCTCTCTGTGTGTGTGTGTGTGTTATGCTGATGAGACTGCTGGCAGACTGTTTTAGCTACATTAAGCTACACGATTGGGGATGAATTTCAGCTTTTCGTTTCCACTGATCACCGTTTAAACCTAAGGACACTTTCTCTCTCCAGCTGCCTTTAATGCATAATGCATGTTTATTTTATTTTTAGATGAAAATCAGCTGAAGTCTAAATAAATTTTGCCTGCACAGTTATTAGTATTTTAATTTGCGATATCTGTGATTTGGGTTCATTGGATTACGCAAGGTCAAGTGGAATATTATAGAGCTAAGGTTAAAGATATCGAGAGTGATTTTTAAATATTGAAGATTATTAAAGATACAAAACAATTTGACAATTTGGACTTATGGCGTTGTAAGTCATAAACGTTATTAATTAAAATGATTTTAGTGGTGTTTGTTTATTAGTTTATTTATTTATTAATTTCTTTGTTTTTATATTGTTTGTTTGTTTAACCATCATTTTATCTATTTGTCTATTTACTACTAAACCTTTTGTTTTAGTTTAGATAATAATAAATAAAAACTAAATAAAATGTCTTACGTTTTGACTTTGAATTTATTTATTAATTTTTTAACCATTTCCATATTATGTGGGCTGCTTTAAAAACACCCTTTATTATTATTATTATTATTATTATTTATTTATATACATTTTTTAAATAAGAAATGTCAAGTTGTTCACATTCGTTTGTAATTCTATCTATCTATCTATCTATCTATCTATCTATCTATCTATCTATCTATCTATCTATCTATCTATCTATCTGTCTATCTATCTATCTGTCTATCTATCTGTCTATCTATCTATCTATCTATCTATCTATCTATCTATCTATCTATCTATCTATCTATCTATCTATCTATCTATCTATCTATCTATCTATCTGTCTATCTATCTATCTATCTGTCTATCTATCTGTCTATCTATCTATATGTCTGTCTATCTATCTATCTATCTATCTATCTATCTATCTATCTATCTATCTATCTATCTATCTATCTATCTATCTATCTATCTATCTATCTATCTATCACATAGTGAAGCAAAATCAAGCACTAAATGTTCCATCTAAGCATCCTGATTAGTTACATTCTGTGGCGCATCAGTGGAGTTAATCGAATGTAGATGCACGTGTGTGTGTGTGTGTGATTGGACAGTAACTGGACAGTCTTTTAGCAGAGAGAAGACAATCCAGGAGGTCGCCATCGATACCTGATTAGGTTATTGACCTACCTGTGCGACTGTGCGACTGCGTGTGTGTGTGTGTGTGTGTGTGTGTATGAGGTGGAGGCCAGCAGACAGAGAAGCAGAGCGAGAGACAGGGGGAGAAACAGGGAGAGAAGGAGGGAGAGGGTCAATGTAAATGTTATTGCAGTGTGAGCTCATTTGATCAAAGCCTCTGAAAGGTTAAGTGAATCCAATCTGGTTTAGTGTGTCTGAGAGGAGGCTGTGTGTGTGTGTGTGTGTGTGTGTTTGCTCTCTCGCTCATGGGGGGGGTTGGGAGCGAGGTGAACAGAGAAGGGATTATCATATTGCCAATGAAATAGCGGCTGTGGTGTGGAGCGCCTCTCTCCCTCTCTAATGCATTTAGACAGCAATTGGCCTTAATAACCTTTATTGACTTCAGCGGGTCAGAGCCAAGGATCTAATTATTAAAGTGTATCAATTTCATCGGAGTTTAGTGCTCCGGCGTTCATATAATTATTTTAAGGTCGACCGAGGCAATTAATCTCCATTCACTTATTTGATGGCTTTGTAAAACATTAGCAATGTTGCGTTTCTGTACCGCTTATTCATCACAAAAAAGACTTTTGTTGTTGTTGTTGTTGTTTAATATACAGCTTTTATCTGCACACGGCGTAGAGAGTTTCTTTATTTTCTGCAGTTTGTGGAGCGTAGTGTGTGTTTTAATACACGTCACACACAACCGTATACTAACTCGATATATAGTACAACAAGCTCGGGAAAGTCTTCCAGGAGTTTACTGCCAGGTTTTATTTTTTTTTGTTTACAGTAAGTGTTTTGTGTGTGTTAATGCTCCTTTCTTAAAAAAAAATCCTCCCTTGATTTTATCCTTTCTTTCTTTTTTTAAATGCACTAATTTTCATTCTACCTTTTTCCTTTACTGTATGCATTGAAGTCCTTCTTCATTCCTTACTTCCTGCCTCTCTTTCTTTAATTTATTCATTTAGTCCTTCTTTCCTTCCGCCATTTTTAAATGTATAAATGTAGTCCATCTTTCTTTCTGTCTTTCTTTCTTTCTTTCTTTCTTTCTGATTTCAACAGCCCATCATCCATAATTCCTTCCTTTCCTTCCTGTCTCCTTCCTGTATTTCCTGTTTCCATCTATCCAACCATCCATTTATAATCCATTAAGTCAGCCCTTTCTTCCTTCCTTCTTTCCATTCCTCATTGCTTTCTTTTATAACTCATTCAGTTATTTAGTCACTTCCTTTCCCCTTCTGTCCATCCAAAAATAAATAGATAGATAGATAGATAGATAGATCCCCCGACACAAAACTTTACTTAATTGTTACATTTTTTTTATTTATTTATTATTTTAATCAGATTTCCTCCTAAATCTGCTTACAATTAGGTCTGGGTACGAGTCCCTGTGTATGTTTCTGTGTAACATACTGTACGCTGTGATAGAAACGAGATTTTAGATAGAGTGCATTTATATAAACAATTTAACAGCCGTTATTTACATTCACACTTCAGCATTTGTTAGACGCCCTTATCCAGAGCGACTTACATTTTTATCTCATTACACATCTGAGCAGTTGAGGGTTAAGGGCCTTGCTCAAGGGCCCAACAGTGGCAACTTGGTGGTTGTGGGATTTGAACCTGGGATCTTCCGAACGGTAGTCCAATGCCTTAACCACTGAACCCCTATTGTTATAGAACAATAACACACAGCTAATGACCAATCAGATTTGAGAATTCACCTGAACTGTGCTTTATTAATATGTATATAATAAAATAATGAATTCTCTCTTTCTCTCTCTCTCTATCATCCCTAGTTCCTTGAGTGAGGAACAAAATAAGTTGTAATGAGAGGAGCAGTGATACAGAAGATGAAGATCAGAACAAAAAGAGTGAAAAGAGAAGCAGCAGTGTGTGTGTGTGTGTGTGTGTGTGTGTGTGTGTGTGTGTGTGTGTGTGTGTGTGTGTGAGCGTGAGTGATGTGCAGTATAATATGCGGGTAAAAGTTATTCGCCATTCCCTTTGAAGTGTGCATTGAACAGGGTAAGCTGAATTTCACCCAGGCCTGATAGTGTTCAGGGTAAACACTTAAAACCCTTTAGAGAATTTCACGCCCTGATTCGCCTATAGCAGTGTGTTTGTGTGCCACTTTAAGAACTGTGTGTGTGTGTGTGTGTGTGTGTGTGTGTTGGTGTTTTAACTGGAATAATGTAGTTGTAAGCTTTGTACATGTATACAGAGGGACTGGATAGTCATTAGGTATACAGGCAGGGATATTATGTGTGTGTGTGTGTGTGTGTGTGTGTGTGTGTGTGGGCATTATCTATACCATCAGAGGAAGAACCCATGGATATTCAATGCTTCTTTAATGCTTTTAGAACCCCCAGAGCCTGTGAAGTGCTCACACACATATGCACACAAACACACACACATGCAGTGGATTCTTGATTTGTTAGGTATCTAACTACCGATATCCCTTATCTACTGAAAGAAGGAATGATTGAATCATGGCTTGTGTCTAAGAGTAAATACTTCTCGATGAATTCTGTTGGAGGTTTCTTATCAGTGGTTTCTGTTAGGTTTGTTGATGTTCATCTCGATGGTACCCGTGGTCGTTCTTTTCCTCTGCTTGTTAAAGACATACACCATTTTTTTCCTAGGACACGAACATATTACATCATTCGCGTAATCAGACGTTTACCGCATAGAAAATCTCAAGGCCCATCAGTTTATTTATTGGGTTAGACGGTTGTATAACTGACGTTCTTCCTTCTGTGGGTCTCTGAGATAATTGGTCAGAGATAGCACAGATGGCTAAGCAGGAATTACAGATCGGGTCTGATAAATCTGTCTGTCTGTCTGTCTCTCTATCTCTGTCTCCAGAGTTCTTAACCTCTAATTCTTGCTGTTTTTGCTCATGGTTGCACAAAGATGACATCAGACATTGCCTTCATTTACTTGTTTCTTTAAAGATGAAATGATGCCTGATTTCATTGGAGTTATAGTTTTCTTTTTTCTAGTGCAGTATTTTTTATTTAACCCTTTTTGTTCATATTCTTCAATTTAGTACTTCGATATATTAACGAAATCCCAGTGGAGTTACTGAATAAAAGTGAGAGAAGGAGATATTCTAATACCAAACACTTACCATGTTAAAAGAAAGAACAAACCAACCAACCAGCAACCTACAAATCAAGGAAATTGCAACCTTACCAACCAACCAACCAACCAACCAATCAGCCAGTCACCTAATCAACAAGCTAACCTGCAACCTAAACAACCAATTAAATTGCAACCTTACAAAAAAAAATAACAACAACCAAAAAGCCAATTAGCCAGTCAGCTAATGAACAAGTCAATCTAAAAGTTAAACAACCATACAAATTACAACTTTACCAAAAATCAGGCGGCAAGTAACCTGAACAACCAACTATATTGCAAACTTACCAACCGACCAACCAACCAACCCATTAACCAATCAATCAGTCAGCCCACCTACCAAACCAACAACCTACTGTAACCAACCAGACATGAACTCTACCAACCACCCAACCAAATACTCAACCATTTATGTATAAATTAATTTAAGGGTTGCTGGTTCATCACTGGTTAAGCATAATAAGTTAAGTGTAACAGTCACCCCCCTCCCCCCCAAAGAAAAAAAATCTCATACCAAGTGCCATCCCAATCTATCACTCACACAAACAGCCAACTAAACACCAAATGTATGTACCAACAAACTAAATACTAACCATACCTCACCTTTCTAAACACCCAAATCCCAAATATTCTCTTCATCTTCTGTACCACCTGTCCAGTACAGTAAATTCTCAGGCACAAGGCGGGTTCAACACTGGACAGGGTGCCATCCTCCCCCCCCCCTTGTCTAATCTGCAAGTCTTTAGACTGTGTGAGGATCCCGAGATAGAGACCGGAGGTGGGAATTGAACCCTCAACCCAGGAGGTGCGAGGCCATAGTGCTAACCCATACGCCACCGTGCCACCACAAATATGAAACATTTTAAAAAAAATAATTACAAGCTTGTTGGAATTTATTAATTTCCTGTACCAGGCAAGGATTTACTCCTAAAACATTTGCCTAAATTTAACTCCATATTGTTTTTTTCCCCCCATAAATACAGAAAAACCGTGACTATATTTTGTCTGTATAATTTAAGATCATACTGAGATCATGTATTTATATTTGTATATACTTATCCTGATTCAGGCAGGAATTGAATATAGACTAGGCTTGTGTTCCAGCGGTCTGGCTCGCAGGGCTAATTTGGTCTGACCAGGGAAGTACAGCGGTTCTCCTGGGCCAGAACGCCTGCAGCAAAAGACAAACAGTGTGCTGGTAAACAGGCTGAGAAATCCAAGCCAACAAGCAGACTAGAGACTAAATAAAAAATTGAGAAGTCTGTATAGTAGATTTGGGAGATTGTGTGACACATAGAACAGTCTCCATCACACTCAGGTTATTTGTATCTGACTGTAATTGTGCTGCACCGTGGTACGATTTGCAGATGCTCACGTCCATGGTGCTGCAGTACATCCACAGGCAACTTTGTTGCATTTGTTTCCTGTTTACTGTACATCATGGAAAACATGAGAATCTTGGTGCTCTAGAGAATCTATAACGTTTTGATCCAAGTCTCACCTTGAGACACAACTACTTTAAGGGAATAAGGGCTTTTTATTTTTTTATAGCTCTGAAACATTCAATATAATTGAGTTTTGAAAATATTTCAAAAACTGTTTAAAATTCTGTTTAGTCTGACACAGTTTAGTGTTATCAGATCTCTTAAATCAGAAGATTTGATTTGAGAATTCCTCAGGAATCTCGGTTAAGCTGAACAACTGAGACCTTTTGTTTTGCATCGCTTTGCATGAAGCACAAAATCAAAAGTGATTAATTGGAAAATGGAGTGATTTAATCTGGATTGGAAACGCCTTCCTGCGAGTCAGAGCCGCGCAGGTTTTGTTAACACGCGTGACCTCCTGATGTTCGATAATCGTTCCTGCCACGGTGATCGCCCAAGAAGACGCCAAGCACATGACGGCAACAAAGGCAAGGCTAGGAAGCACTCTGAGCAACGCGAACATGGTCTCCGGCCTCCTCAGCTCTTTGGCCTCTTGGTGGCGAGGTTTGAGCTTATCCACTTGGAGCCAGGTTTAATTTTCCTTTGAGCAGCGGGCCAACACTAACTGTATTCAATCACGGCTGTTTTTCCCCGAATATCACTTTGCAGCCACCGTAGAAGAAACTCTAATGTAATGAAAATACCTGAGGGTTTGGATAACCGACGACTTCTTTACAGGGTTAAGCGTTACTTCAGGCAACGTAAACGAAGCTGGACTGCAGAACACGAAAAAAGGGGAACATTTTTGGCCTCCGTCCTGCAACCAAAGAGCTTTCGCTGGCAAGAAAGGGAGTTAGATCCTTATCTATGGATTCAATTCATCATCCAGATCCAGGAAGAGATGGAAATGTTGTATGTGTGTGCACGTGTGTGTATGTGTGTGTGTGTTGAAGTGAGACACACATTCCTTGTCAGAAAGTCTCATACAGAACGTATGGCGATGCTTTTTTTCTGAATTTGAGAAGCTTTGGCTCCGATGATAAACGGTTTAGCCGTTTAAACCTCTTGAACTTGAAATCTCTCGTCTTGTATTTTCCGTTCTACGATCGCTTATTCTTGCCGCCATTTTTTTTCCCAGGGAGAAAAAAAAAATCAAACAAGAAGACAACAGCGATTTTAGCTTCTGCCTCATTTAGCGAGAGCGAAAAGCGCATGAACAGCTGTCGAAAACATGGAGGGGCCTTAACCCGACTCGCACAATGCTTTCAAACGCTCGCCTCTATTGTCGCGGCCCTTCTTTCCTCTTCAAACGCGGTGCTGTGATGTTGCAGACACATTTTTCTAATGTTTTACACTTCATATAATCCCTTCTGTGGCACGTTGGTGTTGGGGGGCGTGCGGGGATTGATGGCTCTCCGAGTGCTCATGAGGTCAATTTGGCTGAAAGGGCAAGCACTCAATCACTGTGTATGTGTTGGGAAGGGGGGTAAGAGGACACACACTGGAATACACACACACACACTCGCGCAAAACAAGCCGGTTTTAAAATGCACTTCTCCTCATTATCGAACCCGTTCCTGTAAACCAGCCGTATGTACTCAAAGTGTTATTGACATCTTAATGGGGTTTATAATCGTGAACGTCATTCTACCTTCATTCCACCCCAAAAGCACACGCAATTACACAGTATCATGCTACCGCAGCCTGAAAAGATGTCTCCAAGATTTCCTGTATTTATTGTAGGATTTCCAATGGCGCTAGTCTTGCTTACACACTTACACACCTACGCACTCACACACAGGTCTGATCTCGCTGGGAGCACTTCTGGCACCAGCGAGTCACTTCCTGAACATGATGGAGTAGGAGCGATCTGCGAGACGTCTGTCTAATGCCAATGTCTGTTCACCGCTCCTGGGATCATGGTGTCACTGCAGCAGTACAGATCCCTTCTTTTCTTTTTTTCATTGAAGAAAGATTCATTGGTCTGAGTCTGGCTCAGATCAGAACGGTTCTGCATTTTGTCATCGATTGACGCTGAAAAGAGGAACGCTGTCGGGACTTTGTTTAATGGAGTAGAAATGAAGGGGGGGAAATAAAACAGGACGCTGGACTTAAAGTAGCCTTTGAGAAGTGAATCCCATGACACACGTGGTTTTATGAAGAAGTGCAGAATTTGTTGACATTATTACGATTAATTTGACACGGCGGCGTAGTGGTTAGTCCTGTCGTCTCGCACCTCCAGGGTTGGGGTTTGAATCTCGTCTCCGGTCTGTGTGCGTGGAGTTTGCATGTTCTTGTTCCCCGTGCTTGGTGGGATTCCTCCAGGCGCTCCAGTTTCCTCCTACAATCCAAAAACATGCAGTGTAGATTGACTGATTGGCATTTCCAAATTGCCTCCAGTGTATGCGTGTGTGTGTGCTTATGTACGCCATCCAGAGTGTACTCCTGCCTCGTTCCCTAAGTTCCCAGGGATAGACTCCAGACTCTGCATGTCCCTATACAGTATAAGTGATATAGATAATGGATGGACGGATGGATGGATGTGTACTTCTATTTAGGCTAGAATAGACCCATCTTTAAGCATGCTTAGAACATTTCTGATTTTCAAAGAAGCAGAGAGGATTTTTGGTCAGTCTGAGGGTGGGCTGTCCCAAAGATGACTGGCTAGGAATCTTGAATTACGCCTTCCTACTGTACCATTGACAGATTTAAAGGTTAAAGGAATAGCTCTGGCTTTTTCAAATCTGTCTTATACATCAAAATTGAGTTGTACATCAGTACATTGCAGTAGGTATTGCTCACAAAGTTACACATCAATTGTGAACTTTGTCACCAGGAATGCAACCACAATGTAATCAGTGCCAAATTTCACAACCCACGTTTTATGTGAAAATGCATTCCAAAGTTCATCATATAAATTCCATTAAGTTAAATCCAGTAGGTGACTTTTCCTGGAACTAGTTCAATGGCTAGGCAGAACCGTATAGCTAGTTCTGGTCTAATATTTTAATTTGTACTAAATACAGTAACTTTGTTAACTCAGTTTAGCTCAGTGGTCCTGCAGAACCTTTATATAAGTTGACTTGAAAAAAATTCGGACACTGCAAAAAATGACATCTTAGCAAGTGAAATATTCTCGAATCCAGCCGAACCTACAGTATCTACAGTGTCTTAAAATATGTTCACAGCAAACAAAATATACGATTATTAAGCTTATTTATAGTCAAATGATTTGCAAGCGAAGAATGGCTTGTTCAATCATTTTTCTTCCCTCAAGAAATAAATTCCTAAAAACTAGAAGAAAAAAAAACTGTTAATAGAAAATGAGATGCAATTTTAGTAACATTTACTTGAAATAAATTTAATAATTTTATTTGACAAAACATATAGATAAATAGATGAATAGTTTTGTTTAGATTCAATTAAATTTTCACTTGCTAAGATTATTTTTTGCAGTAGTCAGAGTCACGTCCTGGTGGTGGATCCAGGCCTCCTGAAAGACCTCTGTGATGTTCGAAGATCTGTACAGGTCTTGTATACTAGGGTTGTTGTTTAAAGCCACCATAAAAAAGTAAAAAAAAGAATAATTATACAAAAAACTATTCATTAATAGTGCATGCATGTGCGTGTATTACAAAGTTATAAGGTGACTTAAGGTTAATGGTGACACCTTTTTTCCTTCCCTATAAAATAAACAGTCCCACCCTGAAGTCTAATGATTTACTGTATATTTGAGAATGCAAATCTGTTCATATAAAGAATTCTAAGATGATTCGCATACAGGAAATTATTTCTTAAATGCTTTTTTTTTTTTTAATTACAAGGCAAAACACTGGAGTTTCTTTCTTTTTAACTACTGTATATCAGTATCGATTAGTGCTTATTTTATCTCTGCTACATGAGCAACACTGAGATCATGTGTGTGTCTGTGCACGTGTGTGATTCCAATCCCGTGACTACAATCTGACTCCTTGTACAAATATACACCTCCACCTCCTGGAGCCTCCTGTCCTCTTGGTCACCCCTCTGATAGCGTGGACCAGCTGAGGACAGCTACCGTCAGCTTGGAGTAAACACACCCTCGCGCATAAACTCGCACGCAGAAAGAGCAACTCCAGATTTCCTTTTGTTTAGCTCGGCCATCTTTGAGTCGAGTTCAGAATGTTTTTAAACCCGAGGCGTCGTCGTGTTTAGTCTAACCGGAGTGCGTCTCCTCCGAGCGACCTTTTGACCCCGCGAGCTCCTCGGCGACTAGCGAAGGGTTAAACCTGACAGGTACGGCTTCAGAGAGGAGAGCTTCAGAGAGTCTCGCGCATGAATGAGGGATAAGAAAGAGCGTGGGTGTTGTGAGACAAGCCGAGGTGAACCGACGCTGAGAGCACTTTCGCATAGTTTCACCACCTGCCAATCACCTGCGGCTGAGTAAAACGGACGGGAGAAGAAGAGCTTACCTGGACGCACACACTCGCACATACACATAGACACACCCTCGCACACACACACTTCTCCAGCACTAAAGAATTCTAAGGTTAGAGTTCACATGTCATCACTTTTTCAGTGTCCTGTCCTATCCATCAGATGATAAGATGCGCACACACAAATATCACCTGTCTTGGTGTTAAGTGAGGAAAAGGAGCTTTGAATATTATGGGATGGGGGAAAAAAAGATAAGAAGGAGATAAGTTTAATGGATGTGACAGGAAGTCCTCTCTCTTTACCTCATGACAACATATTTCATTTGCACCTACATGCGCGCACACACACACACACACACACACACACACACACACACACACACACACACACACACACACACACACACACACACATACTGATCTTCTGTAAGAAGAAAGGAATGATACTAGGGAGGGGGCTGTTAGAGGAAAGTAATCAACGACAGGGCAGAGTGAAGAGACACGCTCATCGTTATTGATTGTCTTCCTATAACAGGATGTTTAATTCCTCTGCTACAGCAGTTTGTCAACACTAATATTTCTTTTTTAATTACATTTTGTTTTTATCTATTAGGGGATTTTATTTATAGCCATTTCCCACTTATAATAATAATAATAATAATAATAATAGTTAATTTTATTTATGAGAGTCTTTCAAGCACCCAAGGACATTTTACATTAAACATCAATAAGTAAAAAAAGTAAAAAAAAAAAAAAAAAAGCATCTTCTCTATCTACTCATGCATCGTTGCAGATGAGTAAACAAACTCGGAGGAAAGTGCTATCCGCCCCTTCCGCTTGCGTGGCTTGAAAGGCGCATGTGATTGACTAGTGTCGCTGCGATTGACAATAGAGTGCGAGTATGGTGTCCCTGCCCTGAGTTACCTTTAATGTCGGGTTACATTTTAGTAGCTATAAACATATCTCTCTAGCTTGTCCTTGTTTCTCTTGTCACATTCATGAGAAATCATAAATTGTCAGGACCTTCATATTGTATCAGGATTACATCTGTGTGCGTCGTTACCATGGAAACTATACAATATTATGAACAAGCATGTTACTATAGAACACGAGCTGTCTTTATAGCCATATAAATATCCATGTTTTGACCAATCAAATTAGAGGAGGCTCTGGTAGAAAAATCCTGATTATCACCCTTGTACACTTTAATTGTGTATGTGTGTGTGTGTGTGTGCTCCAGTAGCACACACCATGTACAGTTAGCATCCTCTGACCCTCCCACTCCAGGCAGTTTAGCTTTTCTCCTTGATTTAGCATCGAATGTAAATACTTGCTGAGGTTTCAGCGTTTGTTTCTAACAGGCAGAGCGCTTAGCGCAGAATGGATCTGACCTCTGGCCTTAAGGGAACAAGTGTATATCGATTTCTTAAACAGTCTCCGTAAAGCTAAGTGCTTCTTTCTAAGGACCGCCAGACTGTTCATTTCCTGATAAGGCAGATTTGTGCTTTGTGGGCGGGGCGAAGGTTCACGAATTAGCAGATTCTGTCTTTATTTCCTCAATTATCTCAAATTAGATACTCTGACGAAGAAAGTATACTTAAAAAACAACAACATTTATTGGTATCAAGTTTTATGATATCGGGATGATTCTGTGTTGGGTTGGATTGCAGTTTTTTGTTTGTTAGATCATAAAACTTTTGCGTGAATAACTTATAGATGATAGAATGTGGAAACACTGCTACTTAACTTATTAATTAACTTACTTACATTCCTAATTACTCGTAGTGTACATTGTTGTGAATTATCACTCTTAAGATCTTGTATCTGCATCAGCTCACATTTTTTATTAATTTTTTCCATTTTGCACTAAAACATTAAAATGAGAAATTGAGCTGATGGTAAAACATTAAATATGAAATATTCCCATGTGTAAGACGTACGCAGGGTAGATTCGATAAAGAAATGTTTACATAAATACTTTTACTAAATATATTGTTGTTTCAATTTTCTATCCTATGTTTTAACTTGTACTTTATTAATTAATAAAAATGTATTTATTTGTCTCCCTCGTTACGTCACTACTTTCTGAATAGTTGATCCTGATTGTCGTATGTACAGCAATTTCTTGTGTTCGTAACAAGTGTGTGTGTGTGTGTTTTGCGTAATGTGCGTTTCCAGACTGAGCTGCTCCTGGCGGTGGTGGAGGATGAGAGCAATGTTCAGGAGAACAGACAGGAGATGGCTGAGGCGCTGCTCAATGCTCTGAGTGACAGACAGCAGCACAGGCAGACCTGGAGGGACAGGTAGGACGGACACACACACACACACACGCGCACACATGCACACACATTTGTATGTGGGTTCCTAGCACGGACAGATTCAAACTAAATGCCAAGCAATTGTACACAAATAACATGAACACACACAGAAATACAGATGTGTGTATGCTTTAATGAGGAGTGATAAAGACTAACCTCTCATACCTTATGCCGTGTGCGTGTGTGTGTGTGTGTGTGTGTGTGTGTGTGTGTGTGTGTGTGTGTACTAGAGTGGTCGGCTCCTGAGTGGTCTAAAATTGGAGATAAGTTATGGAGTGTAAACATCAGTGTTATCTCTGTGTGTGTGTGTGTGTGTGTGTGTGTGTGTGTGTGTGTGTGTGTGTGTGTGTGTGTGTGTGTGTCTTTCTGCGCTATATGTTATCGGGATGAATGGATACTGTCTGAGTGAGTCTTATCTCTGAGGAAGGAAGTCAGTGGGCTATCAGCACACGTGTGTGTGTGTGTGTGTGTGTGTGTGTGTGTGTTTGTGTTTGTGTGTCTGGCCAGGTTTATTATATGAGCAAATTAGATGAAGCGGTAGAGCACTTACTTAGCATTTGTGCAGATCTCTAAATATGAATTAATTAAATCAGGCATTAGGTGGTGTGTGTGTGTGTGTGTGTGTGTGTGTGTGTGTGTGTGTGTGTGTGTGTGTGTTGTGATGATGTGCATTCTATACACAGCTGTCGAAAGCTGGATTCCAGGCCTATCCATTTGTCAAGGCGCTAGGCATCTTCTACACACACACACACACACACACACGTTTATTTCAGCAGTTAGAGAGATTAGATAGGACCGTTCTCTCTCCTCCTGTTCTAATACGTTTGAACTCACCTCTTCCCTCTCTATCGCTTCCTGCGCCCCGTCCTCCCCTCTCGGCCGTGATAATGGTACCTCCCGCATTAGGCCCAGATCTGTGAAGTGCCTGTCAACGGCCAACATTTAAAGGAAAAGAAGCACATGGCCCCGCGCGACGTTAAACACACTCTGATAAGATGGAACTGATGTTATCGGCGACAGGCGGGGTGACACCAGTGTGCTTTTAGCAGCCGGTATGAGGGGAAAAAAGAAAAGAAAACATTTATTCTGACTCAAAAATCACCTCATAATCAGTGTGTGCATCATTTGTCTTGTCTGAGTGGATGCTGCACTCACTCACATGGATGTTGGATGTTTAAAAACCGAGAGAAACAGGAAAAGAAAAAAAATGTAGCTAACGTCTTTGTGTCAAGTTCATGTACATAACGTCAAATCCATATATAACCGATTTGAAGTTAATAAGTAAAGAAGTGCTCACCTAAGCACTTCTTTACTTATTAACTTTCAGAAAAAGACACATTCGTCGTTTTTCAATATCATCGTCTTGCTTTTCAATGCATTGTGTCAACAAGCTTCGGTAATCCCTCACCTTTCCTCAAAATTGTCTTATTCATGAGCCGTGAGCCAGGAGTACACAGCTCTCTTCACTTCTTCATCAGAAGTGACTCTTCGTCCTCGTAGAACTGCAATTTTTTAGGTGAAAGTCAGACAAAGCGAGATCAGGACTATAGTGAGGATGCTTTAACACCTCAAAACTGAGTGTCCATGTACATCGTCATGCGTCATGGGTTTAATCTGAAGTTTAGACTTCGGCTCTTCAATAAGCGGCTCGATGGAACGAGCACTGTTGATTGTCACACCCTTTTCCTGATCGTGTTCCAATACTTCGGCCCTTGAGAATCCCTGAAATCCCTGGTTGACTTTTTCTTGTACTTTTTCTCAGTCGGCGATTGAGGATGTTTCCATTCCATACTCGCATGCCATTTACTCTCAGGCTCGTAGTGAGGAATCCGCGTCTCGTCTGTTTACGCTCTTCCGTGAGTTGATTCGGCACCAGTGTTGGGGGACGTTACTTTTTAAAGTAACTAATTACATTACAAAATTACTGTCATTCAAAAGTAATCAGTTACATTACAGCGTTACTTTATGATAAAAGAAACTAGGTCGAGTACTTTTCCATTGAAGAAAATGAAAAATCCTTTGTGATTCCTCGTGCATGTTGTTGTAGTCAAGACCTTTATAATTATTCTACCATCATCACTCAGTGAAGTTTGGCCCATAATCTGTTAACTACTAATACCCCTATCTCACCTACACGGTTTCGAGCAGCAGCCGTATGTGCGGCTGTGATTAGGTTTCCATCTTTCCGTGCGTTGGTCCTTGCAGACGTTGCAGAACTTCGCAGAACATCAGACGGTCACTCGCGGCGGCTCACGCTGCCTAACACCACTTCTTACCGCCAGTCAAATCGCATAGGTGAGACAGGGGTATAACAGCAGAGCGGGTGGGGTCTCACCCTCTCATTAAAAAGTATTCATCTTGCTATTTACTTTGGATCAATCGATATACAGACATATACATCAGTAAATCTTTAACATTTGAAACTACAATCCGCCATATCACTGATTATAGCTAGTATGCAGGATTTTTGCTAACATTATGTTGTTTCCTCTTTAGCCTGAGCACATGTTGTTTTGACTTCCCTCTCTCTAACTAATTTTGAACGCTGTACAAGGTTTTACAGCCAACTGGTTGTGTTTTTAGCGTTGTATTTTAACAGGGTTGCTAGATAGTGCTTTACAACTTGCTAATAGATATTATTTAGTTCTCATGGTTAACATCGAAAAAAGCTTATAAATTGTAATATATGGCTGGAAATTGCTTTAAAATCTGCAAGGTTTATTTTTATCTTATAATAGGAAATTATAGATACTGTACATTTGAATATATTTAGGATATGCTGACTGGCTTAGAATTATTTTTTGCAATGTGTTTTTTCCCCCGACCCTACAGTATATCCTGTGTTTCCGAGAAAAATCCACTGTAATTATGATCAGATCATGGATGGCTTACTGAAGATCAATGAATTAGGTACTTAAAGGAGGGTTTGGAAGCATTCACTCCAATCTGGCAACCCTGTTTGCTACCAAATCAATTTCTCTAACACGTTACCAACGCCAATACTTCATGTTGTACAGATGTTAAAACAGAACATAAGTTTTACAAGCGTTTGTTTTTCTGTTTTTTCTTTTTTTGCCGGATTCGCAGCGTGCTCACGGCGACCACGCTCCACTCAACCCCCTTACTACATCTTTAATCATTAACTCTCAGTCACACGTCCTTTATTAAACCCCTTGCTTTGCTGATTCATGCTGCTTATTTTCCCAGTGAAGGCTCTAATTGTTTTAGGAGTTTAGTATGCATAGGATTCAGCTCATCTGATTACGGCCTGCTTTTGTGGCACTGTGTAATAGCATAAGAGTTCGGAGCGTTAGAGGTGGGATGATGGATGGCAGGTGGAGGATTTCTGAGAAAACACAGCACAGCTGATTGATTAAGCTTTTCCGAGTTTCTCTGTGAGGGTAGTTGCTGCTACTTTAACAGCGCTGTAAGTGGTGTGGAGGGTAGACAGAGAGAGAGAGAGAGAGAGAGAGAGAGAGGTTTATAAATGTGACCATAGGGGATGTTGTGTTGCTTTATAAGTACTCGGGTTGAACGATGACTTCACTTTCACCACCCTAGTGACCCATCTATTGTCTCAAACTCACCAATGTTGCTCTCTGTGCTCCAATCTACTTTCTTGGACAAACACTCTCGTATACTGTACATCTTCCCTTACTTAACTTTCTGACATTCTGCAGTTCTCAGGTTGCCATTTCAGGGCCTAGATATTTGGATTGATTGGATTTTTTGTTTTTTTTCTTTTCCTTCCTCATGAGAAGCAAACCTTTTGCTGCACTGTGCATCTACGGTTGTATGTTTGTGGTGGCCTGGGAAACACTACATGGCCGAAACTACAGTAGGTGGACACCTGTCTCTTATGCAGTGTAGATCCCAACCTGGTCCAGCATGACAATGCCCCTGTGCACAAAGCCAGCTCCAGGAAGACCATGGCGGGTCAAAGTTGGAACATCAGAACTCGAGTGTTCTACTCTGAACTCAACCAAACTCAAAACTTTGGGATGAACTGGAACTGGAAGCTCCTCATTCAACACTACCAGACCTCACTAATGCCCCTGTGTGGGGAATGAACCCAAATCCCCATAGCCATGCTACAAAAAGAAAAACGTGAAAAAGCCTTCTCTGGTCTTCAGTCTTCCCAGATCATGTTGGGTATTGAAGCAGTGCGATAAAAACAGACCATCTTTGTAATCCTGTGCAAAACTTAATAGCTAACTTTCATTTCCTTTCACATTTAAGTCAGGCTTTAAAGAAGTTGTTGAACTGCTGTGTGCCTTCAAGAAAAGTACAGAAGTCAAAAGTTAATGTAAAAAAAAAACAAACAAATGAATGGGGTTTCCTCCGGGTACTCCTGTTTCCTCCCACAGTCCAAAGACATGTAGATTAGGCTAATTGGCGTTCCCAAATTGCCCGTAGTGTGTGAATGAGAGTGTGGATATGTGTGTGTGCCCTGCGATGGATTGGCATCCTGTCCAGGGTGTACCCCGCCTCGTGCCCCAAGTCTCCTGGGATAGACTCCAGGTCCCTGCAACCCTGAATACAGGATAAAGTGGTATAGATGAGTGAGTGAGTGAGAGACCTGTAAGAATGTTAGATCCAGATTTTTAGTTCATGAATGCTTGTAAAAAGATTCATGCATACAATAGAAAATTTTACTAACTATATAGATTGAATATTTAAATAGCTGGTTGTGATCAGAATAAAAACGCTTGATAAAAATCATTCAAACGAATGTGATGAGAACCCACAGGATCGGGACTAAACGGCTGTGTGTCCATAAGACTAAGCTTGAAAAAACTTTCAAATTTGCTTGGGAGCATAAAGATTACAATTCGGCACGATGGAAAAAGGTTTGAGATTGAGCCTATTCCAGAGCGATGGGCGTGTCAGGGTACGAAGGGAAGCGCATAAAGCGATGCAACCATCATGCATAGTGCCCACTGTACAAGCTCCAGGGCATTTTCATATTAGGCACAATTGGTTTGTATCAACTGGTTTGGAACAAGGAGGTTAACTTTCACGGCAAGCATAATATCATTGATATTTTGGAAAAAGTGTCAAGAGCGACGCTCTTGTGTGCCTTCCTACTTTATCAGCTATGGCTGTGTAGCTCAGAGGATACGATATCATGTGCACACAATGATTTTGGAGGAGACCGACGGCACTGATGATGGCCTTTAATCTGCTTCCGTGCACAAACACGGTTGGCTTCTACTGTATAACTGATCCGATCCGTGCCTTCGAACCCGAGTACGATGTGCTGTGCCTGAGACGACCTCTTCAAGTGGACTCGGGAACGGTTACCGAGCGCAGAACGCCTGTGTTCACGCTGATCAAAATGAACCAGACTTTGGTGTCAAGTGTTCTCTGGAGCGATCCCGGTGTCTTAATGTGGAAACGCCCTCATTTGGTCAGGTCTAGGCCTCAGCAACCTTAAGTCCAGTATGTTTCGTCCAGTAAAAATAACAGAAGAGACCGAAGGGGCAGAAAGGCAGACTGGACTTTATGCAGGGGACACACCTTGGACACCTCTCAGACCTGTAGAGACATGATGTAGCTTTGGGCAAAGACTTTCTCTGCACCTTTTTTTCCACAACTAGACATCCATTCCGGCTTGTCACACCTTCATCCTGACATGTCTCTGCATGGCTTGACCTTTGTGTGACCTCCGGGGTTCAGGGTGCATCGGCACGGCTGGGAGGTGTGTGTGTGTGTGTGTGTGTTGGTGGGTGGGGTGGTGAGCTAGTGCTCTGAACAGCTGTGCTGTTTGTAGGGACGGCGCTAACTGCTGTAGACTTTGTAAGGTCATTAGATGATAATAGAAATGATTACTGAATTACATGGGGGCTTTAGGAGAGGGGAGGGGAGCGCTAGCGGATTTGATAAATGGCCTGTGAAGGTGCCCATCTGGCCTCTCGTCTCTTTCTCTCTCTTGTCCTCCCTCTCTCTCTAACTCCCTCGCTCTCTCTCTCTGGTGCGCTTTCTTTTTTGCATTCTTTCTCACATACTTCCATCCTAAACAAAAGGAGATGTGAACGATTAACAGAGAAGCAAAGAGAAGAGGAGGTTAGCTTGCGCTCTTTCTCTCTCTCTCTCTCTCTCTCTCTCTCTCTCTCTCTCTCTCTCTAATGTGTATGTGTGAATGCGCGCGTTCGTTAATGCAGCAGTGCTTGACTCATTGCCCTGCATGTCTCAATGGAGCTACAGGAGAGTGGGTAGCCATTGACCTTCGACCCGGGAAGCAGTTGGAGAGCCAACACTGCGTAAATCAAGTGCCGCTAAGGTTAACACACACACACACACACACACACACACACTCTCACACGTTCTAAAACTCCACGGCAGATCGCAGGAAGGAACAGATTGTGCACTTTTGTCCGCACCTCGTTTGACACAACTCTCTACATATTAATAATATGTTTAATTTATCAAATGTCTTTCTAAAGCACAAGGACAGAGCATAGAGGGAATGCAAATATCCACGCACAAACATAGTACAGAGGATACGAAGAACAGAAAGCCATGCAAAAGTTTGTGCACCCCCTAGGACAAAATGGACAAGATAAAAATAGATTTATTTATCTTCTTAAGCAGTTGTAAAGAAGGAAAATTGTTTTACAAACCTCTTTAAGTATTCAGCTAATAATTCACATGTGTAAAATAATGTTTTTACTGTTTATTGGAGGTTTTATTACATTATTATTATTATTATTATTATTTGTTCCAGGATCCATCCGATCTACAATGCAAATTTAATAAATAAATGTAGAAAATGTGTTATTAAAACTTAAATATAACATCCGCTACTTAAAATGTTTCTAGTAATATTTTAGAATTAAAATGTTTAAAAAAAAACTTTTCTATAGAGGGAAACTATTTCAAAGCTTATAATTATGTCGTTTCTACAAATACGTTTAAAATAATCGATGTGGTTTATTGTAAACCTGTTAATTAAATATATCAATTTTTACAAATTTTTAAGATTTTTGAAGTCTTTTTTTAATCAGTGCAAGTTGAGGTTGTTTATAGGATTGCGACTTTTGCATTAAACAGATTTCACTTAAATTTAATGATGAATAAATATGGCGGGTAACTACAATGATTATTAATGCAGTTTTGTTTTGATTTAAAAAAAAACAAATAAACGAACAAAAACAAAACAACTTTGAGTATACAGTTATATTAGAGGGGAAAGTAAATAAATAATTAAAAATCACAGACCCCTCGTTTAGTAGACAGTAATATTAAGAAGAAAAATATATAAATGTTTGTTTTGTTCTTTCTGAATTTTATAAATCCTGACATTAAATACACCTTAATAAAATGATAAATAAATGTTAACATTTTTACCTATCCTTTAAATCATTTTTCTTACATCATGTCAACATCACAGCTGGTTGAGATTTTAAAAGGATACTGTTTAAATGTTGTAAACTTCAACACATATTTGAATGTTATTGGTTTCCTAACTAGTGTATAATGCTAATAACAGACATAATAACTAGTAGCGTTGGTGTGTTTGCAGGGGTAAATAAATGATAAATGATCAACGGCGCCATTTGTGAATAAGAACAGTAGATTGACAATATGAGAATGTTTACTAAAATAAATACATACAATTAAAGAACAGGAAACACATTGAGAAATACAACCCGCCGGATAGCTGTCTCTGCTCGGAGCTCACGCTGATGTCTTTATCTTTCAGAAATATTGATTTTCTTTACATATAGTCTACAACATCGTCTTCTTTTTTTCCTCCCTGTATGCACACTGTGAGATTTTCTAGCACCTCAACTCTTCAGTAGATCAGATGAAGATTTCCCGGGTGCGCTTGTGCGGCTTCAGCAGCTGCCCTGCTTATTCACGCTCCCCCCTCTGACCTCTGACCTCATCCATGCCTTTGAGCATCCGGGCTTCTTTTGTTCTAGTTTCACAGTGTGTCGTGACTTCTGACCTCACCTGGGTGCGAAGCTAGCGAATTGAAAACACGGCGGGGTGTCATCAAACCCGGAGATGCGTCCCCATGTCGCCGTGGGTCCATGTGCTGCACATTCTCAGTCCCTGGACATACCCAGAGCTTGATTCAATCGAATTTGTCAAGCATGCACGCACGAGAATAGAACGGCAAATCATTAGAGGATGCGCTGGAGAGGTTTCACGCACGTATCCACTCGTCCTGTGGAGGAGAAAGGGGGCGTGCTCGGAGCTGTCAGTCTTGTCACGCGGCTTTTGTCTCTTCCTATCGGTGTCCTAAAGAGAGTGGACAAAAGGTTCGAAAGTCTCCTGTGTGTCTGTGCTCAATGAAGACAAACCGACAATCGAGGGCAGTATAGACTCAGCCGGGCAGATGACAGGTGCTTTAACGGAAATGTAACTGCTGACTATAGACCGAACATGGAGTGAAATGAGAAGGAGAAACTTACTCATTCGTTCAGTCTTTCAAGGAATAAGTTCATTCACCGTCCATAAGCACTTTTTCCTAGACAGAGTCGAGCATGAAATATGATCAAAGCAGCTACTATAAATAAATAAATAAATAAATAAAGAATATTTAAATGATTGGCACCCCGTCTGGGGTATATCCCCCTTCAAGTCTCCTGGGATAGGCTCCCGGAACACTCGACCCTGGGCACTGGTGACTCAGTGTTATGTGTTTCACCTGCCATGTGAAAGGCCCAGGTTTGATTCTGTAAAACCTGTGCCAAGCTTGTAAGTGTGGACTGAGTGGTCCGCTGTGGCGACCCCTTACCGGGAGCAGCCAAAAGACCAACAACAACTTGTGTTCATAACCTAAGTAAAAAAAAAAAAAAAGCAGGAAACTAGAGGAGGAAACCCACCAAGCACAGGGAGAACATGCAAACAGGCCTGAGGCAGGACTCGAACCCTTGACCCTGGTGGTGCAAGGCCAGAGTGCTAACCCTTACAGCAATACGCCGTAATTAGTTTGTTTTTGTTGGGTTTCTTTAGATTTAGTGTCTAAGTGTTAGCTAGGTTTGTTTTTGTGAGTTATTTTTAGTTCATATACTTGGGAACAAAGTAAACAGTGCACAGATACATTTCTTACGAAATATATTTCCTTCAAATAAATAAGCAAATTCAGTTTTTCAAAAATCTGTGTTTATCAGCTGCAGAGATTTAATACTGAAATGACATTAATAATGACAATTATACACACAATTCTACAGCATGTGTGTACGACGACTTATTATTTGTGACCCTGGAAAACTAGCAGCACTAGTTGCAGGATTTTCTATATGATTTCCCAAGTGAAGACATCAAATTTGGGTCTTGAATCTTGAATCTTGCCGTTGTCATTCTTGACCTTCCAGACCGAAGGCGAAGTTGTTCGTAATCTTTTCCGCAGCCTGGAAATGTTGACGTCTTGTGACGTGTACTTGTGTTTCACAAGATTGAAGTATTCTGACGGCCCCTTTCTCTCGTGTGCCCTTCAATGGATTGGCACACTGTCTAGGGAGTACCCTGTCCTGTGCCCAAAGTCTCCTGGGATAGGCTTCAGGAGACCTACACAGGGTTGAGATGGTTAGCACTGTTGCCTTGCACTTCCAGGCCCTGGGTTTGATTCCCACATCAGGTCTGTGTGCATGGAGTTTGAGTGTTCTCCTCATGCTTGGTAGATTTCCTCCGGGTTCTCCGGTTTCCTCCCACAGTCCAAAGACATGCAGATTAGGCTAATTGGCGTTCCCGTAGCGTGTGTGAATGAGAATGGGAATGTGGACTAGAGGTTCTACCATGGTTGTACAAAATGGGGAAAAAATACACAATGGTCACCATTGGCCTCCACGGTTCCTGGTTGGACTACAGAGGTTTCTAGGATCGATGAAATGAATACATAACGATTTCGAGCTTGGTCAAGTTTTTTTTCCATTGTTGATTGTTGCAATTTCTCCCGTGTTTGAACCGAACTCCTAGGAACATCCTGATGAAGACCCTTCAATCTGAAGATCACTGTGATTTAGGGTCAGAGTCACCAATCTGGGAAATCCCCCTTGTTTGCAAACTTGTTTTTGCACATGAAAGGGATTGCCACGAAATGCTGCCATGCTGCTTCAAAAGTAACCGCACCCTCTGCTTAACATACGGTATACAGTGCTAATTTGTGTTCTTATCACAATTCATGTATAATGGAAGCTCTGTAAACCCCCTCCCCACACCCAAAGAGACACAGATCCACCCCGAGAGGGCAAAAACGACCTGGTGTTGCCGGGTGGGCTGTGTGTTTTACTTGGCAGTGCTTGCACAGAGTTTGTTGGGTGTAACTGACTCAAGATACCTCAAGGCACCAAGCTTAGAGGCAAACACCTGCGTCTGCTATTTGGTGAGACTGGAGTGCCTACACACACACACACACACACACACGCACACAAAATCTTATCGCTACCCGCTATAGCATGTTCGGAGTGAAACAAATCAAAAAGCTGCTCTGTGTGTGTGTGCATGCTGTCTTGTGCTGCCTTTCATCATGGCAAGGTGTATAATTAGCATGAAAGTGATGCTTACATTTAAAAAGCTGTAGTATAATTTGTCTGTCTTTATCGAAACAAACAGCAGTCCCACCCCAGCGCTGTCCATGTGAGAGTCTGAGCCATGATTGATCCTGATCCAGTCGACCCGGGGTTCAATTATCATCAAAAACTATGCACACGATCTCCAGCCGCCAGTCTACAGTACCTCTATACCCTGTCTCTCTCACGCTAATATAGCTAGCTTCGATTGAGCCGATGCCGGTTTAGGTTTCGCCTGGGCTCGTTATAATGGAAACGAAGTGTCCAATTTGTCTCTACATGCGTCTCTGCTCCCTCAGACAAACCAGCGAATACAAACCGCACTTACAGTATGCATGTGCTGTCCCGCCGCGGCACGGTGCCGTAACCGACGTGGCACGCTACGTAATGACAGGATGCATCAAGCCCTTTCCCCAGTTTCATGTTTGCTCTCCATTTTGTGGCGAAACCCTAAACGGTGTAGGATGTGATTCAGCACATTGCGTACTCGTGTAAAACACCCCCGACTCCAGCCGCGCCCCGATAGGCGACAGGAAGAGCGGGTAAAAAAAGGGTGAAAGGAATGTTTAGTAAAAAAAAAAAAAAGAAAGAAAAAAAATCACTCACTTCTGGTTTAATTGCGTGTGGAACTTAATGAAAACAGTTATCTCGTAATTATCCTTCTGGCAGTACGACTTCAGCCCCGTTAGCAGTTAGGGGAGCCACAAGGTTTTAGGGCCACGGATTGCCAGGACAAGCTGCCAGGAAGCTTTAATATGGAAACATAGCTGGTGAAAGCTCAAACCAAAGCGACATACTCGCCTGCCACTCTGGAAAAAAAAGAAAAGTAATGGTGGATTCCCGAAAGAGGCGAACCCAAGAACACGGGCCACAGGCGCAGCGGCAGAGGAAGGATGTGTGAACACGGGTTTGCGGTGTCAGGACTTCTAGTTCTCGCACGAATACTTTTCTGCTTTCAGCCTAACGAGGGGAATAAGACTTTGTGATTGAGTGTTAATTGCTTTTTTTCTCATGTTGTAAGAAAAAAAAATAAAAAGTTGATTAGTACGGGTTCAGTATCGATGTCTGGCTCACATCTTTCTTCGGCCTTTCATTGTCTTTAGAACTGACTGTTGCTTTAATTTGTTATTACTTATTAATTAATATTTATTTATTATTATTTCATTTGTTAATTAATTTTACGGTGGCACGGTGGTGTAGTGGTGGCCACTGTCGCCTTGGACCTCCAGGGTCTGGGTTCAGTTCCCGCCTCGGGGTCTGTGTGCATGTTCTTCCCATGCTTGGTGGATTTCCTCTGGGTTCTCCGGTTTCCTCCCACAAGCAAAAGACATAGAGATTAGGGTAATTCATGTTCCCAAATTCCCTGCAGTGTGTGAATGTTGACTGAACCATCAACATACTGTACAATGGTCACAATTGGCCTCAATGGTTCCTACTGTAGATGGATGGAGAGAATTCATTTCATGACTGCTTTAATGCTCTTAGGGGATTGTTTACATTTTGACATTATGGCTGCACAAAACTAAATTTCACAACGCAATTCTTGTAATACTTTTTATTTCTTTTCTTTTCTTTTTTTTTTTTTTTATTATCTGTCTTAAAAATGTTCTTGCTCTACAGCAGTTACTCGTGACTTTTGCACAGTACGGTTTCCTGACATTACTGACAATACGGACATAAAATATTTTACTAATATTTTAGATAAATATTTCATGAGAGTATTTTAGAGTCGTATCACCATACTGTTCTTGAAGTCTTCTGTAAATGTCAATCACTTGTACTGCCTTGATTCACCAGAAATTTCACCTCAAGTCCCAGTTTGACTCGAACGCCCATTTTATCTTTTTGTATATCTTTAATTTAAACTCCAGACTGGGATCAGTTATCGGTTGGGACAAAATTGTCAGAGCTGGATTTACAGCGTTTTGGAAAATCTGTATAATGGAGATGATTTTACTGAAATATTTTTGCATTTCTGCTTTTCAACACCCTTATTGCTCGAAGAAACAGCACAATACTTGTAATACTTCTCGCTTCCTTTAAAAAAAAAAAATATTTGTCTCAAAATCGTGAACATGAACATATCTCATTTTGCTAAAAAACTGTTCATATTGTGAGAGTTTATTGCAACAGTTTGTATTGGACTATAAAAACACATCACAGTTCTGCTCTGACCCGTAACCGAGCCTGTTCGTTCTGCCATTTCCTGATGATCAGACTTTCCCCCGACTCGTGCTTCATTCTTATTCTCTAACACACCTTCGAGCAGGTACTCGGTGTTTATGAGTTGCCGAGGGTTTCGAGGACCTGGAATGTGGAGCCACTTGAGAACTGGGTTGAAACTCACTGTTGTTTTATTTGTTGATGTTTGTCCCGGACATTTTACGCGTTGTCTATTGTAAATATATTTCGCCTGCAGGCTTGGGTTCTGTGTGAACGCGGTGGAAGGATAGGCCGGAGGGGGGGGGGGGAAGCAGGGGCCCGGAGTTAATAATAGCCGCAGGCAGGATGTGTGTTTGCTGGGCAGCCTGTTCTACACATGGGCCTGTGGGGATCAGGGTGATTGAGGGACTCAACTATTCTTTTAAGCACTTTTTCTGACTTCTGACCACACCCACGGTCACGGTTTCCTTTCTCTTCACTTCTGCATTTTTTACCCAAATCTGATTTTCTCAGATTTTTGTTTCCTTACACTTTCCCTTCTTATATCTTTTTTTTTTTGTTGTTTTTGTGCTGAGGAATTTCGTAGTGAGAGATAGGAGAGATACTGTAGGTTGTGGAATGTGTGTGGGAAGGGTTCACGCTCGCGTACGTGCATGTGTGTGTGTGTGTGTGTGCATGTGTGTGTGTGAGTCTGTGTAATTAGTTTCTCGTACCCTTGACTATACTGAAGTGACGTGTGCGGTAATGATAGTGTTAGCTTGTGCTAATCTGCCACCACACACACACACACACACACACACACACACACACACACACACGAGCGTGCACCCTTCCCTCTCAGCTGCACACTGTTAATTATACAGGACGCGGGCCTTCATGGCGAGCATATTGTGTGTGGCAGGCCGGCGGCGGGGTTATGAATGATCCTGAAGACGAGGACAGGAGTGTGAGGAGATAGTTATGAAAATTTCATCTGTCTGGCGTGGCGGCTGCAGCTGCTGCTGTCACGAGGAGAAATTACAGCAGGTCAAAGCAGTCAGAGGGAAAGAGGAGCATCAGGATGGCCCTGTCAGTACTATCTCGCAGACACACACACACACACACACATATACACACACACACACACACACGAGTAAAACTCAGGGCTGTCTGAGTTTATTATCCAACTTCTCCTAGCAGACAGTCGATAGGTAGAACAGACCTTCGGACCTCACCTCTCGCCATCATCATTAACACGTCATACATTAGGTGTGTGTGTGTGTGTGTGTGTTTGGGGAAAAAAAAAAACACCTCATTTCTTTTATAATTAGTGTGTGTGGTTTCCAGATTTCTCCCATCCATCATAATCGGGAAGCCGCTTTGCTCCTCTCGATTCTCTAGGTTTCTATTAGCGCAGCATGTGTTAATTACGGCCCTCAGAACTCTGCTCTCAGACAAATGACAAACCCGAGCTACAGATGTAGCGTGCGGCGATACAGCTTTCGCGTTCCCTGCTATGAAAAAAAAAAAAGTCATTACTACAGTAGGTAATGAGGCCTGCATTAGCCACAGGTTTTTTTCGTCCCTCTGAAATTTGTGAAGCAGCTGTTGTTGGTTCGCTGCCTTGAGAATTATATAAATTATATAACTGTAATGTATAAATTATGCATTAAAAAGATAGAAATCTTAGGCTCTATTCTGAGGTTCTGTTTATTAATTGGTGATTTCTGAGAATTTCTCCTCTTTATGTCTATTACGTTTTGGTTTCGGTTTCCTGCGATAGTCACACAGTGACCTGTGTATCATTCGAACTTTGAAAGAAACGTCTACATTAAGGCATGAACCAGTGAGAAACATGACTTATGATCAGACCGGTGATGAGTATACTGGTGATGCTGAATGCTGAGTGGTTGGAACAGACGAGATGGGAAATGAGGTCGCTGCTGAGGTAGCATATACAACTAATTGTTAAATTGTATCTTTTGCCATTTTGCAGCCTGTCTCATTAAAACATCTCCTCCCGTTTGTGTCGCAACCGCAGACCATTTGTCTCCATCTAACTCTGTCTTCCACATCTTCCCTTGTCATTCCCAACCTCCCACATGTCCTCCCTCACCTCCTCCATAACCCTCCTCTTGGACATTCCCCTCCCGATATATCCATCCTCTGCACATTACACCCAAACCAAATGAATCTGTCCCCTCTAACCTTGTCCCTAAACGTCCTACAGTACCTGCACTACTAATATACTCTGTCCATTCTTGTCACTCCCAAAGCAAATCTCCGCATCTTCAGCTCTGCCTCCTCCAGCTCCGCTTCCTGACATTTGTGTCTGCGGCAACGTCTCCAAACACTCTCACTCATTCGTCTGCTGTATGTCGGGAGACGAATTCTTTTCTTCCTTTTCTATCCGTTTTCCATCCAGCTCCAATATTCACTATAACTTATTCTCCCTCCTGTAACAGTCCACTTACAGTATATGCTGGAAAAAAAATCTTTTCTTTTTATTTTTATATGCCCTCGCTCCCTTTTTCTCCCTTTCTCTCACTTTCTCGCACACACACAGCCTCTTTCTTTTTAGTATCATGAAATCACAATGTGATATATTCAGCCCGAGGTGGAACTATCCACTATGCCGTTTGACACGGAGGAGCTGAATTCCTGCTGCACTCTGCTATCTAAATAGCCTTTCAAGCTCTGGTGCCCCCCCCCCCATCTCACACACACACACACACACACACACCTTTTCCCTGTTTCCCCAGCACACACATTCTCTCAGCACACAATTTCTGCCTTATCGTGCATTTATGAGACTCTAAACTACACTTGCGGGTCCACTAAAGACATCTGACGGATAAAGTTGTCAAGCTGCGTTAGAGGAGGCTCTTGGCTTGGTTATGGATGCTTCACGGGGTCGTTTTTTTCCTTTTTTTTTCTTTGCCGGTTTTATTTCTTTCCTTAAGTTTTTCCCCTGAAAGTGAAAAGGATTAATCTAATTTGCAGCTGATGGCAGGAACGGGCAAATAAACTGCTGAAGATAATGTAGCGCAGGAAGAAACCAGACATGAGTCACTCGCTCAGGGTAACTTTGTGTGTGTGTGTGTGTGTGTGTGTGTGTGTGTGTGTGTGTGTGTGTGTGTGTGTGTGGTGTGACTTGCTGAGCGGAGGTTCTCTTTGCTGCCTTAGCGAAGCTGTCACAGTTTCGGCTTTTCTAATGGCAGCTGATTAGGAGAAACACACATGCCGAGCTTATTAACCACGGGGCTGACAGCAGCATTTTGCTGCACTGGCAAACTGGCATTAGTGCTTATTATTAGGGAGAGAGAGACAGAGAGAGAGACAGAGAGAGAGAGGACTCTACGCTGACTACCTGGGACATCCCTGGCTTACCTTTTCCCACCAACGTTCAGACTTTGTGTCATTCAGACTTGCAGCATTTAAACGGATGCCTGTTTACCCTGATACACACGTCTACAAACTCCCGACAAGTTCATGGAATGATATTTGTTTTTAGAAATCCGTAACGAAGTCAGCAAAGCGGAGTTCCACTTCGAATAACAAAATACGAGGGATGTTGGCTAAGTGGTTAGCACTGTCGCCTCGCACCTCCAGGTTCCGGGTTCGATTCCCACCTTGGGTCGATATACACTATGTGTGTTTGCCCTGCGAAGGATTGGCACCCTGTCCAGAGTGTACCCCGCCCCGTGCCCTAAGTCTCCTGGGATAGCCTCCAGGCCTCGTGCGACCCTTTAAACAGGATAAAGCAGTATAGATGATGAGTGATTGATTAATATGAGGGATGTTCAAAAAGTCAAACCGAACTTTTGATTGATTTCATTCATTTGTTATACAAATTATCCTTTACAGGGTTGTGAGGGGGCCTGGAGGCTATCCTGGGATACTTTGGGCTCGAGACGGTATATTCTGGACAGGGTGCCAATTCATCACACATTTACACACTATACGGGCAATTTGGGAACAGCAAATAGCCTAACCTGGATTACTTTAGACTGAGGGAGGAAACCGAAGTATCCAAAGGGAAACACACCAATCACGGGGAGAACATGCAAGCAAAGCAAACAGTGCTAACCACTACACCATTCAATAATATTTCGACTTGGACCGTGGCGTAGTCATCGGTGAGGGGTTGGTTTGAGTGTTTCTGAATCGTTTTAAAAATTCACATCACCAGCGCTTTAGCTGACTCATGCAAACTCCACACACACAGACAGACCTGAGGCGAGAATCGAATCCACGACCCTGTACAGTAGATACTAGGCCCACATCTACACCACCATACGATCACAGAACACAGTTACTGTATTAGAGTAAAACCCCTAAAACGTTGGCCCCCCAGGAACTCCTTAAATGCCCCAAATATGTGGAAATAATGTGGAGTGAGATCAGGACTGTACAGGAGGTTGCGGCGATAACTCCCAGGCAAGTTTCTGTAATGTACAAGTGATGTTGGTGAATGATTGCGTGCAATATGGGCAATTTGGGAACGCTAATTAGCCTAATGTGCATGTCCCACTTTGGACTGTGGGAGGAAACCGGAGTATTGGTGGGGAAAACCCACCAAGTCCAGGGAGAACATGCAAACTCCCTGCACACAGACGCAGGGTGGGAATCGAACCCGAAACCTGGAGGTTCAAGGTGACAGTGCGAACCACTAAGCCAGTTCCCACAGACAGATGCATCTCTTCTGTAATTTGTCGATTTTTCAATGATCCGGCGTTCCACCTGCTTGAACGACTGCATTCACGGATGTACGGCCTTTTTTAAACACCTTTCAAATGTTCAACAGCGGCTTAGAGCCTGATCACCGTACTGTGTGAAGTCTTTTGTAAATGTCAATCAGTCTTTTTACGCCTTTATTCACCAGATAGTTGAATGTCCTAAAGTCCTGGTTTGATTTGAAAGCTTCTTGTGAAAGAAAGACAAGAAACAGCAAAACAAGATGAAGCATCGTGTTGGTATGTACATGGTTTTTGTGTGTGTTGATGATTGATATCAAAAGCTTGTTCTAAAGTTGTTGAGTAATAATGATCAACGACCAATACTAGTCATGTTCAGGTGTGTTCCCTCTCCTATAATTATAAGACTCTGCCTGAGGTGCATCAATCCGATGCACACGTCCAGGTTCGAGTGACTACTCCGAAAACTATGCGTAACTGTAATTGCGAGACTCAATAAGAATGCGGTTTGCAGCTTTTATAGTCTCGAGATTGGCCTGCTTGTATCCAGGCGATCAGCTTTAATCGACTCACCTGCGTAGCCGTAATCCAATCCCGGCTCGTCGCATCGCTGCTGTGGACTGTTTCTTGGCCACGCTTCAGGTTTTCACATGTTGCCTCGCCTAAAGACATGGTTCCGAATGAAATATCTGTTGCGTGTCTTTCAGGGCTGACAATGCAAAAGTCACTCAACGTGCTTTAATTGAGCTATCAGCGCACACTTTCCCACAGCATGTGTGGGCCTTCTCATGCAAATACATGAAAGCGCGAAACACGAGCTTGAAATCGTATACACGTGTTTACTGTACACTGATGAGAGCAGAGTTCACTGGTACTGCCAAAGCCTCAGGCAGGCAAGGGAAACACACACACACACACACACACACACACACACACAGAGTATATGTGCCAAAGCAGGAATGTTGCTACCTGGCATATCACTTTAAAGTACCAGTTATGTAGTGTGTGTCGTTTTTCACATGGGATTCCTTCAGGTTTTCAGGTTTCCTTCTCTTCTCCTCCCAAAAACACACTGGAAGATCTGCACACCTGCATATCATAATCGGCCAATCATCAGCATCGGCAGCATAATTAGCCAAAAATATCTGTAGCCTATTCCTGGATATCTTGGTTACTAGTCGGGGAACACCCTGGACACACACTACAGCCAATTTTGGGAACGCCACTTAACTTAAGCTGCATGTCTTTGGATTTTGGGAGGAAACTGGTGTGCCAGAAGGAAACCCACCAAGCACATGGGGAGAACATGCACGCCCGAGGTGTGGATCGAACCCTCGACCCGGGAGGGGCGAGGCCATGGTGCTAACCACTACTCCACTATGCAACCTAAATACAGACTCGATTAAATATGTAATTTAACATCAGTACGAGAACCTAGACACAATCGTTCATTCGGTTGATGTTTCCGTTTTGCTTATTTGTAGTTGTATATGAGCAAATCTTCATAAGCTGTGGATTTTCTAGAAATCCCCCCACCATGGGGATCCCCCCACTCTGCTCTGCATCCCTGTACTGTACATCGCCTCCTTCTGGTTCTCACACACTGGTTCTGGTTCTAATGCTAACTATATTTGAAAGTAATGCGTTTGTGCATCTGGACCGGGCGGGTTTTTGGTGTGCGCTGCGGGACTGTGATAGCTCTAATTGGAGACCAGCGGTTTATGATAATCGCAGCATAACATCGCATCATTACCAGCTCCTGCAGCTTGATGAAAACGTTTGGGGGTTTTTCAGGATGCTTCTTGCCTAAGGTTGAGTGTGTGTGTGTGTGTGTGTGTGTGGGTGTGTGTGTGTGTGTGCATGTGTGTATATGTGCTAGCTACCTGGAACAGCTCATTACCAGATGACTTCAGGACCTCACACAGTCGTCACTTTAATCAGCACAAAACCAGTTTAACATGACGTTTCCTGCAGCTGTTGTACCTGGACGGAGGCGTTTTCTCCATTACCAGAGCTCAATCATATACTGTACAGAAAGCGCTGATGTACTGTAGGCATCTCGCTCCCGCCATTTTACATCAGATTTAAGAACAATAGAGAACTGACGTGGGCTCAGAAAACGAGGGACTTCTACGTTCTTAGTCATTGACACGGTGCGTCGAAATAATGCACATGCAGAACGACCAGACCGGGTGGGTGAGCCAGGTGTTAAATTGCAAGCGCTGCACATTTACATCACTCTCACCAAACCCAGCGCTCTGCCTGGAGCTCATGCTCTAGTCCCGCCTTCATGCTCTAGGATTGGCTCGTACTTCAGACTTCTGGCATTCTAACCAATCAGAACATCTTGTAATAATTTTTTTTTGTTGGAAAAAGGTTATTTTATGTCCAGCTGTGTGCCGAATGAGCCGAGTGCTTCTGCGATCCAAAACTAAAAGTCTGGTCCTGTTGATCTGTCTCAACCTTCTCAATCTTCTTCTCCTTCATATTCATCTTTTAAACCTTTCCCTTTTTATCTTTTTAAATGTTTGATTTCCATCATAATTTTCACCATCAACATACTCATCTTCTTTGCCTTTTTAACTTTTCCCGTCCTATATTTCATTTCCATCATCATCATCATCATCATCATCATCATCATCATCTTCTTCTTCTTCTTCCATGGTCTCTTTTATCTCCATTTCATCTTATTCCTTCTCATCAACATCTTCATCATCATCATTTTTCTTTTTCTTCTTCTTCTTCTTCTTCTTCTTCTTCCATGATCTCTTTTATCTCAGCTTATTTTTTAATCATTATCATCATCTTATTTTTTTTATTATTCTTCTTTATTTGTGCAATACGGATTAAAACACCCAAATAATGAGTAACTTGTTTGATGTTCTGCATGTAAAGTTTTTTCCCCCTGCATGTTAATTTAGCAGAGTAACTCCTGACTTGTTGCTCTCCTTTTTCTTTTCCTAACTTTTTCTTTCTGTCAGTCTGATATCTGTCCTGTAGGTTTAAATTGCTTCGCATCATATATCTGGAGCCATTTGCACGTTTATCTTTAACGGGGTCTAATAAGCGGTTATTCGTGGCAGAAAAACATCAGCGTGCTAGTCTGCTTTAAATTGCAGGCAGATGACGCCAGTATGTGTGTGTGTGTGTGTGGGGGGGGGGGGGGTCTCTCCTCTTTTATAAGACACTTAGAGAGAGCAGAACCCAGACACGGCACGGTGGATCCTGTGCGGTAAATGGCATTTATTCAGCCGGTTAGTCTGGGAAAACATATGGTGCCATTTGGAGCCGCAGACTGCAGCATGCTGTTCTTCTTTAATTAAAGAACTGCAGTCAGTGTGGGCCGCCGTTAGCACTCTGTCAACCAGCGAGCACCACACTGACTGAGAGGTGACACACACATGCACGAAGACACGCTCGAACACAGACACACCCCTACAGTATATACGCTGGCAGGGCGTAAACACACGAAAACACTAACAAACACACGCTTACAAACATTTACTCTGTGATCGTTCCCCAGAAACATTGCTCGGTTGATTGTAATTGGAGCCACTATCCTGTCATTTCAGTGTTTGTATAGTTACTCTGTGTTCTTTCTGCTTCACTTTGGCTCTCTGTTTAAGTGTGTGCATGTATATGTGTGTGTGTGTGTGTGTGTGTGTGTGTGTGTGTGTGTGTGTGTGTGTGTGTGTGTGTGTGTGTGTGTGTGTGTGGAAGCATGTGATAGCAGGTGCAGTGTGGAAGCATGTAATAGCAAGTACACACACACACACACACACACACACACACACACTCAAACATATCCAATCATACACCACAGACAACCTGAAATCACTGATCAAGATAATCTGCATGGCTTTGTGCCAGGTAAGGAAACTGGAGTACCAGGAGGAAACCCACCAAGCACCTAAGTAGATGAAATTCATCCTCACTTTATTTATGGTGGATTAAATAATTTATTAATATTTGTTTATGATGTATGTTTACGTTTGATCTGAATTGATTTGATTGCAGAAGTGTAAAAGTGGATAAACAAAAGTAAATAATTACTTAAGTAAGAAATACTACAATTCGGATAAATGTGTTTTTGTTCTTTTAAATTCATTTATAAGTACTAGGGAAGAAGTTCTCATTAACCTTACATTATAACCTTAACGAATTTTTCATAAAAAAAAAAAAAAAACACAAAATCCAAATCTAGTATACTGGTAAACTTAAATTCAAAATGAAATACACAATCATATACTGTACTACCTGAACTGAATAAATGCTTATTACAACCATCCATTTTTTTTTAAATAAAAAAAAAAATTATGCTTGAAATAAAGAATTAACTAAAATTAAATTAACACTGAAAAAAAAATTGCACTTAAGCAAAATTGACAAAGATAAAGTATTCTTTTAAGTATTACTTAAAAGTTACAGTTCTGATTGTTATAAAAATAAAAAAAATAAAAACTAAGACTAGAGACTCCTTTCAAAACCATCTCGTTAAAGAGAACTTCATAGTTGCACCAATGATTAAACACTCCTTTAATCTGTTTAAATGGTGCATCCATCATGCAAGTCTCCATGTATGCTGTTACAATAGAAATAAAAACATTAGAAAAAGCAGTTTATTATAAAGCAGTATAAAAATGTATGGAAATGTTCTGACCAATCAGAAATGAGGCTTGAGGCGCACTGTGGTAAATCATGACTTGTAGGCAGGATAAACCTCATAAAACACTCGATACACTTAGCTTCATGTTGTTTTTATATCACCTTTTATTACACGTTTATTAAGTGCCTTAATAAAGTATACAGTGGGAGGTCAAGACCGTAAACCCTTCTCGGGTAAATTTTCTGAACGAAGTCCTCTTCTGGACTAATTCCTGAGTGCCGGAGGCCTCAGCTTGTTATTTCAGAAGTCCACATGATTGGCCCATCGCTTGCCTCTGTAGTTTTCCTCATCCTGGCACGAAGCGTTCAGCTTATAAAGTGTGTTATTAGGAAGGTGTGCAGGACTCATGCTGAGGAAAGCTGGATTGGTTTAGTTGAATCACAGGCCAGAACAGGATTTGTGTCAGGAACACACTCCGTATAGACAGAACTTCAGTCTCTAGACTGAGCAAGGACTCCGGGAGTTCTTTTAGCAGAAACATGGTTCAAGAAGGGAACATCAATAAAGGAGACATTCATCAACATTTTTTGTATTATTTCATTCTTTTTCTTTCTTTCTTACTTATTGATTTATTTAGTTATTTATGTATCAATGAATGACACATCATACTTTATAGTAGTGATGCAACGTTACGGTACATCTTTTTGACATCTTTTTATTTATATATATATATATATATATATATATATATGGTTAAAAATAAACGAACAACCCCCCAACTACCACCCATACCCCCCCCCCCGTTTTTTAAGTTACATTCATTCCCTTAGTGTACATTACCAGGATAACAAATAAATGCATAAATATAAAATAGAAATATTTTCATACAAATAAATCTATATTAAATTAATTTATACATAAATTTCATAAATATAAAATCTAATAAATATTAAAGTATATAAATAAATAAATAAATATTTTTTAAAATAAATGCTATGATAAATCAACAACAAGAACAATAATAATAATAATAAAAAAAAGAATAATAGTAAAATTAATAATAATGCACTAAATTCTAAGTAGAAATGTAATAAAGCCAACACTAGCAATAATGTAAATGTTTTGTTTTTATTTATTAGTTTATTTGTCGTTTGTTACAGAATATGATATTTTCCTCCCCTTTGGTATTTGATCGGTTCTGTGTTTTAGTTTAAAATTCTGCAACAGGTTTCTGGTATCACTAATGATGTTAAATCAGTTATAAAATGTAATTTCCTTAATTTTTCCTGAAAATCTATAAACCACAAAACTTCAGCTTGTTCTTGAGAAACCACAAAATGCGAATTTGTTTATTCTGAAAACTTTTCTGTGGTATAAACCTTAAACTTACACCTTTTCCTGAGACTGTTACAAAAGCACTGGCACTGGAGACTCCTTCCATAGCAAGCGTCTCTTTATAGAAACCTCTTACAGATTAATCCCATGCTGTGATTTGACTTGAAGCTGGAACTACCGTATCCTCAGAGCTGTTGGCAATTAATCAACACCTTCTTGTTAACCAGAATCATTTCTGTCGTATTTCACGGAGAACTCCAAGAGGTGTTATTTTAAACAGGTGAAACTAAAACTAATGCACTTTAAACAGATTACAGTGTTCAGATCTGTATCATTTCTCCTTCACATTAAGTGAACACACATGTGCTTATGATGAAAGTATTTTTCTATGATTTTTTGTGAATGGCTCGAACATGATTAGATTATTGTCAGGGCTTTAAAGTTCTTTTTCTTTGCAGGAGATGTTTTGAGTCACGGCCGTTTCTCACCGAGGTCCTGAACTCTATGTACGATACGCTGGAGATTTGTTACTTTTTAATCTTTTACTGCGTCACAATGTTATGTTTGGTTTTCTGCCTACCCTAATTTAGCCACGTTTACTGACATGAAAAAGGTTTTCGTTTTGTTTCTTTTTTTCCTTTCCTACAGAACAACTTCCTCTTTGTCTAAGCATGGATGTTCTCTTTCTTTCTTTCTTTATTTCTCGTTTCTTTTTTAATTTTTTTGCCCTGAAAACGCATTTTCGATCCTGTACACAAACGTGAGACATTTTCTTATTATCTCTTATTAAAGTCACCTCTGGGTCTGAGTATCTAATTTTGCTCTCTAACCTGCTTTCTTCAAATACCAATTTTACCTTGTCTTTTATTATCTTTTTTTTCTGAAAAGAATAAAGGTATTAATCTTTTATGTTTTTTCTTTTTTTGGGAAAAAAAAAAATCAGATGAGTTTTTTTTTTTTTTTTTTTAGTAAGACCTCCACACGTCTCGGATAGGTCTGCTATTATGGAGGGATGCTGAATTGTCGAGTAAATCAATACTTTGCCGTAATGTTAAAGGGATCTGCTTTCAAAGGACAGCGTTCAAATTTTGTACGCTTATGCATTTTTTTTTTTAAAGCTCTTTTCCATTTCGTTTCTGTTTCACTTGTTATCGTAGTTGCTGTTGTTTGTATGTTATTTTAGCTTCTTTCCCAAGTAGCAATTTGCAATTCGGATGAAAATACAATTAAACGCACATCTGGATCCAATGCGAGTAACGCCTGCCAGATGGATGCCCGTATTGAAGCCCTACCTCGACCAACCGTTGCAGGTCTGGGCCTCAGAAATGTAAATCTGCAAAGTGCAACTTAAACCCTGAGACGTGCAAACTTCATCTTTATTCGGCTTCGTATGAGGATGCAGTGATGGCTTTCTTTTGCGTACCTAGTGATTATGTCCTCCATAGTAACCCTGTACACAAACATAAACACACTGGTGTAACGCAGTGCCGCTGTCTGGATATGGATCTCTGTCTGTATACGCGCTACAAATGGACTCGTTGGTATTTTTTCTCTATTTATTTCCCCCGAATTTATTGCCCTCCTAGTTCCATTCCAACCATTTTATGACATCATATACGATACTATCGTCTCCGAATCTGAGCAAGCGCATCTTCTCTGTTGAAGGATGTTGTAACACGCTCACAGGAAAGCGAAATCCATCGTCTTCTACATACGTGAGCTTGCAGAAATCAGTGATTGTCAAATGCTGGTGTGACTGACAAAGCAGAGAGGTACACCGTTCCATCCAGTTTTGCTCTCTTGAACTCCTCTAGATGGCTGTGGAACGTTTTTTTGGGATTCGACCACACAACCTTGTTAAGTGGTCGCTGTACTGTGAAGTCAGAGAACTCCTGGAAAAAAAATATATTAAACCCACTCCATGACACAAAGCTTGATCTAGCACATCATTTCGCGGGGCGTTACCATAGTGATAGTCAAAATTAACACAAAGTTAAGCAAAAGATATGGAGTCGTGCTCGAATTATATCTAGCAACCATACACAGGAATGCAGACTTAGTCTACATCATGAATGATCACGTCCAGGGAAAATTCTTCACCTAAGATTAGGTCTGGAGCTCCTTCCACGATCATTAATTATGAGGCTGTTCCTGAAGCTGTATCATTTTACCCTCCAAGGAAAAAGAAAATGACAGACTCACACTCACGTTACTAAAAGGTCAAGATATGAACTTTACACCTACCTTTACTAAAGCTTGATCTACTTCCAAAGCCTAATCTTTAGATAAGATCTTTTTAAGCTTCAGCACTCTCTCTTAAACCTTACCAAACTTGAGCTGGCTTAAAGACGACCAGACGGGTCAGGCATTTTTCGAATTTGATCAGTGGAATAAACCTTGTGTGGTTTGACCGGATTTACCCGAACTCGACGATCACCCCGCGTCCCGACAAAGTGCCTGTATGGATCGTCGAAAGAGAAAAATGGAAACAATCGTCCTTTTATCAGGGAGATAACAAGATAATTCTTACAATGTTAAACAGGTAGCCCTGAAGCCATAGTGCGCCATTAGTGACGAGCGTGTCATGGAGCGGGAGGGGATTTGAATAAGTACCTGCTCGGCTATTGTTTACTTTGTGAGAACCCTGCAAGACTGAAGACACACCGTCTACTCGCGTTACCTGCTGTCTGTCGAGTGATTGATCATGCTGTGGAAAAGCGGATGGTCCCGGTCTACGCCGAAGCACAGACGCTCACTCACTGAAATATGCCCCTCTTTTTCGCTGTCTGTCTCTCTGTCTCTCTGTCTCCATGTCTCATACAAGTACAAACACCTCTTGACACCCTTTATTACCCAGAAACAAACCCCGGAGGTTGAGGCCAAAAACATTGCGAATATAGGAAAATTGAGCCGCTTTGAAGTGAAGTGTTTTTGATAACTACTTGGTATGCTTCCTGAAGGATAACCTGTAGGCTTGGCTTCCTCAAAACCCTAATCCCTTTGATTAGGTGCCAGACCAGATAGCTTTCTTTTCTCTCTTTCTTTATCGCTCATTCTCTGTTTTAGGCTTTCTCTTTTCCTCTCGCCTCCTCTCTGAAGGCCTTGCCTGCTTACACCTCCTCATCTATGCTTTGAAAGCACTCCTCTCTAAACTCTCAATGTGTACACTCAGACCTAGTTAAGACAATCGAAACCCTCTTTAGAAGTTTTTTTTTTATTTTTTATCTCTCTCTTCTGCTGATACCGAGTCGAGCACAGCAGACCTCTGAGCAATAAGCCTCTTGTTCCTGTCCGGGGTCACGCTGGCCTTGTGCTCTCATTTACTCATTTACTCCTCGCTGCTTTATTGGGATGACTCATTGCTTGGCCATGTGTGTGTGCATGCCTTTGTGTTTACCTCTGCCTGGCATCACCAGTATCACCTTTGCCAGGCCGCAGTGAAACCTCCGGCTTACCCTAGCTCAACCCGAGGTCTCATTGGCACAACAGGGTCATAATGATGATGCCAGAGGATCCAGGATAAGGCTTTCAGTTCAGTTAGATCTGGCCTGCTTCTAGAAGAACAGCATAGAACCGCGGCCAGACGTAACCTCGCTGCAGAAACAGCAAACAGCCATCGGGTTACTTAATCACCTCTAATAGCCATCGGCTTTGCTGCTTGAGCTGCTCGCCCCTGACAAACACACACACATGCAAAGGCACACCAGTTCAAGTCTGCTAAAGCTGCCGTGGTCCAGGTCAGTGCCAGAACAAACACCAAACTTCTGCACGCACCACAGGCCAAGCACCAGACACAAATTCAGGAAGTCGTTATTATTATTATTATTATTATTATTATAATAAGAAGTAGTAGTAGTAATAGTTATAATATTGTTAGAATTATTAGTCACAATTCACTTAATAATAATAATAACGACTTCATGAATTTGTGTCTGGTGCTTGGCCATGTGATTTATACAACTTGTATAACAATTATTATACAAATTTACTTATAGTTATGCAATTATTAAACAATTTAGATATATTAAAAAATATATAAAATATATTAAAAAATCATAATAATAATTTAAATTAATTATAAGCAGTTAGTATAATAATAATAATAATAATAATAATAATAATAATAATAATACAAACCATGGTCCATGTGATTTGATAATTTTGTGCACATAAGTTATTAATTATTTAAAATATGAAATAAAAAATAAATAATAATGCCAACTTATAATAATAATATATAATGATGCTTTTTTAACCCCCCCCTCCCATCTCTCTTCCATTACTCAGGAGCTTTTACTTAACTTCTATATCCACAAATTCCACACAATCTCACACCAGCCAGCTCCTAATGCGACCTGTTTGTATATAACCCTTATATTCCCAATCCTTACTGACAGCTCGTGCCAAAGATTGCTTTATTGAATTTTTACGATAAAGGTAAAAAAAATGTATGCCAGTATCTGCCAGATTCATTTATATATAATTGTTTTTATGGAATATGTCATAACAGACTCCGGTAACATTCCCTGCATATACTTTGGCCTTTTAAACAAGCCACAAGTTTGAGAATGGGCTTGCTATTTTTTATAATCGCTTTCTGCATCAGCTGTTTGCGAGGTTTTGAGGAACGAATGTCTGGCTTTTTTTTATTTTTTTTAATAAAAGAAAGAAGTGTTTATGCATGCCCATATCTTCCCAAAGCATCAGATTTAGCAATAGAAATGTAAATCTCTGGTGCTTTTAGCTCATGTTGCTGCATTATCTTTTGTTATTTCTTATGAGTCCTACCCAAAGATGTTCTATCTAGATGGCTTTTCCTTGTGCTTTGGCTTTAACCTAAACAAGGGATATGGTGTCTCGAGTTACTGTGCCTTCATGCACATTGAAAGCAGTATAAGAGATCTCAGCTGGACTCGAACCGTGTGCCGTGTCATGTAGTGGCCATCTCTTTACCACAGGCAGCAAATCAAAAGGAACTGAAACATCATGCTCAAAGCATTAGTGTCACAAAATTAATTGTGTAATTCCAAATTGCTATATGGGCATGTGCAATTATTAACAGTTAAACGACTCCTGTTTAATACAGCTAATATACTCATAGTCTGGAATTTATGTAGAGTTTGTAATTAGTTTTTTTCACATATAATTTTGAGTTAAATAAAATGAGTTAAATAAGTTAAATAACTATTGGAAACTCTCTTAATTCTGATAATTGGTGTTAGCTAAAATGAATTTGATTGAATATAAAGAGGATCATTTAATACTTAAATGTAGCGGTTTAAATCACATTGCAATTTTCTTTTTTCGGGGGGGATCAAATCGTGCATCTCTAATTATAAAGTTGCCTTTATCTACGGTCTTGTCTCAAAAAAGGGCAGAATTCTTGTACCAAAGTGGGAAAAAAAAACCTGTGGCTTCAGGGAACGAACGAACCTGTCATGTTGTTGAAGTTTCAGCACGGTTACCGAGGTCAACCTGTACAAGTATGTGCGCACATATATATATACAGTATACAGTACGCTAGGCGTTAAACATTTGATGGTATACCTCAAGGCTCTCCACTGGGTCCTATATATTTTAAGTGAATGAAGATAAAGGACCCGTTCTAAATGGGTCCTATTATGCAAAATACTTTTTTAGTCATTGATACACATTGTATACCTTTAAAGTGCAAGAGTTGATAATTGTGTTAATAATTTTCCCGGAGTAGGGTTGAATACTGATATGATCATTTTAATACTGTAATATGATACTGAAGGACATGGCTGGATTAGGACCATTTACTTAGAAAAAAATGTTTTTTGGTGGCTTAGTGGTAGGCTTCTGCTTTGCCATGTGGTAGGCCAGGGTTTGATTCCTCGCCAATGTTGAAACTCAGCCACTGGATTCCAAACCCGGGCAGAATGTGATGGTTGAGTTCGGAAGGGCATCTGGCATAAAGCCTGTGCCAAGTTGTTTACGGGTCACATGGTCCCTTGTGGCAACCCCTTCATGGAAAAGCTGAAGTGGCAACAACAATGTGTTTTTCGGTACTCATTCGACGCTGATTTTTAAATTTAAAACCTCCCATACTAAGTATTAGTCAACAATTGATGTCATGAAAAGTTTTATTCGGCTCTGTGGATTAAACTGTGGTCATGAAAAATGTGTTCATGCACTTCGGTTCCTGATAACGTTAGCAAGTTGGGTTTGAATGAAGTGCTTTAGCTAGCTGCGTTACTTAGATTTTTACCTAACTAGTGTCGTTTTCCATTTCGTGCTCGCTGTTTTTACGTACGATTAGCATGACAGCATAGACTAGCATCACAATGGTATCATATGTTGTACTTGGTATCAAGAGTGGGTAAATGATCACAGTACTTGAATACCATACCAAGTGCATCCCCACTACGTATGCATCCCCACTACGTGCTGTATAGATTTGTTTGTGTGTGTGTGTGTTGATGGAAGAGCTTGGAGGTGTGGATAAGCATGTGTCATGGCCTTTGATGGTCTCTTATGCTGCAGTCCCACCCTTTGCTAGTGTAGCTTAGCACTAAAGTAAAAGCCTTGCCCTCAGCAGCCTGAGAGCGCACCGAGCTCTGATAGCCATGACCGGATTTGTGAAGGCCGCCCAAACCGGGCCATGCTGTGATTGCTTTGAATTTTTTTTTTCTCTTTCTTTGAGGGCATCTTGCAAAGCTTATTGACGGAAGCAACGCCCCAGAAGCTTTACGCGTCTGTGCGAGTGTGTGTCTGTGTCTCACAGGCGTCCGGGAAAAGAGTCAAGCTTATTGCGGTGTACACAAGAGGAGCAGAGTAACCCGGAGCCATGCTAATATGGCTAAGTTGCTGTAATCTCCGCGACTTCTGGTGAAACTTTCTAACACTGTGCAGACCTGAAATGTTTAATCAGGGGTGACCCAGTGATCCCTGGTTAATCATCCAAATGAGTTTTCAGTCCTTTGCGTATATGTGTGTGTTATCATTCCAGTGCGTTCCTGGATTTCACCTTGTCTCACCTCGTGTTTCATAAAACAATCCCGAACATGAGCGGAAACAAATTGCAGTAGCGTTGCTCGAGCAGTTTCTGGGTTGGGTAAGCCAGAGATGAGATAAGGCAGCTGGGCCTGACTCAATCCACCCTTCCCTCAAGGCCTGTCATGAGGGGGGAAGTCAGAGTTTAGCCACAAATCAAGACCTGTGAGTGAAAGATTTTGACTGTTTCATTGCATTTATCTTCCTGCTTTGCTCTACATCATGATCTGTCATGATGTGTAAATATGAAACGCTGCCTCGGTTTCTATGAGCCGGTTTAAGAGACAGAGAAATTAAGCAGGTTTTAGCAGGACTCAAACATGATAGCTCCTTCCTGTGAAATGTTAATCTGTGCCAACCAAAGCGCTTTCGATCACAAACCGCTCTGGGCTAGGAGTGTAACACAATGCCGCTATCTGTATCTCTTTAGTGTTCCTAATATCTTAATCAGTACTCGGATTTACACCAAAAGTGGGTGTGGCCCAAACCGGAAACAAGGGTTTACTTTTTCTTTGCTTCTTTTTAAACTGTTCCATGTTTCCTCCATTTTCAGATAATGTCTCTCAAAGCGGTTTGCTGGAGTCCCAAAACTCTCTCCAGACTGACACGTCTCAATTACTTGATCTTTTAACATGCTTGACTTCATCAGTGATTTCCTGATTCAACAGATCTGGCAGTAATCATTCCTAGGTGTGGCAAGTGAAATTTAGCAAAAAAGTCTGGAAGGGGCAAATACTTTTTCATAGCACTGTATTCTTTTAATTGTTTGTTCCTGGAAAAACTGGAAAACACTAAGGGCGGTGTGTGTTGTACTGTAGTTGGGAGGGTTGGTTGAGTTGGGTTGTGTTGGGTTCCTTGTCTTCAGCTGCATCACACGAGTTCATAACTGGTCTGAACTAAAGTTATACACACGCCTGGTTCGTAAATCCTGCTCATATGGTTGAGTTTCTGTTCCGACATTTTTTTTCTCCTGTAAAATTCAGATGAAACAAACAAAACAATGAAATTTAAACCTCCATAACTCTGGCCAGGAACTTACTAAGAAAAATTTTTATCATGGACGACCCGATACGATATCATGATACCCGGGTGCTGATTTGATTTGAATTGCGATTTTGATAGTATTGCGATTTTATAAATATCCCAATTCGATGTTATTGTTTATTATTATTATTATCATTTTGTTACAATTCTAAAAAAAAAAACTTGGCAAATAATTCTACCACACTGGGCGCTGCGCTGCCCACCAATTTGTGAATAGTTTAGTGTGCACCACCTGTAGGATCATTAAGGAACTGCAATGTTTCACCACTTCAAACACAAACATAAATAATGAAAAAATATTTACCATAAGTCAGAATCGGAATACGTCACTGTTTCTTTTTTTTCTCCCTCCGATCTCTTATAGAATACTCGATAAAATCGTGTTTGTCTCTCCAACTTCATATATTACTATCTTCTTGTTTTCTCCATGACTTCAGTCCTGATTCACTTAATCAGACACCTATTAAACTTATCAGAACTACAGTATTAAGTACTGCTTTCTATATCTGTATCCACCTAAAAGACAATATTTTTTATTCTGAATAGTGGCTAAAGGCCTTTACCATGTACAGGCTGTCTTTAACATGTGTTTCAACTGTAAGGAGCTGAAAACTGAGAAACACACTCAGACACACACTGTTATAAATATATAAGTATACATAAATATAAATATATATACACAGTATATGCGTCTCGGTTTATTTTATGATTGCGGCTAACAATTTTTCATGGTCCTGTCACTCTCTCTTTTTTTCTTTGGAGAATTAATCTGCTGGTGGCTCAGGGGTCTGACCTTCTTTTTTTTTTTAATGAAAAGCTTGCTCTTTTAGCCAAATAGGCTCCTCTGTACACGGCAGGCATTCGACTCGGCTCTTGTTACAGAGCTGCCCTTTAATGAGAGCCCAAATCAAAGTAAGGAAAAAATGAAGATAACTGTGCAACGTGCGGTTTAGCTGCTCACGCTCATGTCTCTCTCTCTCTCTCTCTCAGAAGTGTATTTAATCTTCAGTAAATGCACGGTTGTCATATGTTGAATCAGAAGTATAATATTAGCGGTGTGATGGCCACCCTCTTGACTTGACTCGATATTGAGTTGTGTATTTATTTATTAATTTATTTATTTTCTTTCCACGTATCACAATTTGGAAATATTATCTTCATTTAGTTTTTGCATTTTTGCAAACAACAATTCTTCACCAGTTGTTCTGTTTTTCCTCCCTCATCGCAGTGTCAATAAAAATTGCTTAATTTTTCTGTTTAGGAAATTGACAAGATGTAAAAATTTTACTGAGCATTTATTTATATTTAAAATGTCATTTTTACAATTTATGATTTAAATTTATAGCGTTATTTAATCTTCTGGAGGACAAAATTTTTTTCCACAAAACTTTTCTCAATAATGCATCCTTTGAACATTCTATGAACATTTTATGAACATTCACTCTATGAATTTTTTAAACCTTGGAGTTAAGATTTCTTTTTTTTTTTTTTGGCATTTATGTGTTCTACATAACTTTACGCCAATTTTGCATTCATCACACACACACTCAAACACACACACAGAGGACCGGTGTCACCTGTGCAGCCCATCGTTTCCCTTTTCCTGATGAACGCACATGCTCAGGTCCTGTACACACTCCTTGTTTAGTTTTTTTCGCAGCTGAACACGCACTCTGACTTTCTCTTGGTGTTTATAGTGGAGAATGAAATGATGCCAGGTCTGTAAACGCCCTTTACAGTAAGCGATTGTGGAGCGTCTTGTACACCACCTTCCTGTCGGGATGATTATTGAAGATGTCGAATCGGCTCCGAAACCTTCACCGGCACGGACTTTTTGGAATATAAAAGACATGCTCTGGATTTTTTGGGGTTGGTTTTAGTGATGAACACACACATACACACACACACACACACTCGGTTCTGCTACAGAGTTGTCATATAGTGCTCATTATCTTCATGTTATTAGATTGTGCTTTATTGGCTGCCATAACTGCCAGGAAAAAGTGCGCTCGGATCACTGACAGACAGGATCTATCAGTCCTCATTACTGCAACACACACACACACACACACACACACACACACACACACACACACACACACACACACACACACACACACACATGCACTTATCAGTTGGAAGGTTAGTTTACTGGCAAGTTGCATAAAGAAAAGGGCTGAGCTCATTCTAATAGGAGGTTGTAATGACAGCTGAGTGTGTTGCCATTTCACACACACACACACACACACACACACGCACTCACACACACACACAGGTGTAAGGCTCTGCGCCTTGGGCAACAGGTCCAAGGCAGGGCGGAGGCTGAGCAGGCCACTGAGTTACAACCTGTGTATCAGATAAAGATCAGCTCAGCGCTGTTAAAGACGCTAATGAAATATTTTCTCATCCAGTCCTCCTCCGTTCTGCCGAAGGCGTCCGCTGTATACACACACACACACACACACACATCTCTCCACCCTACTTTCCCATCGTTCCATCAGGCCTGTTCTGGATCGCATCGTGTCTCCATCAGCCCTCCAGCTCCGACATGCTCGGGCCCACAGCCTGGTCGCGAGCGCGCGATGTTGTGCCGCATCAACATTAGCGCGGACTAATTCAGCTCAGCGCCGCGGCTTTTCTGGAAGCCGCTTCGCATCTCACATCTGTGTCAGGGCTATTATTAAACGATGAGAAAAGGACGGTTACGGGGTGGGCGAGCAGGAGGATGAGGAGGAGGAGGAGGATGAGGAGGAGGAGGGTGTGAGGTGAGGTGTGTTAGTATAGCATCGGGGAGGACAGCTGACTCACACTCGTGCTCATCTCTCTTTCTTCCATCTGTCATATCTCAGAGGCAATTTAGCGCTGGCTCCTTTTCATTATCGTGTCCCTGAAGTTTATATAAAATCCAAAGCTTGGGCTGACGAGCGAAGATGAGCGGGGATTAAATATTCACATGAATATGTTTCAACGTTACCGTGTAGGCCAGATATGTATGTGTGTGTGTGTTTATTTATTACCACCAAAAGAATTTACTAGGAAAAACGAATGAAATTTCCGAGTCGCCAAATGAAGGAAATTTTAAGCAGTTTGGGATGGAGAGAGCCAACCTTTCCAAAGGTTTTTGGAAAAAGTTTTAATGGTGAAGCCATAACCGTCTAAAATGTCAGGAAGAAAGAAATAAAAGAAAGAAGGAAAGAAACTAAAAGCAGAGCAGATTTTCAGTATAGATATTTCTTGAAACTGGATTATACAGTACCTACAGTATGATTATACCTACAGTGTATATGAGAGATATATGATATGTGTGACATGCTCCAAGAACATTAATTGGAAACATCTGTCTAGAGATGACTTGAAATGAAGGGGAAGGGGCGGAGCTTCCAGAGGCTCAGGTCATTTCATAGACTTTCAAAAAATATAAATAAAAAAAAATAATATTAATAATTTCAGATTCATCTCAATTGACTTATGCTCTGTCTTTATTTGAGGGGAAACAAAAAGTAGTGTTAAAATGTGTAAAAATCTTTGAAAATTGACCCCAGAAGACACATCTGTGTGTGGGAACCGTACTCACCATTGTTCACCAATACCACATTGCAGGACCTCGGCTGGGAGTTATTGCCACATCAAGTCCCTGTATAGTCCTGACCTCACTTCAACATGTTTATGGCCATTACAGGAGTTCCTGGGAGGCCGGTGTTTTAGCCGTGACTAAGGGGGTCCGGTCATGGTTTTGGTGTACTTAGAAAACCTTATACACTTGATGGTGTCCATGCACGAGTAAAACACTGGGATAAGTGTATCAGTGTAGCAGGAGATTATATAGAGAAATAACCAGAGTTTTTACTTTCATAATAATAATAATGTACAGTTCGCCTTGAGAGATAAGTCTCTTCTGCAAGTTGGAGGCAAGATATCAGTCGATTTTCAAGGATCAGGCGCTGAACGACTGCACTGGGCTTCGGGCCGTGTACGGCCTTCTTTAAAAACGTTTGCACCGTTCAAATATTTTATTGCAGCTAAGAGTCTCAACACCGCACTGTTCCTGAAGTCTTCTATACATGACACTTGCTTTTACTCATTCACAAGAAATGTCATCACGTCCCGGTTTGACTCGAACTCCTGTTGTAGCTGAGGCTGAGGAACCTGTAAAGCAAGTGACATTTCTACCAGTTTATTCCCTTTCTTATTTTAGGTTTCTGATGGTTTCAAGAACATACTTGTAAAAGTTAGAAACCTCCCACTTTGAGCTTACTGCTTTCTTTACGTTACCTTGGGAGTGGGAAGTCGGATATCGGAACCATCCGTGAATCCGACAACATACTGTAATACTATGTTGTTTATCGTCGATTCGAAATGACTTCCTGACCCATCCCAAATTCCGAGGTGGTGGGGCGTTTCCTGGTCGGAGTTCAGGAATTATGGGTAGTCAGTTACAGCGTAGACCTGGATACAAATGTGGATATTTGGAGCGATATGGATACAGAATGCACTCTTGAATATGCCCCCCCCCCCCCCCACACACACACACACATACATACACGGGGAGATTGACACAAGTAGACACGCCCTAACTACGTTCCCACCAGGTGATTAATAGTATCCAGGCGCGATTGTGACACGCTCAGCGCAGCTCTTAATGGCGCAGGATAATTGTAGTGGATTGTGATTGCAGCTTGAGACTTCAGTAATACACTGTGTCCAACATCAATCTTCATCCTCAAAGCCTGCAATTTAGACTAAAGCTTCATTTACGACAGTACAGCAGTAACTCTCCGAGCCTGATTTAGGCAATTAGGTGTGTGTGTGTGCTTGTGTATGAGATGTCAAATATAGACAGGTTAGGGCAAGATTGGAGCATTATTACTGCGTAGTGCTGCAGGTTATGAAAAATAATTAGAGATGTCTGTGTGTGTGTGGGTGGGTGGGTTACTAACTGTGTATTTTAGGGCAAAAAAAATTCCATAAAAAATGCTTTCAAGTCACATATGTTTTTTTTTTTTTCTCCTTCCTCTCAGCATTCATCGTACTCCCTTTCTTTTAATTCCCCTCCAAATCAAAACCATTACTCGTACACTTATATATTTTTTTAGCTGTTATTAAGGCAAATAATAACAATAATAATAAAAGCCTACCTGCGGTAAGTAAGGCATTAAAAATCTAAAGAGAGGATTAATGAGGAAATAATGCGAGCTAAATGATATTCCTCTTACAGTGGCAGGTATTAAACTTGCGTTAAGTCTATTAGGTTAAAAGAACGCAGAAGAGAAATAAACAGGTTATAGCACCTTTTAATTGCTTTCTTTCATTTTTTTTTATTTTGTTTATTTTATTTGAATTTTTTCTCTACCCATTTATTATTATCTCAAACTTTATTAAAAAATATATAATAGTGGAGTCATACACCGAGCTCACAGGAAGTGCTTTCAGAACTTTTTCATTTGTGAATTTTTGAAATAAAGACTGGAATTAGTAAAGAAGCAGGAAAGAGCGAGAGGACGAGATGGAAAGAAGGAAGGAAAGGATTAAATGAAAAAGAACTAGAAGGAAGGAAAAAAGGAATGAAAGAAAGAATTAAAAGACAATTAAGAGTTATGAAAAGTATTATGGAAATGTTGAAGGAGAGATAGAAGGAAGGATGGAAATATGACAGGAGAGTAGGACAATCAAATGTGGAAAGAATGAGTGAGTGGGAGAAGGACAAATTACGCAAGAAGGATGGAAGGATAAGATATAAGGAAATATGGAAATTGAGCAAAAGAAGAGATGAAAAGAAAGAAGAAAGGCAGATGAAGAACTGAGAAGAGAAAGCAAGTCAAACATAAGACCTGATGGAAGGAGTTAGAAAGCAAGAAAGAAAAACAAAGACAGAAGGAAGGAAAGAAGGAAATAGAGGTAATTAAGAAAAAAGGATAGATAGATAGATAGATAGATAGATAGATAGAAGAAATAAGTTAGGAAGCAATGATGAAAGGAAGAAGAAAGGAAAGATGAGAAGACAAAAAATTATAGAAAAGGGGAAAAGAAAGTGTTGGATGTTGTTTTTGTTTGTTCTTGCTGCTCTCCATTACCTCCACACATCACATCACCTGTTGAATGATGTTCTGTACATGTGTATAGAGCAGAACTCTGTATGGCTATAGGGCCATTGTGTTTAAGAGGTGTGTGTGTTTGTGTGTGTGCATGCACTCGGAGCATTAGAGAACCTCCACAGGCGAGCAGGTAAAGATGAATCAAAGCAGAAATCTCAGCTTTGCCTCAGCAGCAGAACTGAACAAACGTGTTTCAGGGGGAGGACGTTAACTGTAACGGCTCTTGATGTGGCTGCGCGGAGAGCGCTGTCAGCATGGCTAATAAACACTTCATTTAGTTTTAATGGTGCCGGCGCCTCGCAGCAGCCTTCAAAAGCCTCCTTTATTTGGGTCATTTGCGTCTTTTCCTTGAGGAGCACCCCGGGGACGCCGGATCCGTCCACAGCGGCGCATCTCAAACCGAGGGGGAAATTAATAGGGCTATCTCTGGAAAATAATTAAGTGATGGGCATTACGCTGACAACAAGCCCTCCGAGCTTATTAGGAGACTGTAGCAGGGAGAGAGAGAGGGAGGGAGAGAGAGAGGGGTAAAAACGGAAATATTTTTTGCATCATATTAGTGTATTTCTTTCTTCTTTTTCTCTGTTCCTTTAGCTTTCTTTTTTAAGGCTCTTCGTCTTACAGAGAACGATTGTAAACACGGTAATTATGGTTTGTGTGTGAGTTAATTATCGGGTATGCTTTCAGCCCCAGGGGGCGTTTGCATGTATGTTTGTGCTGATAAAATGTTCTACTCATCATCAGGCCTCCGATTTCTAGTGCAGCCCACTGTTTTTTTTTTTCCCCCAGACTGGACTGCAGGGAGCCAATCCCACGAGGCCCCTCAGCCCAAGGACCAATTAGTATTAGGCGGAATTAATCTAAACGCAACACTGCCCTCGGAGCAGGTCTTCTCGAGGTGAAGAGGAATTAAGCGAGCTGGGAAATTGCTCGGCTTTATAAGGGCTCGTGCCGCCTCCTGCCCGAGATAGAAAGGAAACTCGGTTGGCACTCGGCTCTAAGCTCATAGGCAGGTTCCACGATGCGCGGGTTTACAAACAATTTAGCGTCCGTGTTCTTGTTAATTACGGCATGGAAGTGAGAGAAAACAAATGTTTTTTTGTGCAAAGAAATTAGTTTTTTGTTTTTTTGGTTTGTTCTTTTACACAAGATGAACATGAGATATGATAAAAGGAAGAAGGAAGAAAGAAAGAAAAAGAAAGAAAGATTAATGGATAAAAGGAAAGTTGAGAAGAAATAAAGAAGGAAGCTAAGATGAGAGGAAAGAAGAAAGGAAAGATGAAAGGAAGTTATAGAACATCTATAGGTGTAGGATCTATAAATTTCTGTAGCTGCAATAGTTCAAATTTTTTTTGTTTTTTTTTTTGTTTTTGCTAAAATACACAAGAAATCATAGTAAAATAATCTATAATTTTTTTTTACTACCAACTAAAACTGCTAGAAGATATCGCAGACGTATTTTTAAAATCGTTTTTAAAATACTTTTAACGTTTTTATAAATTTGATGTTTCAAAATGCAGATTAAGCGTGTAGCCATTTTGCATTTTTCTTTTCATCAGATTAGTGCATTTCTGATTTACAAATAAGACATTTTGTAACTATTTTAAATTTGTTAATTTTTCTACTGTATAAATTATTATACTAATATTTTCGAAAAACTAAAGTAAATTCCAACACGAAAAATTTCCACTTTGCTTTGAAAAGATCACAAAGGTTCGTCACTTGTTTCTCTTTTACAACTGAGCGGATGACGTTAAGCTAGCTAAGTTAAACTTAAGCATCTGCTGAAATTCTTGTTTTTAAAGAGTCATCCTTAACGTACAGACTTTACTCCATGATAACGGCGGAAAATGCAAATGACAGAAGTTTCTGTTCTGAAAAAATATTAGTTGTTGTTATATTGAAAAAAACTTGTATGATTCAGCCAAACAACTCGCTTTTATTATTATTAATAATAATAATAATAATAATAATAATAATATTGATCAGTCACAAAGTTCCAATATTTTAGAGCTGTATCATCAAAATGTCAAGCTAAATATAATGCTACTTAAATTGGAAATTGTATTACATTATGTTGGTTTGTGTTTACTACTTTATAGGGAATTATGAAGCACATCGTTTCTTTCGGGAAGCAAAGCGTGCGGGCGGACCACATAAACATGATGAAGTTAGTGTTAAAAGTTAACAGCTTCATTTATCTGAACTTGTATGTGAGAAGTTAGAAGTTTGAATTCTTTTCTTTGTACATTTCACTCAGATACTCTCTTTGAAAAGGTTCATTTGTGTGCGTTTTCGTTCTGGCCCTGCTGGTACTTCCCTCAGGCAGGACTGTGGGTTTGCACTTCGTCTCCCTCTATTGATTTTGAGTTGAATGTGGCTCCATTAGGGTGCTTCAGGGTGCATGTGTGTGCGTGCGTGCGTGCGTGCGTGCGTGTGTGTGAGTGACCTCCCCCCCCCCCCCCCCCGGCGATAGTTCACCATCGATCAGCTCTGACTGGGAGAAGGAGTCAGGCCGGGGTTAATATCGCCCGGCCTCACACACGATTATGCCACATTAGCCTGCTAGCGGTCAAACCGAGCAGGAGGGCAGGGGGGTGGTCATGCTAAGCTAATTAGCACTTGCTTATCATATTGGTGATGACAGGAATTCACTGCTGTTCATTGATCCCTCTTTTTTTTTTTTTTTTTTTTTTCCCCTCCCTCTTCCCCCCCCCTTAATTTCGAGCGCTTTTCTTGGGTTGCAGGTTTGTTGCACTCGATAGTCTCTTGTTCTCAATAGAATTCGTACGCTTTTTCCTTCCAGGAAGCGATTAGCGCTAGCAAGGGCACTAATGCTGCACTAATATGCTAAGTAGGCCCACATAGATGCCTACTCAAGGAAAATTTAATACTACAAGCCGAGATCCAAATACCGCATTTGGGAGTTGATTCTTTAAAGCGCTAAAAGTGAGACGCTTGCGGTTTTTTTTCTTCTTCTTCTTCTTTGCCTTTGAGCCATGTGTATGAACATCAATAGTGTTTGAAGCAGGTCAGAATGTGTTTAGAAAGAGCAACCCCCGTGTGCGTATGTGTACAATCTTCTAGACGAATCCGGGACTGGGTTTTTATAGAATGTGACAGCTGTTGAGATGTGTTTGAAGATACTTCGGCAGGAGTGGCAGGTTGTGTGTGTGTGTGTGTGTGTGTGTGTGTAGTATAAAGAGAGAGTCTTTTATGCTACTGAGACAGAAGTGTGACAGAGCCCCTCTACATCTGAAAAGCCGCCGGTTCTCTCAGACACACAGCATTCTTAGTGAGCGCTAATTTCTAGCTTTGGCAATTAAAGAGTGCTGATGTCGCAGAGTCACATGGCTTTGTCTCTCAGTCACAGAGTCACAGTGAAACCCTGATCTGCCTGTCACGTCACACGCAGACTTGGAGCACCCGCCGCGTTCGTTTCAGCTCTCGCTTCCCTGCTGTCTGTCAGTCGTTCACTCTCAGCTGTGCAAATGTACACTCGTGTGTGTGTGTGTGTGTTTTAAATAAATCTCAGGACGCAGCGTGTGCTAATTGTGAACAACGGGTGATGATTAAAAAAGGAATGATTTAAAGTGGCTCTTCTAGAAATCAAACTCACAATCATAATATAATGAATGTACAAGTCAAACCAGGACTTTTGATTTCGCAGAATAACAGAACACAGTTATGAGAGTAAAAACTCATTTTATTTCTCTATATCGTCTCCTGGCCTCCCAGGAACACCTTAGGGTGAGGTCAGGAGTGTACAGGGGAGGTGGCAATAACTCCCAGACAAGTGTGATAGAAAGTGTGTGTGGGGGGGCAGGGGATAGATATAATGTAGATATAATGTAATATAGATATAGATAGAGTGTCTATAACTCAGGCTAATTCATGGACAAGACATAATGTTCAGTGCAAAAAAAAAAAAGGTTTGATTCTATAAAAAAAATAATAATAATAAAGTACAAAATTAAACAAAGTTAAAAATATTCTGATTATATAATATTCCTATGTTATTAATTTTAATATAATAAAAATTACTTCATTTTTTTATTTGTTTATTATTTGATTTATATTAGCTTTTTTGTTTATTTTATGAACAGTAAATTTCTACATATTTTTTCATGTTTATTAAAATCTCTGCGTGCTGAGCGCTGTGGTCTCGTACCTTCAGAGTCGAGGAGTCAGTCAAGTCTAAGTCCAATGGATTGGCACCGTGTCCAGGGTCTACCCCACCTCAAGTCTCCTGGAATAGGCTCCAGGCCTCCGCGACCCTGTACAGAATAAGCGGCATAGATAGATAGATTGATGTATATAAATGAACGAAATCACTGAATTTAACAAGGTTCCATTTTTTCCAGTTTCCACAACACTTGCTAATAATTAGCAATTTTCCCTGCACAGATAGAATAATAACTGAAGCGCTAATTTTGTTTGTATTATTATTCGACAGTCACAAGGTTCCAATATTAGAATTTCTTTTATTAGAATTGTATCATCAAACTGATCAGACATAATATATTTCATGTATTCAGACATTTCAAGCTAAACATCATGTTTCTTAAACTGGAAAATGAAAAAGATTAATTGCTTCTCTCTCTCATTTTTTTTTGTGTTTTTTACTGTAAGTGCACAAAGGTAACGCACTGCCTGCAGGATGATCAGGTGCAGAGGAATGAGTCATGAACGTTTGCATAGTTTCAGAGAGAAACGAGCGCACGGGCAGCTTAAGTACATGTTGCTGCATTGTTACAAATCGGCTCTGTGATTTACTGCCATCACTCATGAGCTCTGGCCTCCAGGGGACCTACCAGGGTCATCAGGACACATGGAACAGGTTCGACAATAAATATCTTCCCAAATGTTACAAATTATATACACCCACTGTTATTGAAAGCCTTGTGATTTGTACTTGTGAAATTTTCAGTTTTCCTGTCACGTTCGTGCTCACCCCCTCGCATTCCACGCTGTAATTTATAGTATGGCCTACAGCGGTTTTGCGCAATTCCTAGGCCTGAATGGACGCCAATATAGTTGTGATGGTGGGCAAAGTTTGAATTTCTCTATTTTTAATGCTAATTAAAATGAAAGAACATCTGGGAATCGAGCTAGGAGGAGATGTGTGAGACGGAGGAGATGGGTCATTCCTGAGCCACTGAATAGAGAAGGAGAAGGAGGAAATTGAGATGCTTTTCTTCTAACTTGTATTTTAAGTAGAGCTGTTAATAGGAATCTGTGACTAAAAATACAACCTTATGTATTTGAAACGCAGCACAAAAACAAGTCTTTGTTAGTAATTCTGAAGAACACAAAGCCATATTTGTTCATCTAACTTACAGTAACAATTACTGTATCTGTTATATAAAAAATGCTGTTACTGTAGATATCAAAAGGACGTTTCTATTTAAATTTCAAAGTAGCATATCTTAAAATTTTATAAATATTTAAAAGGAAAAAAAAACAGCCGAAAAAATAATTGCAAAACTATTTGTCAGCTTTTGTGAAGTTCCCGCCTTCTGCAGTATGATTGGTTAGAAGAATTCGGTTCTGTCTATGATTTGTTAAAACCCTACAGCAAATTGCCAGAACTCAAATCAGCGTGGTTTTAGTATAATATTAGTTAATTTTTAAAACTCATTGTAAGTCCTAAACCACATTATGTATAATTAAGTGATTTATAATAATGATTTATTAAGGGACTAAAAATTATTATCAAAATAAAAAAAAGGAACGATTACAAAACAGCAACATCAAGAAAAAAAGAAAAACTAATGGAAAGAGGGGAGAGAGGCTTCCTGCCAAAACCCACATTCAAACCCTGTTACGGAAGCACTTTCAACAAGAAAACACATTTGTCATTACATCATTACGTCCTCTTAAACAGCACATTTTCTTTGTAGCACTTGCTTTTAAGTTGTTCCGAATTGCCTCTGAACTGTCCGTGATTCGATGATCGATTATTCCTAGTTAACATGAGCGCTACCTTCCGTCACTGCGCTGCTGTGTCTGTGACTAACCTCACCACTTTGTTCACAACTAATGCAAACTACAAAGCTAACACAAGGTTGAATCCCAAATCACTCTCTAACCCCTGCTCAAGGGCACTACAGTACTTGGTATGTAGGGATTCTACATCATACACAGTGTACTAGCATTTCGTTTAATGCCATTTGTCATTCAGCTGGAACAGTTGCTGTAGCTGAGGCTACAGTATTCTAAAGTGGAAATATGAAGACAAAGTAGCAAGATTTATAGGTCTGTCTACTACCATCATGGTTTATTCTCCTTGTTTTTTTGGCTACATAGTACCGGTAAGAATTTACAACTACTTTCACCCCTGGCCTGAAAACACAGGTTCTGCTTGTGAAAACAAGAAATTTGCATACAGTGTCCTGGTTTTTTAACAGCAAACGCGACATCCTATAGTCACTGGGATATCTTTAGTTTCCAAAAGTGTTCATGTGAACATCCACTTTTATTAAAGTGCAATGCTACAGTAATTAAGTGCTTCCTGCATAGATACATCAGTCATCTTATGTCCAGTCTCTTGTCAGATGAACCCTTGCTTGAAGTTTCTAGTCGTCCTGTGAGTGACAGGATGGACAAATCTCTTTACAGATCTCTCTGGAGGCTAATTGTGTAATGAAGCGATGAAATTTTTTTTTCCCTCCACTCTTCCATCTCCCATCATAGCTTCTACTGTATGTCACTGTTTGTTTCCCAAACTTATGAGTCCTTTTCAAATTGCTGTTGACACTGTGGAGAAGCAGCTAATGATGGTGTGTAATGGCTTCTGATGACAAACTCCATGCTTGAAGAACCATGTAATCTCTCCACAATTAATTAAAGTACGTCCTGTTTTTTTCCCTTCCTCCCTTCACACACACACATACACACACACAAACATGCCCTCCTTCTTCTCTGCTTGCTTTTCTCCCTAAGCAGATGCCAGTAAATGACTGGAATAGCACTGCTGTCAAGAGTAAAAAATGAAGAGCCAGGCTGTTAACAAAAGAGAGATGTGCGCGGAGGCCCAGATGTGCCGTTCTCGCTACGTTAGCGTTGCAATAGATGCGCTATGCAGCATCTGTAGCAAGGGGGCCGTAATTACCGCAGTGAGCCCCAGCAGCACAACAGACTGTTTACAACAATACACTGTGTGTGTGTGTTTGTGTGTGTGTGTGTTTTGTCTGTCCACATCGCTCTTGTTATATAAATTACTCTACTTTATGCAATTACCAGTAGAGTCCAGAAGTCTGTTTCAAATCCTCATGTTTTGCATTCTATTATATATATTTTATTTCATTTTATTCTCACCACAATCTTACTGTATATGAAGAGTAGAATCTTAGGCATACAATATTTACATGAATTTCATCAAGCAGGAGCTCTGGAAGTTCTGATCTGGCGTCAGATCAAAAACTTTCCATTCAAAAATTGTTGGTCACCATAAATTCTCATGTTCATAGAGTTGACTTTGACCCTGGAGTTTTAAGACCAGAGTTTTCGCCACTAATTAAAAAAACAAAAAAAAAAGAAAAGAAAATTTCAATTACAGTAAATGTAGATTAAATTAAATGAACGGGATGAAACAAATGAAAATTGGTTGTTTATGTAACACCCTCAGTAGCAACCTCATTTCCCCTCTCATCTGTTCCAACCGTTCCGTATTCAGCATCACCAGGGACTGGACTAAAAATGAGAGACAAAAATTCTTTAAGGAAGCCTGGAGAACTATTGCTCAATACTACATCAAAAAGACAAGATAGTCTTACTCTTTGGAAGTAAAACATGAAGAGGTGGGGGGATCAAGACTTTTGCAGGACTGTATGTATATAATTTAAATATTGATTTATAATATGCTTGACTTTTACTCTTTTCCTGTTGTTCAGAACGCTTTTCTTTCTTGATTTTTCCCTGCACGCTCACATCGATCCAGAAGCCGGAGCACAATTAAGCCTGTTTCACAGATAATTCCTCCATCTTAGCGTATTTTTATAAGTAAATGAGAAATTTTCCATGCTTTGTGTAAGTTTTGATAGGAGCCATCAGTCCGGAGTTGCCTTTGCCATTGATTTGATTAAGGGCATTATGCAACGTCTAATGAGTTTTACACTTGGCTGGGTGAAAAAGAATTACCAGAACAAGTTCTGACCCAAAAATCTCTTTTCTCTTACCTGCTCTTTGTCTCTCCTCTACTTCTCCCTACCCTTTCTTATGATTCCATTTTTTTCTTCCTCATCGCAAATACAAACAGAGACACAACAGATCAATGAGACAGATCAAGTTTAATTAAGAACTTTGGAACAAATAGATTTTTAAAAATAGATTCATATCCTTTATTTTCATGCCTGCATAATAAACAGCGATGATGGGCATAGGAAAATCAGACACCGCACACCAATGCAAGGAAAAGTTTAAAACGTTCAAATTGACCCCTAATTAAAGATTGAAGGGCATCGTGTGGCGTTCTTATTTTTCTTATTTAGCTTTACTGTATATCGTCCTTTGGAAGATGGGTGTCTTCTACCTGCATGCGTTCAGAGACATCAGCATATAAAAGATGGGTTGAATATGTTGGGCAGAATATTGCCCTTCGTCTCCACGCACAATCCGTCTTGCTTAGGGAGGCAATCTTAGGTGGAGTAGATATAAACTAATATTTGTGTATCACCTCAGTGAGACAATACGAAGACGGCGGTGATTTTTCATCTCTTTATGCATACAGCACAAGCGTGAAGGATTGCAGTTTAGGGCGTTCTTTTTTTCCCCTCCTTCTTTTTTGCAAGATTGGCGGCTAAAGCGGCGGTCGCCGTTGGCGCCCAGGGCCACTTCTGATGTCACGGCGGGCAGAGGAAGAGTGATGAGAGCATTATGCTCGGCTGTCATCCTGCTACGAGTTTCCTTCTGCCAGGCATGCATCCACACACACACACACACACACACACACACACACACACACGTACACACACACACACGTACACACACAAATTCATATGCGCAAGCCCAGATTAACACATACAGAGACACTTACTCTTTTATTCACATGCTCTCTCTCTCGTCTCTCTCTATCTCTCTCTCTCACACACATACACACACACACACTCTTGGTGCTATGATTGACAACCAGGCTCGACATAATTCTCTCTGTCATCTCTCTCTCTTCGGCCTCTTTATTGCCCCCGCTGTGCTTGAGCCTTCAGAGCAAGAGAGAGAGAGATAAATCTGTTATTTATAACCTCCCCTCCTTCCTCCCTCCTTTCCTACTTCCATTCCTCCCTCGCTCTCCGCTCCACTAACAGACCGTCTTATGGGGGTAATCTACCTGCGTTAGCCGGCTAGCCTATTCATCACCACGAGTAGGCCCGGAGGGGTCACGCCGCTCGTCTCGCACCAGGCATTGAGTCCGGGAAGCGAGCTGAGGCTCCGGATCAAGCTGTGGACAAACACGAGACAGCTCACAGCAATAAGGAGGCATTAGGCCTGGATTGACTCGCACACTCAGGGTCTACACTCCTGTGATTAGATCTCTTATTAGCAGTTAGCGTCCGGCTAACACCCGAAACCCCGTCTGTGCGCGGAGTAAGCTCATAGACTTATTGAGTACACAGAAATTGAGTGTTTATGGCCTAAACTGTGTGTGTGTGTGTGTGTGTGTGTGTGTGTAGAGAGAGAGAGAGAGAGAGAGAAAATACATTCTGAGGTACAGAACATGACAGGATATGCTAATATATAAACTACATATAAAAGATATAAAATATAAATAAGATATAAAAATGAAATGAAACTATTTATCTATTTCCTAAGTTTTAAAATTCATGTGTGTGTGGAGAGAGGGAGAAAACTATACTGTACATAGGTACAGGCCACTGCTAATGCTAATTTATGAAATATGAATAAAATAATGTGAATGTAGCATCTATTTCTTATGTTTTAAAAGTACATTCTTTGATGTGTGTGTGTGTGTGTGTGTGTGTGTGTGTGTAAGAGAGAGAGAGAGAGAGATCCTGAGCTATGCTAATGCAAATCTATGCCAATATATAAATTGTAAAAGAGTCAGAGGTAATATTTATTCTAATGCTAATATAAACTATTAAAGTATGAATTCATCCCTACTTTAGACATTTCAGTCTATGTAAAATACAAAACCTGTGTGTGTGTGTGTGTGTGTTTCTGTGTTTGTAGAAAGAAAAGGGGGAAAATCTGAGGTAATACTTTATGCTAATGCTAATATACTGTAGCATAACGTATACATACCATAATGTAGCATTGCTTATTTGCAAGTGTGTATACATTCCAAGCTGCCAAAACCTGCGTGTGTGTGTGTGTGTACTGAAAGCCCACTCTCTGCCAGTCAAACACAATTCGCCTCGCTGCCTGAGTGTTCTCAGAGGGAAACAGACGTGTGTGTGTGTGTGTGTGTGTGTGTGAAAGGTTCGTTCTCTCCCGTTGAAGATTTTGGTGCTTTATTTCTCGTCTATTGCATCTCCTGTCAGCAGAGCTGCGTGTTTTTCGCCTCTGAACGTTTCTGTTTACTCCCCATATTTCTGTATTATCACCCTTTGCTCCCCTCATCGCCCTTCCTCCACCTCGGTATATTGAGTGAGGGTGTATGAGGGGTAAATATTTATATACTTCAACAAGCTCCATCTTGGCGTTTTTCGGGTTCCTTCCAGTAAACCGCTTCTCAGTCTGAATAAATGGCCATGCAGCTTCCATCAGGCTTCTCATCTCCTGCTCTTCGTGCCCAGATTTATTGAGGCTCAGTGGGCAACAAGCTGGTCATCACTCTCCGCTCTCGGGTAAATAGACCGGCTCGATTTGATTCTTACTGCACCGCGTCTCTAGCGATGAACCCCCGGAGGCCACTCGCTGCTGTAGAGGATGCCTACCTAACTGCCTGACTCATTAGGTCCTGTTATATAAAGAGAATCACGACCAGGCTTCAGGACTCTTGGACTTTCCACACACACGCACACACAAACACATCAACACACAAACACAAACGGATTTAATCCGTTTTTCTTTCTTATATTCACATATCTATAACTATTTATGAATACAAATATTGCTGTTTAAATATTAGATAGGTATAGACTATTATACAGTAGGTATTATATGAGAGGCATTCAGGTCAACCCAGGACTTTTGATTGTGAAGTATAAACTCCCTTTATTTTGTTATATAATCCCCTGCTACACTAATGCACATACTGTATCCCAGCTTTTCACTAGTGCTTGGATACCATTAAGGTAAAAAGTTTACTCAGTACACAGGAGCCATGATCAGACCGCCTGCTTCAGGTCTGAAACGCTGGCCTCCAAAGAACACCTGTGGAAATGGCTTGGAGTGAGGTCAGGGCTGTACGTTGGAGGTAGCAATAATAATAGTTGATAGTTGAAGATAATAAGAATAATCGGGGTAATTGGTGGCCAAGCACAACTTTGTGAAGGGACCGAGAGTCATTGACTGTGGGAAAGGACACACACCTGAGGAGAATGTGCTGTATGAGACAGAACGCAATAAAGAGTAGAGCAGAATGGAAAGCAAATGAAAGTGAGAGCATTGTACAGTACCGTGCAAAAGTCTTGACCCCTCCTCATTACTTAAACCTACTAATACCATTGATCTCAGTTCATAGCCAAAGATTGTGCTTTGCAATGTATTATTGTGTCTGTGACGCAGAAAAAGGCTGGATATTGCACTGAGTGTAAAAGCGATTACAACACTAATGTAATGCCTGAACATGGTAATTTTTATGTGTGATTTTTGAAGCGTATGTATGTGGGCCTTCTATTCGTGCTACAATTACAGCAGGTATGAGTGTTTAATTGCTTTGCCCCCCACTTATCCTGTGTTCTGGTTAAAATTTATCTGATAATATACTCTGTCTCTCTCTCTCTCTCTCTCTCTCTCTCACACACTCACACACACACACACATTTCTATCCACAAGACTTCATGGCATGTTATGCCTTCTTAATACTAAAAAGGGATTTATGTCCTGGATATTTTCAGCCCCCCCCCCCCTCCATTCTCCCACCTTTACCACAAATATAATATTACACACAATAAGGCGAGTATTGATGCGTCGGCAGAAGCAGAAGTGAAACCCTGTCTGCTTAAGAGAGCAGAAATCTCTGCTTGTTCCCTACATAGTGACCTCTGAACACTTAGACTTGGTGTTATAGATGCACTACGGATATCTGTCCATTAATACCTGCTGTTAAACTGTTCAGATTAAGATCGCTGCGACACGGTGATGAAACAATATTCTGTAAGTGCAGTTTGATAATAAAGGCGTGGCGTGTGAGGTAAAAGTCAAGCAAATATACTGTACCTACGCTGTTGGTAGCTGAATATACTGTACAGTATACTGAAAATCTTATGGGTTTAAATGTCAAGAAGAGCCTTGGATATGGGAATTATTGTGTTAATTTAAAATACAGTACGTTAGTTAGACGGTCTGCTTATTGGCTGATTTTAACCTCTAGGATATAGCGGACATAATAATAATAATAATAATAATAATAATAATACAGTAGTTATTATGTTTTATAATGAGTGCTTAATAGTTCCTTGATATTTATTGATAAACTATTTTTATAATACTACTACTAGTAGTAGTAATAATAATAATAATAATAATAGTTGTTTATGAATTGATTTTTGTTAACTATTACTACTACTACTACTACTACTAATAATAATAATAATAAGTAGAAGAAAATGAAGAAGAAGCATACCATAGTTATGTTTTATAATGACTTCTTAATAGTTCTTTGATATTTATTGATGAATAATATTTGTAATACTACTACTACTAATAATAATAATAATAATAGTGATAATTGTTTATGAATAGGCGGCACGGTGGTGTAGTGGTTAGCACTGTCGCCTTGCACCTCCAGGGTCTGGGTTCGATTCCCCGGCCAAGCTCGATTCCCGTCTCTGTGTGCATGGAGTTTGCATGTTCTCCCCGTGCTTGGTGGGTTTCCTCCGGGTACTCCGGTTTCCTCCCACAGTCCAAAGATATGCAGGTTAGGCTAATTGGCATTCCTAAATTGTCCGTAGTGTGTGATTGGGTGTGTGTGTGTGTATGTGTGTGGCCCTGCGATGGATTGGCACCCTGTCCAGTGTGTACCCCGCCTAGTGCCCGAAGTCTCCTGGGATAGGCTCCAGGTCCCCCGCGACCCTGAACACAGGATTAAGCGGTATAGAAAATGAATGAATGAATGAATGAATGAATGTTTATGAATAGATTTTTGTTAACTGCTACTACTACTACTAATAATATTAATAATAATAGTTGTTATTATTATTATTATTATTATTATTATTATTATTATTATTATTTAATAACAACAATATAGTAGTTAACTAATAATTTAATAGTATTTAGTATTTTGTAGAATTGATGGTTAATAAAAATATATTATGTAATAATAATAATAATATTAATAATAATAATTATTATTATTATTATTATTTTAAATGATTTACAATTATGGCTTTTTTTGTCCATATATGTAAAATTATATTTGCCTTGATAGAATTGGAAAACTGCTTATCTTACTAAAACATTTTGCTTAAAGTATATATTATTTATTATACAGTTATTGTAATTTTTAATGATATCAGGAAGCTCCACTCCAGGGTGAATTTTTAAGCTCTAAAAGAAATTATGGACATCTGCATTATTATCAGCATGAATAAATAAATAGTTCTTATATTCTTACAAATATTACTTGTAGAGTTATACATATTATTCATTCATATTCATTCATTATTTCTCCAATATACAAACTTGTACATACATGCTGCTCATATATTATTGTTGCCCAGTTTGTGCTGAATAAAATATCAGACTTTAGACATTTATATGTTTATAAGTAACTGAAAAATACACAAATGTCAGGACATGTCCGAATCTCATCAGGGCTCCAAAACACCCTCAGACTCCTAAGGGTTAAACTATATTGTAATGTAACTGATTTCTGAATGCCTAATAAACATTGCTATAAACTATACTTCCCTCCCGTAAACAATTATAAAGCAGTGTAATTATAAGGTCTGCCTCTAGGATGCTTAGTAAGATTGTGAATATATTCACAGCTCGTACACAGTCTTTAAGTGTCAGGGTTTTGTTTTTAAGCCGTATGACTGCGTTCCATTCATTCTTATAGTAATTAAAAAAGCTGGCATGAGAACGCATCACACACACACACACACACACACACTTACTTTCATCTTTGTCCATTGGCTTACAATGCAGTTTATTCTCTTTGATGGGTCGTGATGGGATTTCGGAGGCCTTGCGATTTATCTTTTTTTCGAATTGGTCATTAGAGATAAAGTATTGCTATGTCTCCTTCTATCACACACACGCACACAAGTAAATGCAAACGTACACGCGTAAAGATCTGCTGTTGGTGAGCAGTATTAGCAGGCTAATCAATGCGCAGTGTAGAGACATGAGGACCAGTGTGTGTAATCACCGGTTCTACAAGATGTCCATTGAAACGATCGGCTCAGGCTCTGGCCTGCTGTAATTGGCCTGCACTCAGAGTGTGTGTGTAGTGCGTTCAATCCAAGATGGTGAGAAATACAAAAAAAAAAAAAAAAAGTTAAATATTTATTCTATCCTTTCTCCGGTATTTATTCAGCTTTCTTCTTGATTTGATTTGGTTTCTGATTAGATTCTGAGAAGAAAGAGTTTTAGCAACACTTTTCCATTCTTCAAACAATTCCTACAATGAAAGATCTGATCGATACGCGCAGACAAAGATGTGTTTATATCTGTATGTGTGTGTGCATGAGCGAGTATGTGTGCACGTGCGTGCGTGCGTGTGTGTGTATGCGTGTGTGTGCTTCTTTCCTGTTCTGAGGGCACAGGCGGAAGTGTGGTTGAGCATGTGAGTGTGTTATCCATTATTTATTATTAGTGATGACACAGAGCGACTGGCAGCAGCTGTGCGGCTATCGATTGATCCGGAGATTTCCGTACCAGCCCCTAGTGATGCTGCTGTCTGAGTGTGTCCGGGTGTACATGAGCTCCAGACATACAGCCTTAGACGTATGACATTTTACCATTTCCTTAATAAATTAACACAAAGTATCAGCGCTCCCCCAAAGTGTGTGTGTGTGTGTGTGTACCTGTTTGTGTGAGAATGCTTCAACTGAAATACCTATCATATAATGCATTTTTTTTCATACCTCAAACACTATTTAATTAACTTGGTTTCAGTGTCTATGCAAATAAGCTACTCCTTTTGAGAGACGTCTCCTATCAGAGTGACAGAACTTCTTATATGAGGTCACAATAGGGGAATCTGAATGACTTGTTTAAACTCTGGAAAGAGAAAATGTCTCTTTCCTGTGAGTCCCAGCCTATTTGAGAAAATGAGAGCGAAGACAAGCTGGCAAAAACTTGGAAAAGGGAAGTATTAGTTAGCAGACTAAGAAATGGACACAGCTACTTCAATAGCAATCTATTTATTAGTAATAAATAAACACCTGTCGCGTCTCTGGCATGAGGAATACCATGAAAGTGAGATACTCTCTCTTAGAATGGGAAGTCATTGATTAGGGAGGGAAGCACGTTTTCCTTTATTCTGAAGAAAGCCGGCTGTAAAGGACAGTGAAGCTGAGATCTATTGTACAGGTGGCGGTGATGCAACTTGCAAGACTCCAATGAAAGGTGCAGAGTGATAGTATGAGGGAGACAGAAAAATAAGACAGGACACAATCAAGGAAGGAAGCATTAGGCATTTTTTTTTTTTTTTTTTACGGCAGGGTGAACTGGAAAATCGGCTTTAAGAGGACGGGGAGATGTTGGAGAATGAGACCTACAGTAGGCGGTAATATAACCTTATTGGATTCCAACTGACGTTAAACAACAAAGAAGAAGACGTCTAATTGGCTCGTTTAAGCTCTGTTTATGCTCCATTTAAAGAAATGAAAAAATTCACTTTATTTTTCACTCATGTGTTTTTGGACACTGGAGACCCACCTGAATGACTAAAAATGACAAAAATTTCGCATAGTATGTCCCCTCATCCCCATCTCATCCTGCGATCTTTTAGCTCTGTAGAATTACTGTAGGCCGATCAGCAGAGACGAAATCATAAAAGCTGTTTAGTCACGTTATGGAGCGTCCATCATACATGGTGCATTATTATCATGCACAGATGAGGTTTTTAGAGTGCTGGAGTATCCCTTTAAGTAACCGCTAGCCTTTAAGACCCGGATCCTTTCAGATAATCGCTTTTATTGGCATCAACCTCCCCTCTAACAGTTATGTGCTGTAAATTGTTTTAATTTGGTTACTCTGTATATGGGCCTTGGCATGTGGGTGTAATTTGTGTGCGTGTGTGTGTGTGTGCATGCATGTGTGTGCAGCACTTTTATAGGCGTATATAAAACTGGATCTAAATGAGCCCTGCTCGTTTTGCTCTGCCGTCTGCAGCCATTACGAGTTAACCCTAATTACAGTTATTCCTGTCCTAATGAAGATACCAAGGCAACACTGCTGCAGAGATGAATTCACACACACACACATGCTTTATAACCACACACACAAACACACACGCGCAGACAAAAACACAAAAAGTGGATGTAAGCATTTTGCTCAGAAGTGTGCGTGTGTGTGTGAGCGTCTGCTGAATACACTGTTCATTAATTTCATGTGGACTTCCCATGTACAGATGCCTATACATAAATGACTCTCTGGTGCGTATGTGTGTGTCTGAAAAACCTGACTGGGCCTAATGACGCGGAAATGTGCCGTATGCCGATTTCGCGTGCATGTGCACACACGCGCGCACACACACACACATTATCTATGCTGCATAGACGCACTGATTAACATGCTAGACAACATTCATAATGATGACTTCCTCTCTCTTTCTCCCTCACACACACACACACACACACACACACATTCGCGCTCTCCTCATAAGTTGATTCTGTCCCATTTATTCTGTCCCTCACATCGTCTTTTTTAACCAGGTCCTTCCTGTCACGAGGAAACGTCCACAGATGACGGCTGGCGTACCGAGATAATGTCAGAGGATGCTTGGAAGTCATTAAGCATTAAAAAAAAAATGGAGGAGCGTCTTCGTTCATTCATGCGAAAACCTCGTCCGTGTCCTAATCTACACGCCTCATGCTCCAGCTATGATGTGTGATACACTGCATGAAAAAGACTTACTTCTATGTTTGTGTCATTCAGGCAATTAGGAGGTCTGGGCTGATGCGGTTTGCTGCTACATTAGCTGGAAGAACATGAAGCTGCGTGACTGGTGTTCGTATTCAGGGACATTCCTGACGACTCGTGGCGCAATGCGTATAAGCGGAAGTGTAGCGTGTCTTTTATATGCTGTCTTATTTAGTTGTGCTTTTTTTTTTTCTTTTTAAAATGTTTGCAGTAGACAGTCATGTGATTCTGCTGCGGAATTGAAAGATAATTAGCTCGGCTTCCGAATAATTAGCTTGACGTTTCCTTTGCTGCTTGTAGTGCTAAGAAATCAGGACTAGGAAGAAAAACTTCAGGAAAGACATACCATGTTAGATGACATCATCATAGTTTTATATAGTCGGGATGTCGTACAGTATAGGACTTTCTACAAAGGTCATATCTGGATATAATGAACTACGGGCATGTTCTTATCGCGTGCTGTCACATTTTACTAGTCATTTGGAAATTCTGAGATTTTCTAGGAAAAAATGCACAATGTCAGAATTATTTCTGAAAATGAATTATGCATAAAAGAAAAAAAATTATAATTACACAGGCATTGCACATACTGTAGTTACCATGATAAAAAGAAGTGTGCATAATATAATACAATCACAGAGCACATGTTCTGAATATCCTTCCACTATCCCACTATTTAGAACACCAATGCAATATACAGAACACTACATACCACCCTTCCACACCTTTCCGCCATTCAGAACACCATTCTACCATTTGGAACACCATTCCACCATTTGGAACATTGTTCCGCCATTCAGAACATCGTTCTACCGTACCATTCAAAACACAATTCCACCATTCGGAACACCATTCCACCACTGAGAACACAGTTTTACTATTCGGAACACCATTCCACCATTCAGAACACCATTGTACCATCTGGAACACCATTCCACCATTCTGAACACCATTCCACCATTCGGAACATAGTTCTACCATTCGGAACACCATTCCACTATTCAGGACATAATTTCTCCATTCAGAACGCCAATCCACAAATCAGAACACCATTCCACTATTTAGAACACCATTCCACCTTTCCAAACACTGTTCTACCATTCAAAACATAATTTCTGCATTCATAACATCATTCCACCTTTTCCACTATTCAGAACACCAATACACACAAACACCATTCCATCATTCCGAACACCATTCTACTATTTAGAACACCATTCTACCATTTGAAACACCATTCTACCATTCAGAACACCATTACACCTTTCCAAACACCATTCCACTATCCATAACACTCTTCCACCATTCGGAACACCATTCCACAATTTAAAACATCAATCTTAACATCATTCCCAACACTCTTCCACCCTTCACAATACGATTCCTTTTTTTAAAACATTGTTCAAGACTCTATTCTAGACACAGTTTCAGCTCATGTTTTTAACCCATGTGTGTACTGCAGTAAATGTTTTTCAGGGGAGAACACATGTGAGTTATGAGGGGTGAGTTAACATGTGTGAGTGTTTCACAGTATTTTACACCATGTGTAACATTTAATGCGTGTATAATGGACTAAATGGACCCGCTTTTTTTAAGTGTAGTGAAATCAGACCGACTGCTGACGTCAAGAATATTCGAATTAGTGTTTAATGATGTGCAGTGTCTACTGTATATCATCTGAGAGTTCTGTGTACTAGACTTTGTTTTGTTTTAGAATACAAGAGCTAACATTTACAGTACAGTTATGGCATTAGGCAGAAACCCCTTATGCAGAGCAATAACATCCGTTGAGGGTTAGGGCTTTTTTTTCAAGGGCCCAGCAGTGTATAGCTTGGTAGTGCTGGGGTTTGAACTTCTGACCTTCTGATCATCAGTGTAATGTCTGAACAGCTTAACTACCACAATAGTTTTTATTTACATTTCTCAACTGGAAATACATCCTTGAAATGCTCTTACTGTTAATCCCAGTTTATCTTTTTTTTTTCCCCTTTCAACAACTAATCCAAGCCCGTCACCACTGATCCATCAGGGAACATCATCAGGTCATATTCATGATTTTGCTGTTGACAGTAGACAGAGGTAATTCAGCAATAAACTTGAACTCCTGAACTCTTTTGATTTTGCTCTAGGAAAGTGTTGCGAATCTTTAATGTATTTAATTTGCTGTAGATCATGATAGAAATGGGATAATCCTGGAATAAACACGTTACGCTCAGTAATTTATAATGTTTAATCCTAAATGGAGCTGTCTGTACTGTAACTCCGCATGATCTCCAGATTTTTTTGCTACAGGCTGTAATTTTAGAAGTTTTAAATTAGGCCCGAATCGAAGCACATCCGAATTTGAAAACAACTCATGCCCCAGTTTTAGACAATTCTTTACTGTTAATTTCCTTTAATTGTGATAGTAATCTGTAACTTTACACTAAGCAGGATGCATTGAAAAGTGATGCATGAAGAGAAATAAATCAAGTCGGCAAGCTTGACGAAGGCATTCGTCTATTTTATTTTTATTTTTATTTTTTGTGAATGATGGTCTTTCTTATCAGTTTTCTGTCGTGCATGAAAATTCACTACTTAAACTCCTGCAGCACACTTTCCCAGAGTTATCGAGCATGATGTAGAAGAAGACGGAGCATTTCTTTTTTTGGCATAGACGAATAGCAGAACCCCCGCCAGCCTCTGCCCACCCGAGGCCTTTTCCCCTTTTGGCTGCCTCCGAGAGATTAAAGGGAATAATTGCCACCTGATTGACTTTTTAATTTTTCATAGGCCGTTTTCATCTCCCGGAGCTTGTGGCTGCTGTAGCGATTTTCGCAAAAAACACACTAACGCTATAAGGTCTGACCTGTTTAAGTGAGTATTGCCTTTGATCCAGAATAGATTTACATATGTAAGTGCGTGAGTCAGCCTGTAACGGTGCTGTGCAGATGTTGCAGAGATTGTGGGACAGAACGAAAGAATTTCAAGGAATGAAAGCCTGATCACATCAATGTTTTCACGATGTTTGAAAAGTATATGCAAATACCAATAGGAGAGCAATATACAGTAGCTATTAAAAAACAATAACTGAACAAAATGGATAACAAAAGCTTGAATATGTCTTCTATAGGCGTCATTCATTCATTCATTCATTCATTCACTCTCTCACTCATTCAATGTCTATTCCACTTGGATAGGGCTGGAGCCTATCCCAGGAAACTTTGGGGCTTGAGACGGTGTACCCCCTGGACTGTGTGCCAATCCATCACAGGTCACACACACGCTTATTCACACACTATGGGCAATTTTTTGGAATACCAATTAATTTAATCTGCATATCTTTGGACTGTGGGACCAATCATGCGCAAACTCCCCCAACTCCCCCATGATGCCTAATCTTATTTAATACTTTGGTTATAATTTGTGAACATAGCCTGAACTGCAACAATAATCTGTTATAACGCTAATTAATATATTGTATTTAGTGCTGTTTCCTATTTATTATTTCAGACTAAATAATATGATCCATAAAATTTTTTTTTTTAGCAATTTAGACTAAAGAGGATATTGCATATTGCTTTTTCCACCATAAAAATATATTTGGAGCAAAATGTCATTTGCATAAATTCATTATTAAAATATTAATTATAGGATAGGATTTAATAATGTGACATAAAATGTAACTTTTTTAGGACAGGATTTAAACCATTTGTATTATGTGCATTCTATACAGTAAGTCCGCTATACATGAACATTTGAGTTACGAGCTTTTAAAGATACGAACATGTTAAATTGTGGGAGTTAGATCACATGTCCAGCGTACACTGTCACGTGTGTGCAGGATGCCTGGAAGTAAACGTAAACGCAGCGGGGATGAAGCTGGTACTGCTACAGTAAAAAGCACCAAGCAATAACGATGGAGACAAAAGTGAAAATAATTGAGAGAATGGAGCGAGGTGAAAGGATGGCAGATATTGCTCGTTCTTTTAACATGAACTATGTAACGATCAGATTATTTAGTTAAACTGAGTTACAATTCAACAATTCTAAAGAACAAGGACAAGATCATGGAACATGTTAGTTTCATACCGTGTATAGCCAGGTGTGTCAGTATCCTAGTACCTAGACAATGTTTGTTGGACTTACGAACAAATTGGACTTACGAACGAGCTCTCAGAATGGAACTTATTTATATGTTGGGGACTTGCTGTATATTTAATTATTTTTTTTAACCCATATTTTAGTGACCTCACTGAAAGCTCACACTAGCATATCCCCTTAAGACCCCACGACACGAGCTCCCATCCTGCGGAGCCAAACGCACCGTAATTTGCATCCGGAGCGTTTTTTCCACCTAAATCTTCCTGTCTCGTCTTTTTCATAAGCTACTGTCAGATTTCCCAGTGCGCTGTTTGGTATTTTATTCTGCTTGTCAGTGAGACTAACGAATCTATTGTGGGACCCGATTATTACCCTGGGTTATTTATTCCGTGGCCACTGATAAACAGAGCAATTAAAAACTGTAAATAAGGCATTCAGCGCTCGCTGGTGCCCAGACAAAGCTGTGTCCCAACAGAAACGTTTGTTTGAAGGGAGCTGAGGACAAGTGTCACACGTCTCTCTCTCTCTCTCTCTCTCTCTCTCTCTCTCTCTCTCTCTCTCTCTCTCTTTCTCTCTCTCTCTCTCTCTCTCTCTCTCTGTGTCTTGTTCTCCACTCTATTCTCTTTCTCTGTCTCTGCTCTTTGTTAATTATACTCTTTGCTCAGCTCCCTCCTCCATCAGCATTATCACACTGTTGCATGCACACAACACTAGATGAAGTTGTTTACTTTTGTGTTCGACCTGGAATTACGATGCTCCAGCTTTGTTTCTCGGAGTGTCAGATAATGTGTTCGCGCCAGCTACACGTGTTTAAGGGACTGAACAGAACTCAAACCCATATCGAACTCTCGGTGGTGCCTAGAGACAGAGACACTGATGCAGATAAAGAACCATAAACTTTGTTTAACTACAAAAGTGATTGTGTTGCCTGAAGGGCTCCGTAGCGTCAATAAAAAACTAACTGTCTACTGCGTACCTCGAACAGACGTACAACCTTCTTTAAAACGTTTGTACTGTTAAAATGCTTACATCATTCCTTTTCATTCCTTCTTCAAAATTTCCTTTAATCATCATTAAGTAGTCCAGGGACACGTGTACTGATCTCGAGCAATCCCAATCTTTCATCTTTCTTTACTGATATAAAGTTTTGTCTTCCGTATACAGTACATCATGCCATTATTTATTGCATGCCTTAATTGTCTCAGCACTTCCAGCTCCTGTTCATAGCGCCAACGTCTCAGCTTTGCTTGTTTGCAGGGAAAAAAAATCATTTTGCCTTCAGTCCACAAATTAATCTTCAGGTTCTGTTACAGTCATCCTCATTAGCGCTGTGATGTACAGAGTGAGGAACACAGACTCGAATGTGAGGTTCGTCTCTCAGACAAAAGCAGGTGAAAGGAGACATGGTGAAAGGGAGCCGGGATCTGTTTTTAGGTTTTAGCATAAAGCTCAAGGGGCTTAATCAGAAACTGAAACGTGGCGTAGAGGAAGGTGTGTGTATGTAGCGAGAAGGTCGAGAAGGCTTGTGTGCATTTGCTGAGGCAGGATGATGTATGTGTGCATGTTTGTACAGACAAGTTGCATTCACTGTGTACGCTGTTCGTTTTCCACCAGGCTCCGCAGGCGCCGCTGGAGGCTATATGCCTTAGCAAGATCCTGTTGACAGTAAGCATAGGAAGCAGGCAGCATTAACATATGAATGCCTGAGGACTTTAACGGAAGTGCCTCATTCCCAGCTTCTCAGCCTTCCTCCCACTGTGTCTCTTCTTCCCTGTCCCCATCTCTCATTCTCTGCGCCCCACTTCTTCTCCTGCTCCACTTTGTTTCAGCTGCAGATTAGCGAATCTTAAATCCCTGGCTTTGCCCACGGGCCTCAAGCTCGCTATTCCCGAGTAAGTTAGATCCGTGGAAACAAGGAGTAAAACTTTAGGAGCACACGAAGAATAATACCTTTCAAATGCTTTGTACGTCGCCTGCGGATTACACGCATTAAGTTATTTGCAACCTTTAGCACGACTTGCTTGTGAGGTGAATATGAAGGATAATTTGGCGATAGTTTTTTGGCTTGTAATGGCAGTGGAAGTTCAGAAGGGCAGGGCGTTAGGGTAGCGACTGGAGAAATGTGAGCTGCATAGTGTTCTCTGGTACTGGTCCTCGAGCAAAGATCTAGATCTCCTTACAGAACTGGTTTAGTTTCAGCACCAGCTGTGTTGGAGACATCGAGGATTTGGATTATTATTCATCATTAATTGATTAATTGCTATTAAGAATTTAAAAGATTACCCGATAATGTTTTGCATAATGTTTCTCCATAGCTCACAAATAACATGAGAGTAGCGCTGTAACAGATCACACAACTCAAAAAAGTCTATTTCTGAAACGAAGGAGATACAGACATTCCGGAAAAGAAACAGCTGACCAGGGTTTACCTTGTCAGTCTGTGCAAAGTTAAACAAGCAGTGTCAGATTGGGCGGTATCAAATATAATCTGTTATACCATCGCTATATATTTATGTACATAATTAATATTGTTTTTTGTTTAAAATATTTGCGTCATTGATTGTTTCACATAACTAGTTTGTCAGGATTGTTCAGCTTATGCCTGTCTTAGTATAATAATAATAATTACTGATTAATTGTTCACCAATCAGTGCCAACCCTGAGCTGAATATTTCCATGACAGCAACTGAGGTTCATTGGGTTCAGTGTAAATAATTATTGATGAATTAGGTCAGGGAAGGTTGGCCAGACTGAAAAGAGATTTAACCTGACTGAAAAGCCTACAGGAACACGTTTGACACGTGTCGATCCTTATGGAGGATGTTCTTCAAGACGATAAGATCACTATGGGGATTGACCACACTATGGGCACTAGCTCACCCAAACTGAACAATTAATTATAGAAAGGAAAAACAAATCCTTACTCTTCTCCTTTCGTCGAAATAAATGATGAGGCAATTTATTTAAAAGAACTTCAACAGCAGAAACCTGGTCTTGTTTAGTTTTAATGTTAATCTAAAGCGTGAAATGTGTTACTCGATAGTCAGTCACACAATGATCCTGGGATCTACATCTGGTCCTGGGTGTGTCGTCGTGTATGTAGGTGTGTGTGTGTGTGTGTGTGTGGGTGTGTGTGGGTGTGTGTGTGTGTGTGTGTGTGTGTGTGTGTGTAGGTGTGTATGTGTAGGTGTGTATGTGCGTGTGTGTGTGTGTGTGTGTGTGTGTGTGTGTGTGTGTGTGTGTGTGTGTGTGTGTGCATGTTAGAGCATCTGTTATCCACTTCAGTCCCATCGATCTGAGATTTGAGCAAAAGCCGTCTTTCTCTCTTGCCCTTTCCACTGTCCTGTGATGTTAGCTGTGATTGAAGGTAAGTAGGTAGCAGAGGGACCCGGTGCTTTTTAGAGCATTAAATCCGAACCACTGCAGATTCCTGTACCTGTCGTTCTCTGCTGTCAGTGAATGTCAGACAGAGAGAGAGAGAGAGAGAGAGAGAGAGAGGTGTACCAGGGGCCAATAGAGCTACACGAACAAGCCATTTATATCTGCACAGTGTTGTGAACATGACCGAAACACAGGGGATGTGTAGGTGCATGCGTGTGTGTGTGTGTGTCTCCAGCTTCACTTCTGTGCTGGACGGGTTGTACTACAGGAGACCTGATGACGATGAAACATTACGATGTTGGCTTTGACAAGCGTGTGTGTGTTAGTTGAAGCAGAAGAGATGACGAAAAGAGGACAGCTGGTGGCCTCAGGAGAGGGCCAAGGGGCAGGAGAGGCATACACCCAAACACACAGACACAGACACACACACACACACACATACACACACACACACACACACACACACACACACACAATCCTGACTACTGCATGTTCATCCTGTCCATGCAAAAAGAAAAATAATATACATATATATATATATATATATATATATATATATATATATATATATATATAAGTTTGGACACACCTTCTCATCTATCTGTCAATGTGTTTTCTTTATTTTCGTGACCATTTACAGTGGCTTTGGTCTGAGTGCAGTCAGTTGCCCATAGACATTGCCTGATGAGTGTTAATGACTAAATAGAGTGCACCTGTGTGTAATCTAATGTCAGTACAAATACAGCTGCTCTGTGACGGCCTCAGAGGTTGTCTAAGAGAATATTGGGAGCAACAACACCATGAAGTCCAAAGAACACACCAGACAGGTCAGGGATAAAGTTATTGAGAAATTTAAAGCAGGCTTAGGCTACAAAAAGATATCCAAAGCCTTGAACATCCCACAGAGCCACTGTTCAAGCGATCATTCAGAAATGGAAGGAGTATGGCACAACTGTAAACCCACCAAGACAAGGCCGTCCACCTAAACTCACAGGCCGAACAAGAAGAGCGCTGATCAGAAATGCAGCCAAGAGGCCCATGGTGACTCTGGACGAGCTGCAGAGATCTACAGCTCAGATGGGGGAATCTGTCCATAGGACAACTATTAGTCGTGCACTGCACAAAGTTGGCCTTTATGGAAGAGTGGCAAGAAGAAAGCCATTGTTAACAGAAAACCATAAGACGTCCCGTTTGCAGTTTGCCACAAGCCATGTGGGGGACACAGCAAACATGTGGAAGAAGGTGCTCTGGTCAGATGAGACCAAAATGGAACTTTTTGGCCAAAATGCAAAACGCTATGTGTGATGGAAAACTAACACTGCACATCACTCTGAACACACCATCCCCACTGTCAAATATGGTGGTGGCAGCATCATGCTCTGGGGGTGCTTCTCTTCAGCAGGGACAGGGAAGCTGGTCAGAGTTGATTGGAAGATGGATGGAGCCAAATACAGGGCAATCTTGGAAGAAAACCTCTTGGAGTCTGCAAAAGACTTGAGACTGATGCGGAGGTTCACCTTCCAGCAGGACAACGACCCTAAACATAAAGCCAGGGCAACAATGGAATGGTTTAAAACAAAACATATCCATGTGTTAGAATGGCCCAGTCAAAGTCCAGATCTAAATCCAATCGAGAATCTGTGGCAAGATCTGAAAACTGCTGTTCACGAACGCTGTCCATCTAATCTGACTGAGCTGGAGCTGTTTTACAAAGAAGAATGGGCAAGGATTTCAGTCTCTAGATGTGCAAAGCTGGTAGAGACATACCCTAAAAGACTGGCAGCTGGAATTGCAGCAAAAGGTGGTTCTACAAAGTATTGACTCAGGGGGCTGATTAATTACGCACACCCCACTTTTCAGTTATTTATTTGTAAAAAAAAAAAAAAAAGTGGAATCATGTATGTCATGTGACAAAATGTGGAAAAGTTCAAGGGGGCCGAATACTTTTGCAAGCCACTGTATATATACACATACAGTATGTAAAGTATATATATGGAAGCTTGTCCTGTGTCCAAATCATTTGCACTAGGTCACTAGATGTTTTTCGATCAAACACGACCCCTCCTAGTCTGATTTCTGAGACTCTACGTCACTCCATGGACTTTTCTATTGAAGCCTAATTCTTATTTAAACCATCACACACCCAGTACACGCACTTCCATCCACAAATCCACATAAGCTAGCTTGCTCAACCTGTTAAGGCTAACGTCTTCTCTAACAGGTTGCCTCACGTAGTCACCTGCGAATAATCTATATTTCGTTTACTCTGCAAGCGAATTAAGATCATAAGTCATTTATCTGTCTTCAGGAAGAAAAAGGCATCCTGTTAACCAGGATACGAGTGCTAGCATAGGATTTGGCTAGTTTATTACCCAACAAAAGAGCCCATGTTAACACACGATTTAATTGCATTAGAGGCTTTGTTTTACACAGGGTTAATACATAACGAGTATGATTCATGGATTTGTTTTACAGCGTGTTCCGATAGCATGACGTCCAGTTCAAATTTTGATGCTCTTCAAAGAGATTGCACGTTTGTATTGGCCACATGGCAAACAATCGAAAGTGTTTACTGTATATTGCCAAGACTAATTAGTAGAAATCCACCATGCAGGATCAGTTCGTGTTGTCCAGTTCTTTTTTTTCTGTCCCATGACTGATGCATTATTGCATATACAGTAAATGTTTTACATAAAGTGACAGACTGTTCATCAAATTGCAAGGTGCATATGTGGGGAACTGATCAGCAGTAACATTAAAAACTTACGACAACCTAGGTTTTGGGTTCCCCTTGTGCCCCTCTAAGTGTGACTCAAGAAGACCTGGCACCAGGACATTGGCCATGGAGCCTTTGGTTGCTGTGGGTTGCAGGGAGAAATCTCCATGCATCGGACTGGTTTGTACACGGTGGTGTAGTGGTTAGCACTGTCGCCTTGCACCTCCAGGGTCCGGGTTCGATTCCAGGCTAGGCTCGATTCCCGTCTCTGTGCGCATGGAGTTTGCATGTTATCCCCGTGCTTGCTGGGTTTCCTCCGATTACGCCAGTTTCCTCCCGCAGTCCAAAGATATGCAGGTTCCCAATATGGAAATACTGTAGATTGGCGTTCCCAAATTGCCTGTAGGGTGTGAATGACTGTGTGTATGTGTGTCTGTGCCCTGTGATGGATTGGCACCATGTCCAGGGTGTACCCTGCCTTGTGCCTTAAGTCTCCTGGGTTAGGCTCCAGGTCCCTGCAAACCTGAATACAGGATAAAGTGGTATAGAAGATGAGTGAGTTTGGGAATGTATTAAACCATTAAAGATGTATAGGGTTCGTTTCTGCTACCTGTTTTTTCAAGTCCAAGACTAGTTCAAGATTAGGCCTAGCTAAGATTGGTTCAAGAATGAGTCTTAAACGGTATCCAGTCAATATTAAGGTCAAGTCCAAATAAAAGTAAAACCAAAAACCATTATATCCTGTTTGAAGCCAGGTCTTTACTTGAACTAGCTGGCTTCAACTAGTTTTAATTATTGCACAAATTATTTAAAAAATATTTAATGATTAAAAATATAACAGAAGCCAAAAAAGGTGTTTGGAAATAATGTTAAAGTTACTATTATTTTATTTTAATTTTTTTGGCATACAAAATTCAGCCTCCTGCGTTATCATTGGTTACAAGAATTCAGTCTCATCTATGATTGGTTAGATGCGTCTTTATCTATGAAATGTGTGCCGGTCAGTGTCCTTTCATCCACCAAAGACCAGGAGCCTGTGGATAAAAGTCTGAAGCAAACACCAATGGAAGGAAGTTCGTTGTTCTCTCTGACTTTACCGATCAGGAATGGAAGGAAACTTTCCCCTCCTGGAAACTTGTCACGTCACCTAATATTACCCCACCATGGGGCAAACAAGTGCAGAAATAATTTAAGCTCAATAATAAAGTTTATTTAAACAAGAGAGATATGATCAGATCAAGTGTTTGCATGGCTAATATTTACAGTACCTGTGAACGGATTATCAAAGGTTTCCACCACCCTTGTCATTCCCATTGGAAATGTATTCCCATCTAGATCAAACTGTTCTGACTGAGGCAGTTACATAATTAGCGATGATGAAGCATCATCCAAGACCTTTATGTATGTCTCAAGGACCTAAACAGACAAATAGTTTGCATTGTTCTTGATTGCAGGCTTGTCTCAGTTACTAGGATGTCATGTATGACACGTGTCTGGTACCATTAAGTTCATTTCACTGCAGGTGGCTGGGTCGCCTTCCGTGCCGTGTGATGCCTTTGTCCCACGACACCTTGAAAAATATTGGCACGAAATGGCCTTGTTTATAGAACAATTACAGGGAGGGAACAGTAGGGTTGTAACCTGAGTGTTTTGTTTCGCTAATTAAATTAACCACTGCCATCAAAGACTCACCTAGTGATTTTCAGTTGGCTACACGGTGCGGTGAGGTATTTATGTTTGACTTAAATTTTTATCTTTCTGTGAACCGGAAAGCTATTTACAGTGGAACCGAACCAAAACTTTCTTAACGTGCCTACCTGAAGGCTGTAAATACGCTTGATTACAACAGTGCGCAAGGAGTTCTAGCCATCTTATTCAGCACCGATTGCTAACTTTATTTCGGCTGCTTCCTTCAAGGGGTCGTTACAGCGGGGTCAACCAATCCGCACAGATTTTTACGATGGATGCCCCCTTCTGACGCAACCCTCCAATTTTATCTGGGCTCGGAACGGGCACTGCCTCCAATGCCTGGGTAGTATGGAGTGCGGCAACCCACCAACAAATCGTGATACTTACAGAATCGCAATACAAATTGAATGAACACCTAATTATCATAATAACATCGTTTTGGGTGATTCCCATCCCTAGCATCAACACATTTCATCAACATGCCCCCCCAACCCCCCCACCCAAATCTCCAGTCAAATTCTTTCTCCAACAAACTGTCTGTATGTTTACACTCTGCTGCTTTTGACGCAACTCAGAGGTGAGCGCTGTCTCTATACAGTACATGAGCGGCAGGTAACAGTAGGTCTTACTTTCTTAGTATTGTTTCAGCTATTAGTTGAAGCTTCCTGTTTTCATGGAACGTCTTGCAGAACCATGAGACTTATAATAATTATCCACTATAATATTTCAGAACAGTGCCTGTATTTGTTTCACAAAGTATATTTTAGTATTATTTATTATGCGCATAGTTGGTAGTAGCTGTTTCGCTGCCTTCTTACGCGGGGCTTTCTTCTAAAAGGGATTTGAATGGGAAAAAAGTTGTGGTTCAGATATTTTAATAACTTTGCCTATAATTAGCCCAAAGCCCAAATTCGTACAACTCAGGTTGTTGTTGGTAAGCGTGAATAAATTTACACTAGAATGATTTCCAGTCTATTTCAGAGATGGACAATGGGCAGGGGTGATGCTGATGGAGGTCATAGATCATTGCTTCTGGTTTTGGGTCATGTTTTTCTCATAATACGTTGATATCTGTAATTATCTGTGTAGAACAGGGCGTTTGCATGAAAATTACTCAATTACAAAGCAAACATTAATGGAATGCCTCAGGTCCTCTGGCATGTCCCTAATAGCTGTACAAATATCTAGGTGACGATATTACCCTCCTTCTCTTTGTGTCAGGAAGAATGAACGCATCACACCCATATGTAATAAAGAAATAATGCAATTTGCTCTCTGATCCACCCAGTCCTTTGTCTACATGCTAATGTCAACACTCAAACATGTAGACATAATACAGGTTTACAGAACATTGTTGTATTTGTTCAGGCAGTTGCTTAATTGCAAAGGTCAGACATCATCAACCATGTTCATGTTGACATTGTCACAAGGAACGGGACACGAGTTCATGTTGATAACCTCAAACTCTGATCGTTATAAGCATGATTAGACAATTTAGTGATCTCATTTTACAACCAAGAAGCATTTGTGACTATGTACACAGAAAGTTGGTTAGATATTTAAAAAAAAAATTAAAAAGTTGATAGAAATGGGAATCTACTGTATAGTATTTTATCTCATTTCTTTGTATGAACGTGAGACATAACCGGTTGGAATTGTTTGTTGTACTGTAAGTTGTTATAGCATCGGGTATGGCATCCACAAAACAAACATCGATTAAGTGTGCTGAAAATGAAAATACTTGTCATAATTAAAGATGTTGGAACAATGGCATGAAAAACCAGAATGTTAAGAATGAAAATAACCCTCAGCAATTTAGAAAATTAAAACTACATACATTATTCATGTTTGCAACCTTCACTATTTTAATTACCTCTGTCAGCAGGTTGAGTGGCACTCCCAATGTCAAGAACGCTGTACTAGCTTGTTTTTACACACACCTATAACAAATGGAAATGTAGCGACGGTATTTTGTTAATGTTCAAGCATGAAAAATCTCCTAAATATGAAAGAATCAATGAATCAACTGTTAAAACCTTAGGCCTTCCTCACAGAGGATAGGAATCAAGTGAGTTGCTTGTTTTTAATCGACTCTTTGAGGTATTCATCTGTTTGATAAAGAACCATGGAAAAGATCCACATATTTCTAAATCACTCCTCAACCGAGTCAGCTATTTGTAAATGATTCTTTCTCAACTCAACTCTACCGAACTTTATTTTTATAGCACTTTAACAACAAGTGCCCCAACGTGATTCAGATAAATTATAAAATAATATAGAAAGACATAAATGTCTTCGCATCACACATTTCTCCAATCCAAATCTGTGATATGCTACATTTGTTTGCAAATGACTCTTTGATTTGATTCATTCATTCATTCATTCATTCATCTTCTATACCGCTTTATCCTGTATTTAGGGTCGCGGGGACCTGGAGCCTATCCCAGGAGACTCAGGGCACGAGGCAGGGTACACCCTGGACAGCGTGCCAATCCATCGCAGAGCACACACACACACACACTCACTCATTCACACACTATGGTCAATTTGGGAACGCCAATTAGCCTAATCTGCATGTCTTTGGACTGTGGGAGGAAACCGGAGTACCCGGAGGAAACCCACCAAGCACGGGGAGAACATGCAAACTCCATGCACACAGAGACAGGAATCGAGCCTGGCCGGGAATCGAACCCAGACCTTGGAGGTGCAAGGCGACAGTGCTAACCACTATACCACCGTGCCGCCCTGATTTGATTCACTTGTTTGTAAATAACTCTGGGATGATTCACCTGTTTGATAAAGAACCATGGAAAAGAGCCACATATTTCTAAATCACTCCTCAACTGAGTCAGCTGTTTGTAAATGATTCTTTCTCAAATTAGTTCAACTCAACTTTATTTGTATAGCACTATAAGCAAAACAAATGCCCCAAAGTGATTCACATAAATAATAAAATAATATAAAAATAAAATCACATAACACATAGCTCTAATCCAAACATATGAGAGAAATTTTTTATATAATTCACTTGTTTGCAAATTAATCATTGATATGTTTCACTTGTTCGTGAATGACTCTGAGATGATTCACTTTTTACTTCGAGGTTATTCACTTGTTTGTAAATGATTCTTTGAGATGATTCACTTGTTTGCAAATAACTTTTTATACAATTCACTTGTTTGTAAATGACTCTTTGAGATGATTCACTTGTTTGCAACGACTCTGAGCTTATTCGCTTGTTTATAAACGACTCTTAGAGATGATTTGCTTGTTTGCAATGACATGTTTGTAGAACAGTTTGATCCTGCTTTACCTTCCCTATCATACAATAACTTGTCGTCAGGAGACAATCAAACAAACAGCGTGTCACATGCAAAGACATACATGCTGTAGGCCATATGCATATTTTGCGCTATTTTCTCTTTTTTATTGTGTGTGTGTAGGCCCTTCTACAGTATATATGATGTCGGAGTGCCTTCAGGGCCGCTTGGCCCGCCTGCTTCTTTCAACAAATTGCTCGCTGTTCGCAGCCTTTTACATGCCACACTGGTTTAATTATAGTTTTTACTTAATAGGCTGAAACAAAAGCCGTGTCCACGGGTCAGGTGAGCCTCGAGTTCAAACACCTGGCAAAGTTTATGCATGCACGCGCGCACACACACACACACACACACACACACACACACAATATTTCTCTTTCTCGTGGCTTTTTTTTTTTTTTGGTAATTTTTTATTTTGCCGCCGTTTAACGCCCTGATCGTTTTCTGCTTGTAAACTCTATTTGTTCCAGAGAAACGAGAATCACCTGAAATTCCTCAACAGACTTGAAGAACTTGTACAAATCTGCGATTAATCCCGCGATCAATAGCGCACGTTATTAAAACGCTGGAAAACATAAATTACTCAGGTAATTGCACAACCCCGTGACTTCGCCTCAGGTGTCGCCATCCACCCTGTCATGTCCTCGTCATGATGGTAGCTGAGATTTGTGAGAGAACGCCCGTAAAGACACGTCGCTCTTCATACACACTTATTTCCTTTCCTTGCGCGCCAATCAAACGAAATGTTAACTATCTCTACAGTTTCCACTCGCTTTGAACTACAAGTCTTACTCAGGTTACCACAAAAAGGAATGCGTTCAACCCTGAACCATTTGTGTTCTGTCCCCGGGCATGGGCTGTTAAGTCATAATTGGCGCGAATAACAATATGTCTTAGGTGCTGGTGTAGTACAAGGGATGATAGATGAAAAGAGTTGTCTATGTCTGTTTTTTTTTTCCTTTCCATATCATGTCTATCTCACATACTTTCTCCTCAATCTGTCTGTCTCTCTCTCTCTCTATCTTTACGTCCCTCTCTCCCATAGTGTTTGAAGTTATGCCTTTTGGAACAATGTACCTCCTCAGTAATTATCATGTCACAAGCAACTGAACTATAATTATGTTTTTTGCTTGTTTAAATCGTTCTGTGTGTTTACTAGTCTGTGAGGTTAGTGCTCGGTTTCCTTTTAACCAAGGGGGGGTTTCCGATCCTTTGACTGATGTGTAGAACAGAAAAATCAGCTTGTGTTACTTTGTACTTTGAACATGGGAGGAAAAAAAAAAAGATTGCCAGTGTAAGGTTCGAAAGACCACATGTAGCTTAGGTACTGTAGTAGTAGGAACCGGTTATGCTATGAATGTAAAGTTACGTTGTGTATAAAATAGGTCAAGCTACTCATTCTGAATCGTGCCACGTGCTGACGGTAGGACGTTTTCTACTAGCAGGAATAATTAGCGTGCACAAATGACAGGTGATAATTTCTGGGTAATTAAGAATCAATGATGTGGAAACACCAACAAAAACAAGCAAAAGAAACTCCTACGCAAAGCCGTCATACGGTATATTGTTCCTTCTAGCTAATTATATTGTATAGGTCAATTGCGTCAACTGGCACAAGTAAAATTTTCCATTAAAAAAAAACACATGCTAAAAGTTTCTTTAACTGCCTTTAGCTATGATTATTCATGCGCTTCTTTTAAGTGATCTCCATTCATGATTTTTCCCAGAACTCATTTCTTCCCCGAAGTTGATGGCTCAGCACTATCCTTTCAAACTTGCCTCTGAGCTGGACAAACACTTTCAGACTTGTTGAAAACGATTATATACATCACTATATGGCAGACCGTGGTACGGATCTGGACTGACTGCCACATCTATCCAACCAACCCTGATGGGTTTCTGAGAAGTAAGACTAATTAATATACCAGTACTTTAGGTCTTTTTTCCATGAGGTACAGCTCCAATTGATGCAGTAGTTTACCATAAATAGGCTGAGTATGTGGAAGAAACAGAAGGTAAAGTGTGACACAGCAAGGCTTATTCCAACAAAAAGGAATGTACTGTAGACTATGAAAACCGACCCTTTAAAAATGAAAATGAATGACGGATCAATATAGGTTTATTCTTCTTTCGCAAAGTTTCTAGTTTGTCTTATATGCTCCGACACCATGACGATAATAAAAAGCAGAAATGTAAAGTGCCACTATGAGGCAAAACACGGGCCATTAGAGCAAAAATACTGTATCCTCAGCAGTCTGAGATGAGAGCGTATTAAATACCAGAACTGAGAGCCCGGTATGACGGAGCAACCAGAGCCATTTCACATTTATTTACAGCCTAGCAGCGTGAAAATAAAGATTAAAGTAAAGATTGCTGTTTTTCCATACAAATAGAAGGAAATATACCTGAACGGGAATCGAACCCGGACCCTGGCGGTGCAAGGCGCGATAGTGCTAACCACTACACCACCATGCCGCCTGAATCCTAAAACTAACATGAAATTCACGCCATGGCTTAAAGAAAATTTTTCTGATCAGATTTTCTTAAATTTTAATTCAGTACCTTTGATATACATGTTTATTTTAACACAATGCACTGTACTAGCGTACTACCTCACCATACAGTAGGTTGCTGCATTATTTCTGTACAACTAAAACATTGGGCTGGACCGGACACTGGAGATTTTATGAGCTATTACATTTGCTTTGTCCACCATCTTACCATCTACTCATAAACTCGTTGTAACTTTTTTAACCTTTTGAAAATATATGCTGTTAAAAATATTCACAAACCCAAACAAATAAGTGCAATGTAAATGTTTTTTTCTTCCGAGGCATGGTTTAGAACATGGATTTATTTTCACAATAAGGATTTGCAGAACTCAAACTTACCTAATTTGTTCATTTGTGATACTTATACACTCTTTAAAAGTCTATAAGCTCTTTGATAAATGAGTAAATAATTAGCTACAATGTGGACATGACAAAATGGTGAAACTTGTTTACAAATAACCAAAAAATGGAGGAAAAAATCTAATAAAAAAAACTATTTGTAGTTAGAATATTATTAGGTTTAGCATAAAAAGCATATAAATTCAGTTAACATTTAACATGAATTATCTTAGATTTTCCTTTATTATGTGCAAAAGTATGACCAATAACAATGGCGTAACGTTTTTAAAAAAAGTAATTTTTCATACATATTTTTTTCTCTTTTGTTGCTGTTCATACGTGGCGTAATTAGCGACCCCTTTCGACCACCCAGTTGTCACCTGAAGACAGGTAGGAATTGTGGACCTTTTCACTGGGCTCGATCACATGACCAGGGTCAGACTCGGGCCACCGGCGTGCCACTATAGCTGTCAGGACAGGACCATTCATCAAGCAGGTTATTGCACTGCTCCTGTGATGCCCACAAGGCTTGTGAGTGTGTACATGTGTGTATATGTGTGTGTATGGGCTGTGTGTAAAGGTGATTGTTTTACAGTCACATTTCACTGAACAGCAAGTTTTTCAAGTAATTCTGCTCGATGCTCACATCTGACATGGGTAAGTGGAGTTTACGCTCCTGCCGTCTCGCCGCAAGCCCTTTCCTGATCACGCTAAGATTTATGGGACCCTCATACGCTCGCCTATGACAAACTGCACCTTCTCAACCTCGTAACCTCTCCCTCAGGCCTCTCGCTCTCTCTCTCTCTCTCTTTTTGCACATTCACAACAATTTGTACTCCTTGTCTGACCGTTTTACTCTCAATGTGTAAATAAACACAGTTTTGGTTCAGAAGTCAAACATGCAGTATGTCAGCAATAAACATCTATAGCTGAGTGCAAAAGTTTGCATAAGCTTAGGACAAAGGACAGATATCTGGAACAAGAAATTGATGATATTGATTGTTTTAGGTTTCACATATTTCTGTTAGCAAGTGAAAAAAATATATTGTTGACATATTTAGCTCTCTTCCATAGATAGATAGATAGATATTTTCTTCAGTTGTCCTCTTATGAAGCTTACGATAATAAATAAAGAAAGATTTGTTTTATGCCCACTTACAGTATTACTCTTGTTCTTCTTGTTTTGTTATTTTTTTGTTTTTCTTTTAACTTTTATTTCCTAAAGGCAATATTAGTTTAAAAAAATTATAATAATTTCTTTATGCTTAATGTTCAGGATTATTTTTTATTTTATTTTTTTTACTTTCAGTTCACTTTTTGAAGAAAAGAAAATAATTTTTTCCCCATTATTCCAGCTTCCTTTGAAGCTTCCTCCAAAGCATTGTGTATCCAGATCTAATACTTGTTTTAGTGTTCCTGTGGTCCAGGACAATTTCTCACCTGGAGCAACTCGGGTGAGTTAGAGGACGTCCTGGGTGTTCGTCTTCACTTCCTCTGGAGCATCGTTTGCTTAATAGCGAAGGCTGGCCTTGTCTGTTTGCCTTTATCCTGATCCTGACTCTTTCTATTTACAATCTGTGTTTGTTTGAACCCAGGTTGTAAATTAGCCACGGTTGACGTCTGGTTTGAGTTTTTTCCTTGGCCTGAGGAGAAAGATCAGGAAAGGTGTTGGGTAATTTGTTTCCCCTGTAACAGGAAAATGGACCACCACCTGGTTTAGAGAGTCGAGCTCTCTCCTGCTACACACTCCACATCACCATCCACCTTTTATTACCCCAATTATGAAGGCTGTTTAGTAGCCACCTTGCTCCATGTGTGTGTGTGTCGCACACCCACTTAAGCCACATCAAACAGCCTAAGGGGAGTGTGAGTGTGCTGGGTGGGTCCTCCCTCCCCTCCTCATGGAGACTGCTTTTCTGACCAAAAGTGAGCCGATACCACAGACACCCAGACTTAAGAGACATTAACTAGGAGACGGTGTTTCATGTGGTTTAATAGAAACTCTTGCTGTACACATGGAGTTAGACCTCCCCGTGTATGCGGCTCACCCCGAAGGTAGCTAACGTCGGGCTCGTTGTTATGAAAAAAACGAGTCACCGTTACCACCGCCAGTACTGTAGAAGATGAAAAAAGCAACAGTCTGCTTTTTATAGCCGTTAAATAAAGGCAAAGGCTGATCATATGGTAGTTTTATTTGGGAATCATAATGAAAGGAACATGTGTGACACGTTTGATGTGTCACACGCAAAAAAGCACCATCAGCACAGTCCTCAGACAATACCATGTCCTGAAGGCTTGTGTGATATCGACTACGATATTTAACACACACACACACACACACATTCATTCAAGTAAACACAGATATGTAGTAGCATCGATAGACCTTAAGCTATTAAACCCTTTGTCATATTTTAAAACTGTCATTACAAAACCTAAAATAAATAATAATCGTATTGTCTCCTAACAATTCACATGCGTGTACAGTGTTGGGATGCGATCAGGTAACATTTACCATTAGCTAACAGCTCGAGGGCTGGGCCAGTGTGATACACATCGCAAAAGCCGTGCGGAGCTAGAATGGTTTTAGTGAAGGTTATCGGCTGACTTAAGTTTACTGTCTGAAGCCTTTCTTACAAGTTCACATGTACTGTATGTCCAAATGGGTATAATATTTATGAATGGATGTAAATGACAAATACAATACAGCATATCCTGTGTATAGGCACAGGCCTACCCAAGACAACACAGATTGCAAGGCACAAGATCACGGATAATCTGTTTTCAATCTGAAAACAGTAATCAGCTTACTGTGCAGGTCCTTAAACTGTAGGAGAAAACCAGAGCACGCAGAAGAAACCCACCCAGCAGCATAGGGAGAACGTCCCCAGACAAGATCCGAACTCCTAACCCTAGAGTGTAAGGCAACAGAGTACCACAACTCCAGTCATATAAAGCTAAAAGGTTAAGACAGACTTAGTACTAGTCTTTATGTAACATTTCGCACTTTGTTTTCAGCTTGTCTAACCTTCAACCAGTGTTCAGCTTCATACAAATTTCTCATGAGATCAGGTTACAAGATGAACACTGATTTCCTGATGAACACGTTTCAACTTTGCATGGTTATGTAATAATTAAAACAGGTGTGTGTGTGTGTGTGTGTGTGTGTGTGTGTGTGTGTGTGTGTGTGTGTGTGTGTGTGTGTGTGTGTGTGTGTGTGTGTGTGTGTGTGTGTGTGTGTCGTGCTATTAGAGGAAAACCATGCATACAATGGTCTGGGTCAGGTCTAGGCAAGTTCGGTCCTAGATAGCCGCAGTCCTGTAGGTTTCATCTCCAACAAGGAGAAAATGAAAAAAACTCACCTGCCTGTGGCCTTAATTCTGAAGACCTAGCTTATCTTATTAAGGTTTGTGTGATTTTGGGTTGGAGCTGAACTCTGCAGGATTGCGGCTCTCTAAGACCGAACTTGCCCACTCCTGGTCTGGCTGCTGTGATGTGGCCCTAGGTGAGGTACAGTAATAGAGTTCCTCTTACAGTGCTTAAGGTGATCATGTTCTAGTACCAGTACATCCTAAAGTGCTTTCATAGTGAAGCCATTTGCCAAGGATTACAATTTATTATAGATCTGTTGTTGGTCTTTTGGCCATCCAGTCCGCACATACAGGTCCTTCTCAAAAAATTAGCATATTGTGATAAAGTTCATTATTTTCTGTAATGTACTGATAAACATTAGACTTTCATATATTTTAGATTCATTACACACAACTGAAGTAGTTCAAGCCTTTTATTGTTTTAATATTGATGATTGTGGCATACAGCTCATGAAAACCCAAAATCCCTATCTCAAAAAATTAGCATATCATGAAAAGGTTCTCTAAACGAGCTATTAACCTAATCATCTGAATCAAATAATTAACTCTAAACACCTGCAAAAGATTCCTGAGGCTTTTAAAAACTCCCAGCCTGGTTCATTACTCAAAATCTTGAAGAATTTCCTCCGGTGGAAAACCTACTGAATGTTTCAAAATCTTGACATTGCAGACTTCTCTTTTTCTTTGTTAACTAAACATGTTTCTGAGTTTATTTTTAGTCTTAGAAATTGTAGAACTCCAAGTTTCTATAGAAACAGGATCACTCATACTGTATAAACTTGTGGTTTGTCTTGCAGCTGGAACGTTTGTAAGAACTGCCATTAGAAAACATTAATCAAAATTATCGGACCAATCAGAATTGAGAATTCTAAATGGCTAGGATAGAAAAAAAAACACACACACAAAAAAACCTTCTCAATCCAGCTGTTTTTTGTATGCTTCCATTATTGAGAGTATTATTGCTGGTTTGGTTTTTTGTTTCCAAGGTGAGAACAAATATAAGATCAACATTTTTCTCAAGGTTTTCTATTTAGCTTAGTTTTATTTTTCAGATTTAAAAGCTTTTTGTATGTTTAGAAAATATACCATCACGTGAAAGTATATCAACATTAAGTCATTTAAATAAATTTTAATGAAACAAACTGGTCAGGTGCTCAAGGACTTCATGGTGTTCATGGTCTCACACTTGCAAATTTGTAACCAATTGCCATGACACAGTTCTTATGAAAGGTTACGCCAGTAAGGGCCGCGGGTTAATGGTTCTATCTTTCTGATTTTAGTTGGGTAACATATAGAATGAAACGAAATCCAACCACATCAATCTTGTTCATCAAAATGAGGACACATTTGTTACCTGAGGTCAGGTTACAGGAAGTCAGCGCCAGTTGGCAGTTTTATTTTACGCTTTTAATCAGAGGAGCCTGTAGATTCCAATTTTATAATTAGGTCTGACTGTTTAGAAAGAGCTGGTTGAATTGTTTATGTGTAGACATGGTGTCACATTGAGTGTGCACACGACCTTTTCTTTCGTGATTTTTACGAAGCACATACTGTAACCTGTTTTTGGCATGAGCCCTTTGATTGCATTCCTGATCAAAGGGTTTGAAACACTCAGACACACACCTGAGATGGAGTTATGAGGAAAGCACCATGTGTTAAAAATAATCTATGTTCTGTACAGGCTTGAATGTTATCATCAAAAGTACTGGAAAATTATACTTGATACTCAAAGAAATAGATAATGTCTGTGTGCTTCAAAATCTTGACATTGCAGACTTCTGTTTTGTATATATATATATATATATATATATATATATATATATATACAGTTTTGTGAAAAACTATTTGCCCCCTCCTGATTTCTTATTCTTTTGCATGTTTGTCACACAAAATGTTTCGGATCATCAAACACATTTAACTATTAGTCAAAGATAACACAAGTAAACACAAAATGCAGTTTTTAAATGAAGGGTTTTATTATTTAGGGAGAAAAAAAATCCAAACCTACATGGCCCTGTGTGAAAAAGTAATTGCCCCCTGAACCTAATAACTGGTTGGGCCACCCTTAGCAGCAATAACTGCAATCAAGCGTTTGCGATAACTTGCAACGAGTCTTTTACAGCGCTCTGGAGGAATTTTGGCCCACTCATCTTTGCAGAATTGTTGTAATTCAGCTTTATTTGAGAGTTTTCTAGCATGAACCGCCTTTTTAAGGTCATGCCACAACATCTCAATAGGATTCAGGTCAGGACTTTGACTAGGCCACTCCAAAGTCTTCATTTTGTTTTTCTTCAGCCATTCAGAAGTGGATTTGCTGGTGTGTTTTGGGTCATTGTCCTGCTGCAGCACCCAAGATCGCTTCAGCTTGAGTTGACGAACAGATGGCCGGACATTCTCCTTCAGGATTTTTTGGTAGACAGTAGAATTCATGGTTCCATCTATCACAGCAAGCCTTCCAGGTCCTGAAGCAGCAAAACAACCCCAGACCATCACACTACCACCACCATATTTTACTGTTGGTATGATGTTCTTTTTCTGTAATACTGTGTTACTTTTACGCCAGATGTAATGGGACACGCACCTTCCAAAAAGTTCAACTTTTGTCTCATCGGTCCACAAGGTATTTTCCCAAAAGTCTTGGCGATCATTGAGATGTTTTTTAGCAAAATTGAGACGAGCCTTAATGTTCTTTTTGCTTAAAAGTGGTTTGCACCTTGGAAATCTGCCATGCAGGCCGTTTTTGCCCAGTCTCTTTCTTATGGTGGAGTCGTGATCACTGACCTTAATTGAGGCAAGTGAGGCCTGCAGTTCTTTAGATGTTGTCCTGGGGTCTTTTGTGGCCTCTCGGATGAGTCGTCTCTGCGCTCTTGGGGTAATTTTGGTCGGCCGGCCACTCCTGGGAAGGTTCACCACTGTTCCATGTTTTTGCCATTTGTGGATAATGGCTCTCACTGTGGTTCGCTGGAGTCCCAAAGCTTTAGAAATGGCTTTATAACCTTTACCAGACTGATAGATCTCAATTACTTTTGTTCTCGTTTGTTCCTGAATTTCTTTGGATCTTGGCATGATGTCTAGCTTTTGAGGTGCTTTTGGTCTACTTCTCTGTGTCAGGTAGCTCCTATTTAAGTGATTTCTTGATTGAAACAGGTGTGGCAGTAATCAGGCCTGGGGGTGACTACAGAAATTGAACTCAGGTGTCATAAACCACAGTTAAGTTATTTTTTAACAAGGGGGGCAATCACTTTTTCACACAGAGCCATGTAGATTTGGAGGTTTTTTTCTCCCTTAATAACATAAACCTTCATTTAAAAACTGCATTTTGTGTTCAATTATGTTATCTTTGACTAATAGTTAAGGGTTTTTGACAAGCAAAAACATTTAAGTGTGACAAACATGCAAAAGAATAAGAAATCAGGAAGGGGGGAAAATAGTTTTTCACACCACTGTACTGTATATATATAGAAACTATATATATAAGAAACTAGAATATAAAACATGTTTTCAGTTATTTCACCTTTTTTTGTTAAGTACATAACTCCACATGTGTTCATTCATAGTTTTGATGCCTTCGGTGAGAATCTACCAAGAAAACACATTGAATGAGTGAAGGTGTGTTCAAACTTTTGGCCTGTACTGTACAAACCGGATTCCAAAAAAGTTGGGACACTAAACAAATTGTGAATAAAAACTGAATGCAATGATGTGGTGATGGCAAATGTCAATATTTTATTCAGAATAGAACATAGATGACAGATCAAAAGTTTAATCGGAGAAAATGTATCATTTTAAAGGGAAAATATGTTGATTCCAAATTTCACGGTGTCAACAAATCCCAAAAAAGTTGGGACAAGTAGCAATAAGAGGCTGGAAAAAGTAAATTTGAGCATAACGAAGAGCTGGAAGACCAATTAACGGTAATTAGGTTAATTGGCAACATGATTGGGTATAAAAAGAGCTTCTCAGAGTGGCAGTGTCTCTCAGAAACCAAGATGGGTAGAGGATCACCAATTCCCACAATGTTGCGCAGAAAGATAGTGGAGCAATATCAGAAAGGTGTTACCCAGCGAAAAATTGCAAAGACTTTGCAGTTATCATCATCAACTGTGCATAATATCATCCGAAGATTCAGAGAATCTGGAACAATCTCTGTGCGTAAGGGTCAAGGGCGTAAAACCATACTGGATGCCCGTGATCTCCGGGCCCTTAAACGACACTGCACCACAAACAGGAATGCTACTGTAAAGGAAATCACAGAATGGGCTCAGGAATACTTCCAGAAACCATCATCAGTGAACACAATCCACCGTGCCATCCGCCGTCGCCAGCTGAAACTCTACAGTGCAAAGAAGAAGCCATTTCTAAGCAAGATCCACAAGCACAGGCGTTTTCATTGGGCCAGGGATCATTTAAAATGGAGTGTGGCAAAATGGAAGACTGTTCTGTGGTCAGACGAGTCACAATTCGAAGTTCTTGTTGGAAATGTGGGACGCCATGTCATCCGGACCAAAGAGGACAAGGACAACCCAAGCTGTTATCAACGCTCAGTTCAGAAGCCTGCATCTCTGATGGTATGGGGTTGCATGAGTGCATGTGGCATGGGCAGCTTGCATGTCTGGAAAGGCACCATCAATGCAGAAAAATATATTCAGGTTCTAGAACAACATCTAGTCATCTCTTTCAGGGAAGACCCTGCATTTTTCAACAAGATAATGCCAGACCACATTCTGCATCAATCACAACATCATGGCTGCGTAGGAGAAGGATCCGGGTACTGAAATGGCCAGTCTGCAGTCCAGATCTTTCCCCTATTGAGAACATTTGGCGCTTCATAAAGAGGAAGGTGCGATAAAGAAGGCCCAAGACGATTGAACAGTTGGAGGCCTGTATTAGACAAGAATGGGAGAGCATTCCTATTTCTAAACTTGAGAAACTGGTCTCCTCGGTCCCCAGACGTCTGTTGAGTGTTGTAAGAAGAAGGGGAGATGCCACACAGTGGTGAAAATGACCTTGTCCCAACTTTTTTGGGATTTGTTGACACCATGACATTTTGATTCACCATATTTTTCCCTTAAAATGATACATTTTCTCAGTTTAAGCTTTTGTTCCGTGATTTATGTTCTATTCTGAATAAAATATTGACATTTGCCATCTCCACATCATTGCATTCAGTTTTTATTCACAATTTGTTTAGTGTCCCAACTTTTTTGGAATCCGGTTTGTATATAAATTGTGCTAAAGTCTTGAGCCACCTCTCATTTCTTAATATTTTGCTCCCAAGGAGTTTAGCTCTCATGTTCAGTCCAGTCTCTGTACATGTGTAGTTTTAGAGGAATGTTTTTCATTTGTTAAGCCACACAATGACCTATGAATCATTCAAGCATAAAAAAAACAACTAAAACTTAAGACATGAACCAATGAGAAACAGGTGCAGATGATGACAGATGATCAGGCCGGTGATTAGTATACTGATGATGCTGAATACTGAGTGGTTGGAACAGACAAGAGGGGAAATAAGGTCGCTGCTGAGGTTGTTATGTAAACAAGCAATTTTTAAACTGTCTCATTTTGCAGCCTGTCGCAGGAATATAATATTTTTTCCCTCTTCTTTAATTTAATCTACATGGTTTAATTAAACTAATATGATGAAATGATGAGGGCAAAATACAACCAAGACACACTGTCTAAGATTCAACATCCATATCTCAGGAGATTTGGGTTCACTCTTGAGACTATTGAGACACTTTTTGGACTATTTTGATGAACTCATTTGATTCAATGCTAAACAAAAGTTTAACTAAAAGTATTGGCACCCCTTGGATCAATGTGTATTTGTAGCGTCACAAGAGAAAATAGATCTTAATATAGGTTTAGATAAAAATGTTCAAAGTGGAAAGAATGTCTTTTTTTTCTTGTTTGTTTCAGTTAAACTTGAATAAAGAGTAAATAATGTTCGAGTAATTGTCCTATATTAATATAGCAAGTATTCGCCACACTCATTCGAACACATTCATCATTGTGAAAACTTCACAACCCAGGTTTTTTTTTTTTTTTTCTCGGTGTGACCTCTCCTTAATGTAGTGATCAAACAAGCCCATTTGTAGCTGTGGGTTTATAAATGACCTAACCCAATAAGCCTTGTCTCCCATCTGCGTGTCTCGCATTTCCTCCTCGTCCCTGAACCTCACATTCATCAGGGTAATTGGTCCGCGCTGAAACACTGATGTCGCATTTTAAGCGCGTTTCCCTGCCGTTAAGAGCATGCTGGCTCGAACAGAGTATCTGTCGATGCGATTTCTAAAAGAAAAAAAAAACAGCACAATGAAGTGACAGAGGATGTTAATAATTTTGTTTATTTGTGGATTTTTACTTTTTGTTCAACCTTTTTTTTTCTTCCTTTTCCTCTGTCCTTTTCTTTTCTCATCTGTGCGTCCAGAGCGCAGGGTTGACGAGGATCGATGGAGAGAGCATTACAGTAAAACGTATTGATCAGGCAGAGGGCGAGCCGGGGAGATGGCCAAGTGATGCAATGCTTAAAGGAATTTATCCTCTGACTTCTGCATTAACCTTCTATTGACTGCTTTGGCTGTCCATAATTAACACTCACTTTAGCTAAAGTGGTTAGTTTCAGCACTGAAACGGACTGTGTGTGTGTGTGTGTGTGTGTGTGTGTGTGTGTGTGTGTGTGTGTGTGTGTGTGTGTGTGTGTGTGTGAGTGAGGGAAAATTGAGAGTAAGAATAAATGGAGGACGATGGGAATTGAAATTCATGCACTATGTATATTTGTGTGTGTGAGTCCGTGTGTGAGAGTGTGTTAGTGAACAGGCGAGCCCCAGTGGGCCCACAGGCGAGAGAATCATAGATACCTTTCACATTAGCATGCTATTTCAGCAAGTCTGGCACCCGGGCTATAGGGTTTCGGGGCAAATTGAAATGAGCGATTGTATTGCCAATCTCTGGTGAACGCAGCCCAAGCGGGAGAGACTCGGCCTGGATCTCGCAGAGGTTAATCTAGACAGCACCGTACACTTGACACGCACACTGGTTTCGACCTTCCCTGCTTTATTCAATGTTTGTGTGCGTGTGTGAGAGAGAAAGAATTTATATATACTTATATAGAGTATACATTTGCATTTTGTCTAGTGAGTTTTTCTGAAAGTGATTATGGGTGTGAGCAAACATCAAACCGTTGCCAGGATATGGCGACCCAGTTATTAACATTGGTATGGTGTCGTTGAGTTCTTTTGGAAAACGGTCAGATAAACGATCTATAGATATCTATTTGTCACGCTACAAAAATACATGCGAGGAATGTGTTAATTTTGTATCATGCAGCCCAGCATTTGTAATATTTTTAACACATATATGTGCTGTACTTTACTGTATGTAAGTGTGTGATTCTGGACTGACTTTAAGCTTGCTTGGGTTTATGTTGAAAGTTGAGCTAAATTTAAAAATGTAAAAAAACAATCCTTTTTTTATTTGTTTGTTTGTTAAGATCTTATTCAATAACTAATGCAGAATATAAAATGCAATAAAGTGTGCTGTTATAAGACAAAATGAAATACAATTTTGGAGTACCGTGAGGAACAAAAAAAGTAAATAAAAAATGTAATTTTAAAATGAAATAAAATTGTTAGAATTTTTATTTATATTTTTCATTTATAAAGGAGTTGGCCAAAAATGTTTACATTTACATTTCAGGAAAATTAATATAATATGATGTACCGTATATTATAGTAATACAATATGATAATAAAATTATTATAATATGATCATATATATCATTGTATAATGTTATAGCAATACATTTAGAATTTAAATATTTATACAAGAATATATAGTTTTTCCCCCTCTTATACGACTACAATTTGTGCATGTTTTTGTTTATTGCCATTAATTCTTCTATTAACTTATAGTCAGGGGTTAAAGTCCTGACCGCTTTAATAAATAAATAAATTAATTTATTTATTAATTAATTAATAAATAAATAAATATTAAAATGCTACATACTACATAGATGGTTTATACTAATGCAAAATGTTTAATTAAATTCCATGTGTTGCAGTCTATTGGCAGCTTGCCAGGATCATGCATACTCGTGAAATACTCACGCGACTAATCACGATGTAACATAACATTACATTTCATTACTAAAAGAAAAAACTTAATTAACGATGTATCGTAATTTTTTTTTGTGGCGAATCATGTATCCAAAATAGATTTTTTAAAATCGATTTCTCATTTGCACGTTTGCATTTGATGGTTCCTCTATGTTACTATAGGTGACATAATAGGTATATTACTATAGGTTCCAGAAAAATCTGGGAAAAAAATTTAATATTTTATCGGGATATTTATAAAATCGTGATAGAGGATCGAACCGTGATAGAGGAAAAGTTGTGTGAGTAAAAAGTGCATCGAGCACACTTTTGTTTCTAAACTCGTGGTGGAAAAAAACACCCCGTGTCTGAGGTATTTTAAGATGAGTTTCAACAGTGATTCGTCCACCTGCCAAATCCCACTTACACTCCTGTTTATACTGTAGTTACACTTAAAGGAGAGCTAATATGCAAAATTGTCATTCTTAGAGATTCGGACAGGTCCCCAGTGTGTGTGTAAATTTTTTTTTTTGTATTAGATGGGGCTTAAACAATTTAATTAGATTTTCCCTCTATTCTGGCCTCATATACTAGAAGGAAATCCCCTCGCCCAGCTGGTTGCTTGGCTCTGCTGTTCTTTGGAGGGGCGTGGCTCAGCTGAAGCTCATTCACGTATATTTGGAGGAGGAGTAAAATAAAAGGGAGTTTAAGGTATTGAATAAGTGAATATTGATTGATAAGATTGAATAATCTAAGGGCTAGAGCATACACACACACATATACAGTATAAAGAAAAAGTATCTCAATCACTATACACAATCCATATATTCTCAAGTACACTCGTATAAACTGTACACGCTTGGCGTTACAGGAAAAGAATCAACACCTGAGTAATCAGAGTCTGGAATTCAGTAGCGCTGTAGTATAATTAACATTAATCAAACACATTTCATAATTAACACACAATAAGTAGCTAATAAAATAGTCAATGCTGGAATAATTATTTCCAAATACACCAACATAGTATACCTGCTTTAACCTTTAAACCTACAACCATGTCAACAATGACCAACATGATCTAATGCCTTAATTAATATCTGCACTACTTTAATAACTGGCAGAATTCATAAAAGCTAAATGTGAACTGGTGAAGGGAAATATTTACACCCGGGCGCCTTAGAGCATTAATTATCAGCAGTTAGTAGCTCGCGGTAATATAATTTATGCTAATTTATATTGACTCATTTAGAATTAAGGTGTAACATCAATTAATACTTGATGTGTTAACTTGCTTTATGACTTTGTTAACATGGCTTATGGTTTATTAATGCTGAAATGTATGGTTAGCCCAATGATGTTTGTTAGCAGTAAAAAAATAAATAAATAAATAAATCGTTCCATACAGTACACCGATCAGCCACATAATCAGGTAAAGCCATTAACATTAAAACCACCTGGGCTTTTGTGTTCCTTTTGTGCCAGAGGAGCGGTTCCGGCCCCTCGTGTTGGGACTCCGCAGGCACTTTGGTGGGTTTGATGTGGTGTCTGACACCAGATTGTTGGCTGTGGATCTTTTGGGTGCTGCGGATTGCGACGTGAGGCCTCCGTGGATTGGATTTGTTGCACTCAATTGAATTGGGATCTGGGGAGTTTGACGGCCGGGTTGAAAGACCTTGAGCTCTTTGCCTGCTAGACAATGTGCACGGCATGCTGTGATGCACTAGGTGTTCCGGTGCCTTTCTACCATGAATTTTTTTTTCAGCGGTTTGTGCTGCATTGGCTTTTCTCTGGCCTGGCCTTTGATCCCCGTGGTCATAAATGAGCCTTGGGTGCCCATGATCCTGGCATCTGTTTGCAGGCGTGTATTTCAGTGATTAATGTAGTTCAGTTCACCTGACGGTGGTGTTGATGTTATAGCTGTCATAACGAATATAACAAGAACTAAAATTAGCATGATATACAGTACCGTTGTATATAGGATGATGTGTATACTATGATGTATGCATGTATCTCATACCCTTTGTAGCGAGCATGTATGTTGTTTTAAATGCAAATTTTGATATTCAAATTCTATAACATTATCATTGCCTATAATGATCGGCATTGATCGGCTAATGATATGTCTATCCGTGGCTCTATAAAATGATCAGCTCATAAATATTTAGACTCATTCTAATACCAGATCTTTTAAATAGCTTTCATTTAAAACACACCTTTAAGTAACCCTAGTGAGTGTAAGATCCACTTTCTACTTCTTGCTACAGTTACCGCTTCCTCGATCTCGACTAATTGTCCACTTCGGTAACTGATGAGCTCATTTCAGCTCACACTCGTCTCCAGCCCCAAGGTCATCTAATCATATCATTTATGAAGTGATGCGTGGCTTTATGGTACTTAGCCCGTGTTAACAGATGCTGGTATTAAACCCTGATGTAAAGCACGAATGATGTATGGACGTTCCGTGTTTTAATTGTCCTCTTCAGCGTGTAATGCTGTAGCGATCGAGATCCTGCAGGCTGACACGCAGCACTTAAGAGGACAGACACAGCACCATTAAGTGGCCCTTACAAAATATATAACCACAAATAGTGGCCAGGGGGGCTGTCCTCTGACCGCTTAAAGGCTCAGAACCATTCATAACATGGAGCAAGAAGGAGAGAAAGAACGAGAGAGAATCAGTGTATATTTTGCGGGAAACATTTATTTATTATATAATGTATTTATATAATAAGGATTAAGAAGGAAAATAATTTCTTGTGTAATTTGTATCTATGTTAAGCTCAAATGTTCCCACGTTGGCAACAATGCATTAAACATTAGGAATTTTTTTTTTTAATAACACTAGTGAATGGAAATGCAATTAGTAATTAAGCCCTGATTTATTAAGAACACAAATAAAAGAAGTTAATCTGATAAACTGTACACAGTTATTGAGTGTGTTGTGACTCAGTCAGATGATGATTTTTGAATTTTATTTTTTTTCCTGTGAATGTGAACATGTATTCGTTCATTGTTCTCAACATCTCAACATCAAAGAAGGTAAAACTAAACCTTCAGTCAGTCATCACTGTTCTTACTCATTAAAGGATTAAAGGTAGTGAGACATGTTTAAAGATTCCTAAAACACAATACAGAGGCTAAATGAAATGCGTTCGGTTTACAAAACGTCTTCGCAGGATCGTTAAAACGTTGTTAGCGTCGTCGATGTGAGAATGCGCTGAATGCTTCTACCACTGGGATATGAGATCTATTCTCTCATAGTTTTTATAAACACTCACTCACTGTCTCTTAATGATGGGAAGTTCGGATAAACAGACCCCCAACACGTCTAAATACACAAATTTTGGCTATACTGTAGCTCCAGTATTGAAAATATTACAATGCAGCTAAGGCCATATTATGATCAACAGAATGAGCAGCTCAACTCTCATATCTTCTGGTCTGAATCGTTCGTTCTTTTGTCATGTGACTCTCATAAATGCTATGCATTCATCACACAGGAAATGTAATTGAATGGTTCTTCTCACAAGTCATTCGTTGTTTTGAATCTATTGCACTGCATAGTGTCTATGGGAGTCATGTGACAACAGAACGAACGATTCGAACCAAGACTCGAGAGGTAACTACTCAGTACTGTTTCCTGTACATAAACTACGGAGGTTTTGTGATGCTTTCCGCATGCACGCCAAGTAGAAAATGAACGAATCACTCTCTGAGACTACTTTTTAATCTGAGTCACATTAAAGACTCGTTCAAAAAGAATTAATCATTCATGAACAACCCATATATGTATATATCTTTCGAGACTTAGGGCACAAGGCAGGGTACACCCTGGATGGGGTGCCAATGCATCGCAGGGTACACACACTCACACGCTCATTCACACACTACAGGAACGGCAATTAGATTAATCTGCATGTCTTCGGACTGTTGGAGGAAACCGACCATGAACAGGAAGAAGATGCAAACCCCATGCACACAGAGACCCCAAGACGGGAATCGAACCCACAGACCTGGAGGTGCAGACCACTAAGTCCCCGTGCCACCTTTGATAAACAGTTTTAACTATGAAAATATTTTATCTTTTAATGGTTCCGCACATTAAAAACTTGCCCTTCGGGTTGTATCCAATTTTGATTTCAGTATTGCTTTAGGAAATCATTCATCAGGTGTAAAAGCAACGAAAGCATTCGCCCTGTCATCACTCTGTATTTTATACTTTTGAACTAGAAACTATGCAAATTACATATTTATTAAGTCGAACCTGCAAAACATGTTCTTTTGTGCACAAATGAAAAACCTGTGTATGTGTGTTGATGGATGTTTATCAGGGTGTTGGTGTCCTCGCATACAGTATGAGCAAGCACGACATCATTCTTGCAATCATGTGTAATTTACTCACCACACCATAGAGCTGCTCTCAACACGCAGGTGACAGCCAGCTGTTACCACACCACTTTAGATAGCAAACACACACATATACATATACATATACACACACATACACGAAGATTGTCTTGCTGCATGTTATGCAAAGTTATTCAAGGCAAATTCAGGTGGTTACAGCATGACAAGTATGCACGTAAATCAGTCGCAGCATGCCGAGATCGAGGCTGCGTGCTTGAGCTAACCTGTCTACCTGACCAGGTGTTGGTCAGTGCAAGCGCAGGTGTGTGTCCGACAAATGATTTACACGCTCACATGATCTCAGAAAGCGAGCACGTTACCCGAGGTATTGCTCCGAGGAGTTTGTAGCATTTTTACACACCCTTTCACTCACTCACACACACACACCTACACAAGCTTAGAGCACTTCATTGTTTTTACTGGGTGTCATAAATAAATCCGAGAATGTGTCGGTTTTGTGCGCACACACACACGTTTCAAAAGAATGTCTTTTTTTTATTTGTATTTTTTTTATACTTTACATGCATTGACTCCACCATGACAAAATATTCTCTTACCTGCAAAGAGCTAACAGAACATACAACCTGAGTAAAAGTCTTTAAAAATCCAAACTGGGATCCTAAATCAAGAAAATCTGTGAAGTTCCTGGGACTCATCGTAATTCTGTGACAAGGCCTAAAACTAAATTTAGGCCATGAATTTACTGTAGATTCTTAAAGTTTATTATTTACTTGTAAATAATTAGTGCTGTCAATCGATTACATTTTTTTATCTAGTTAATTACATCGACTGTAATTAATCGTGATTAATCGCAATTTTAAAATGCTCAGTGTTGGAATAAAGAAATGCATAGCAAACTAAAACTGGTTAGAGGAAACAGATTATTAACTTAAAATCCCTCAAATGGGACCGGCACTGCATGCAGTGGCTGGGTAGTATGAGGTGTGGCAACCCACTGACAGCGGGGCTCGAACCCGGATCCTCAGATCCAAAAATCAACAACCTAAAGCCTTAGCTGTCTGAGCCACCACTCCCTCATTTGACAATGAATGTATTCTTCAATCTAGAACCTTTTTATAATGAAACTTGCCATTTAGCATACCTGATCTCATTATCCACGCTAAACTTGTACAATATCTTTCTATTTTACTGTATAATATTTTGGATTCAACCCCAGAACAGTTTTAGCTGAGGATCTTCTAAAGCGGAATAAGTAAAAAAGTTTCTCAGGGCTGTCCTCCATCCCCATGTTTTATTCACCTCACATTTTGGGTACGTAGTACCAGTATGAATTTAAACCTACTTTCACTCCTGTTAAGTACACTAATTGTAGGTCGCCAGCTCCGGCGAGTCGCGGTTAGTTATTTCCGTCAGTCGCTTTTATATAAAAGCAATATCACACTCTAGGTCATGCTGTTACGCTGAATATCAGCATCACTGTGATGCAGCTGTAGGCACCAGTTAATTACAATAAATTGCAAAAGTTAAATACACCAGTTAATTACATTAACCTTAAATGTTATTTTAACTCGGTATTTCATCTCTACACAATGAAAGACTCCCTGTTTTTATTTATGATTTGATGTCGACAAAATATTGTTTCCTTAACATTTTTTTTTCCTCGAATGATACAAAGCACTGAAACTGGAGACTCCTTCCATTTTAAAAAACAAAAAGATCTAACAATCAGCAATGTTTTCGTTCATTTTAACAAAACACATAACAACGCCGATGCGGACAGATGCAATAAAATATTATACTGATCAATCAAGCTTTTTAACAATAACATGTAAATACATGATGGTACATTTGGAGATGTACAGTATGTTGATTGTGTATGTTTGTAGAAGTAAAAATGAGTGTTGTTATTCCTACTGTTAAGCTCTATTTCAGCTCTGTTTACAAGATGTTTTTCCATTGTTGTGGAGATCAGCCATCAGTCATTTTATGTCCTGACACTAGTATGAGCCGCGCCTACTAATTAGACGAAACATTCTGTAAAGTATTGATCAAGCAGATGTTTACATAGCACATAACTATAATTAAATTATAATTTATAATTAAATTATAATTGTTTCTGTTTTGTTTTTTCCTGACCCTGCCCTTTATATATCATCTTCATAATATCATAGCTTCAACCTGTTGCACTAATGACATGACCAAAAAACAATCTCTTTCTACTGTTCACTATGTACTGAAGCAGAGGTGTAATTACGGCCCTAGTGAAACAAACACTCCCTGATAACGATGTCTATCTGAACAAACCCATCTCATACCATAATATGAAAGTAAAGAAAATGTTTATTTATTTATTAATTTATGTTTTATATCGTGATTGTGTTGCATTCTTAATACGTACATTCATTCTGCAAATTGTCAGTTCATTAAACAATGGCTTGTAGAGTGTTCATTGCATTTCTGTCTGTCTATGTATAGATGCCAGTCGAGCCTGGCGCAGACTTTACCCCCTGAAGAGGCACCTGTCGACCGACCGTATTGGACCAGCGACGACCCTGACATGCCTCTGCCCTTTGACCTTTCTGACATCATCAGCCGGGTGGAGTCCCTCCTCTGGAGGTGGAGTTTTTAGAGTTTTTGCAATGTTGATGTTTCTCTGATAATGATTTACCATTAAAGAAAGTTCTTGATAAATGATTTGATCATCCAGAACTCTTTAAAAAATTCAAAAATAAAAAAACACAATGGCAGAACAACAAAAATTTGTACCATTTTTAGGGTTTGAAAAATGCCTAAAATATTTTCAATATGACATTTTCACAAATCAGTCATCTAATGTCCACCTGCTGATGGCCTTGTGCTGATACAGCAGCTTTGTGTAGGTTTAGTTCATCTTTTCAGGTCAAATTCCTCACATTTTGTTCCCTTTCTTCCAAAAACTGAAAGTGACACTTTTGATCATTTGTGGGCAAAATATTTAGGTGGGTTGAAACAAAATAAAGTTGTGGCTCAAAAGGTTAACACTCTGGGTTACTGATCGGAAGGTCGTGGGTTCGAGCCCCAGCACCGCCAAGCTGCCACTGTTGAGCCCTTAAGGAAGACCCCTCACCCTATCTGCTCTAGGGGCGCTGTATCCTGGCTCTGAGCTCTGAGCCCAGCTTCCTAACTGGGATATGCGAAAAAATCATTTCACTATGCGGTAAGGATATTGTGACAAGTAGTTGAATTTTTAATATTAATCTTAATAAGCATATTTAGCTAGTTAGCTTTAAAAAAGATGCTCTTATATAAGCAGAAAAAAATCAGTCAAATGAGTCATGAAATTGTCTTGGAAAATCCTGAGTATTGCTGAAGCGTCAACTGTCAAGAGAAATGTGTTTTGAAAAAAAAAAAAAAGAAATTATATTACTTAAACGCTTGATGACGCTTGATCTTTAAAATCACAGCTAAAAAAAATTTATAATGAACTTAAAAGCAACAACATGATGAGAACTTGTAGAGCTGAGACTAAATAACAAGGGAACAACTTGTTAGTGAGACTAAATGGGAAAGAAAAAATTGCCTTATTTGGGAGGGGACAGGCATTGTTTATAGATAGTAATCATAACTAGTTCTACTATACATTAATCAATTTATTTTCATGCTACATATTTTGACAGAAGACACATTAGATAAGAGGAAAGAGGGCGGGGCTGCCATGCCGTGTTCAGAAGTTTAGTATTACCTGTTTCAGAGTAGTATCTCTATGCTTTTGAGTAATAGCATACTGCAAACTCTACTAAAGTTCAGACCCTCCTGTGAAAAAAAAACTTGGTAGGTGTGGTGCAATTATTTAATTTAATATAATTAAAGTAATATCATAGACATGCATAAATTGCGAGAATTGCGCAAGCCTAGGATTACCTTTGACTATTCGGTTGTTGAAACTTCCACTTGCTTGGGATGTTACCGATTTTTTTTTAACCTTATTCATGTGCACAGAGAAGAACAATCAGATAAGCATGAAACTGTTCAAACCACAAGGTGCGCCCTAAAGTAAATCAAAGTCAACGACAAAACAACCCACCTGAATACCGACCCGGCTGCAGTGCTTCATGATGTGGTTACGTTCTTGGTGCACTTTCATTTTGTTTCGCTTTTAATTCAGCTACAGTAATTTCACATTCGCATTACTGTAAAAAGTTGATACTTCTGGATTTGTTCCAAGTCACTTGTTTCGACTTCTGAATTGTAATGCTTTATTTTATTTGCACATTTAATTATACACATAATATGAATATCTTACTAAAGGTATGCAATTTAAATTACATTTAAAAAGTCCAAAAGTTTTTAGTCCCCTGTCTTTAACCCTTTATTACACTTTATTATTCTATTAGAATATTAGAATAGAACTGGAGCTGTAACACCCTAGACCTCTTCATCAAACATTAGTACCTGTCCTCATTAATGCTCTCGATTGTGAAGTTTTCACCTAAGCTTATTATAACAGCAAAAATAGGGGCTAAATCTGGTCGGCTGTCCACATACTCTTGACCCTTTTCAATTGTAAAATGAGCAATGTGATATGGTTGTGCAATGCGATTGTAATCATTTTAATATTCCATTAAACAGAAAGAGATCATTTTACAACTGTTAAATAATTGTGTACATGCAGCATGTTTGTGTAAAAAAAAAAAAAAAAAAAAAATTAATGAAACAAAAATAGACATTTAAAAATACGAGAGGTGTTCGAGTCAAACCGGGACATGATGAGATGGCTTGTGAATGAAACCGTAAAAGTGATTGATATTTACAGAAAACTTCAAGTGATGAGACTCTTAGGCGCGGTAAAACATTCGAACTTAAAGAAGCCCCTACATCCGTGAATGGCGATCCCGGCCAAGGAGGCCCAGTGCAGTCGTTCCCATGATCATTCAGCGAGTGGAACGCGTAATACTTAATAATCGATGGATAGCTTGTCAGCAGCTTGCAGAAGAGACACAGCTGTCTATATAGTCATTTCCACATGTTTGGAGTTCCTGGGAGGCCAGCGTTTCAGATGTGAATCAGGCAGTCTGATCAAGGCTCCGGAATATTGGGAAAACTTTCTATCTTGATGGTATCCAAGCACTAGTGAAACACTGGGATAAGTGCATTGGTGTAGCAGAAATAAAAGGTGTTCTGTGCAAGCAAAAGTCCCGGTTTGACTTGAACACTTAACACACTTGTATTAACACCCACAACAATTATTATTATTTTTTTTCAGGATGTGAAGATTTTTCTCACAAAATGAAGGAGAGAGGCAGATGAAAGGCAAAAAAAGATTAAGGTACCATGAAGGAGTGGGCACAGGGAACTGCACTTACCTGGGGAAGACCATTTACACACACACACACATTCACACATGCACACACATGTATACACACATCCTCACACACACCAGCCAGGAGACTCCACCACCAGAGATCGATGAAGGGACAGAATCGAAGGAAAGGACCTGGGACGAGACTCTGAGTTCTTTTTAATCTTTCTCATATCTTCCTTCTTCATGGCCGTTTTAACGTGTAGTGTTATGATGCGAACGCATTTAGACCATTTCAGCAGTAGCTATCGGAAACCTAGTCACCCGGCCGTGTACGATTTTAATCATGCCCATGTAGTGTCTTTTAACAAGCTGTGTCTGTCCTGCATTGCATATACAGTATACACGACGCGCTTCACCATGCACTTACAGTATCGCTAGTTTACCTGAAGATCGCAAGAGGGTTCCAGCCACTAGGATGGGAGGGAGGTCATGTGACTGACTGTGTCTGATGATGTCATTCAGTGTGCAAGGCATACTGTAGTTCTCAGACCTGCGTGTCAGTATTGTCAGTGATGCTTGTGTGTCTGTTTTATTGTCAGTAAATACATCTCAATAAGGTGTGTGTGTGAATGCGCTTAATATTAGTATTGATTTCACCTCAGCGTGTGTGTGTGTGGGTGTGAGAGAGAGTGTAAAATGCTGTCTTTTCTGTAAAGCTATGTTTGCATAGTTTAAAGAAAAAGTTTAGAAGCCACACACCTTCTTCATTATGACTGACATACATAGGCCACGCCTCTTTTACTGAGACCAACATGGAAAAACAAGTGTGTGATACATTTTGTACAGAGTTCCGAACCCAAATGTCAGGATTTGTGATCAGCTTGCAATCTGATTTGCTTACAGCTAATCAAAACCCAAAGTTCAGTATCTCAGAAAATTTGAATATTACTTAAGACCAATAAAAAAAAGATTTAACACAGAAATGTTATATTACTGAAAATTATGAACATGGTACAGCACTCAGTACTTGGTCGGGGCGCCCCATGCACAAATTACTGCAGCAATGCGGCGTGGCATGGAGGTGATCAGTCTGTGGCACTGCTGAGGTGTTATGGAAGCCCAGGTAGGTCTTATAGAGGCCTTCAGCTCTTTTGCATGGTTCGGTTTGGTGTCTCACATCTTCCTCTTTACAATACTACATAGAGAGTCTTTATGGGGTTTAGGTTGGTTGAGTTTGCTGGCCAATCAAGCACAGGGATGCCATGGTCCTTAAACCAGGTACTTTTGGCCCTGCTGGAAAATAAATTAGCGTCTCCAAAAAGCTGATTAGCAGAAAGAAGCTTTTGAACGTCCTGGTAGACGGCTGCACTGACCTTGGACCTGATCAAACACAGTGGACCAACACCAGCAGATGACGGGGCTCCCCAAACCACCACTGACTGTGCAAACTTTACACTGGACATCAACCAGTTTGGATTCTCTGCCTTTCCTCTCTTCCTCCAGACTCTGGAACCTTGATTTCCAAATGAAATGCAAAATGTACATTAATTTGAAAAGACTTTGGCACACTGAGCAACAGTCCAGGTCTTTTTGTCCCTAGCCCAGGTAAGACATCTTTGACGTTGTCTTCAAGAGTGGCTTGACACAGGGAATTCGACAGTTGTAACCCATGTCCCATGGATATGTCTGTACATGGTGGCTCTTGAAGCACTGACTCCAGCTGCAGTCCACTCCTTGTGAATCTCACCCAAATACTTGAATGGGCTTTGTTTCACAATCCTCTCACGGCTGTGGTTTTCCCTGTTATAACTTTCCATTAATGTGCTTTGATACAGCACTCTGTGAACAGCCAGCTTCTTTAGCAATGACCATTTGTGTCTTACCTTCCATGTGCAGGGTGTCAATGATCGTCTTCTGGACAACTGTCGAGTCAGCAGTCTTCCCCATGATTGCGTAGCCTACTGAACCAGACTGGGAGACCATTTCAGGAAAGCTTTTCAGGTGTTTTGAGTTGATTTAGAGCGTGACACCATGACTCTCAAAGATTGAATCTTTTCACCATGTTCAAATTTTACAGATCAGATACTGATTTTGGGTTTTCATTAACTGTAACTCGTCTTTTCATTTTGTGAAGCTGCTTTGAGACAATGACAATTGTTAAAAGTGCTATATAAATAAAATTTTATTCAATTTAATTGAATAAGCCATAATCATGAAAAGTAAAATAATAAATAAATAAATAAACACTTGAAATATATCAGTCTGTCTGTAAAGAATCTAGATGATATATGAGTTTGACTTTTTTAATTGAATTCCTGAAATAAATCAACTTTTTTTTCAATGATATTCTACTCTATTGAACTGCACCGGTATATTTATATTCTTGTAGCTCCTATGGCTTGTAGGGCTTCTATAAGCAAAGAATAATGTTTTTAGCTGTGCACCTGATAATTCATTCGTTTTTATTTTTAATGTTAGACTTTTTATTTTTAATCTTTGTCTAAGCGTTTATCAAAATACATAAGTGTAACACAAAAATAACATATAGAAGAATGCTTCTGGGGTTCAACAGATAATTTATAGAATAATGTAATACAAATAAATAAGATAAAAGTATAAGCATTTAAAATAAAAAAGTATTAATTGTCCATTGAACCCCAAAAAGAATATATTTTTTAATTATTAATTTTATTATTATTCAATCTTTTTTATTTAAATTCTTTTTAAGCATCCAGATTTCTACAAGGCTCTAAATGGGCATCAAGATTAAAAATAAAAAGTATAAATATTAAAAATAAACAAGGATGAATTATCTAGTGTACCCTAGGAACATTCCCCTGTGCATCTTTTTTTACTCACTCACTCACTCACTCACTCACTCACTCACTCATCTTCTATACCGCTTTATCCTGTATTTAGGGTCACAGGGACCTGGAGCTTATACCAGAAGGCTTAGGGCACAAGGCGGGGTACACCCTGGAGAGGGTGCCAATCCATTGCAGGGCACACACACACACACACACACACACACACACACACACACTCCCACACACTACAGGCAATTTGGGAACACCAGTTAGCCTAACCTGCATATCTTTGGACTGTGGGAGGAAACCGAAGTATCTGTTATAAAAAAAAAAAATTTATTTAACTTTTTATTTGTTTTTAAACAGTTAATTAATAGTAATAAAATATTTCTTCAGCTTGGAAAGTCTTTTCAAAAAGCTTTGTCTTCAAAGACCTAAGAAAATCTTTTTGTGTGTGCAGACAGAGCCTAACCCCTTAGTTTATTATTATTATTATTATTATTATTATTATAAAAAAGAAGAATCAGATACTTGTGAGTAGTGGTTAAATAATATAATCTCATGCTATTCAGTGTGGTACAGGAAAAGGTGCTTGATTGGTCATCAGCCATGTCAGTCTGTGACCTGGGTGCATTTATAAAGTGAAACTAGACGTCTGGATTGTGAGACTAATGGATACAAAACATCTGCACTGATTCACATCAGCAGATTTTTACACCACTTTAGTTCTTCATCTCAGATTGTACAAAATTCATGAGATTTTTTCATCTTAAATCATGTGAACGTAGCTTAATGGATGCTTGAATGTACATGAGTGAGTGTGTGTACAGTACGTGTGTATGTGTCCTCCCAGACTGGTTAGTGTTGATAGGCAGCTCGGACCGAATCCTTCACTTCCTGCTTTGCGTAACTCGAACAGCCTGTCCACTCGCTTCCACTCTCTCTGCTCTCTCTCTCTCTCTCTCTCTCTCTCTCTCTCTCTCTCTCTCTCTGCTGCCGGCTGAGGAAGGAACACGATCATCTCCACACAACTGAAAAACCAGAGACGCATTGCACTAAACCATGGGAAAAACAAAAGAAAGATGCACAGAGAGTAGTGGATATCCTATAGAGAAGAGAAGCACAAGAGAATAAGAGCGCTAGAACATTGAGACAAGCTGAGAACGAAAGGAAGAGGATGATTGTTGAAGCCAAGCAGCCTTCTTTTTTTTCTTTTTTTAAAGCTTTTTATTCTGTCATCAGTGTTACAGTAGTTCACCCGTATTATTATTATTATTATTATTATCTATTCTGAGGCTTAAAATGTGTTTTATACTTCCTGAGGTTTTAGAGATGTTGCCAAACATTGTGTTGCTCTGATAATGCTGTATTGATTGTATGTAATTTTTTAAAGTGTTTATTTTATCTCCCTCTCCTTTTTTGTTTTGCTTTTTGTGTTGTACTGAATTCTTTCTTTAGTGCTCAAGGCCTACTGCATTTCTGAAAGCATTGTGTGTGCGATAATTGAAAATAATAAAAAACTAAAAAATCTGGTTTTATCTTTGCATGGTGATGATTTCTTCATTACTTACTGCCTTATGTTGAATGAATTAACTGCATTAATAATTATATGTCGTAGTTCCTTACAAGGACAAAAATGAAATTTGAAGAGTGTGTGCATTTGCGTGTGTGTGTGTGTTTCACTGCCCCTTTACCTGTCCAGTCTCCAGGTCTCTGTACAGACTGATGAGATGCTTATTCTGTGTGACAGTAGGTCCCTGGAGTGAGTGTGTATGTGTGTGTGTGTGTGTGTGTGTGTGTGTGTGTGTGTGTGTGTGTGTGTGTACGCACACGAGTGTGCTCACATGCGCACAAGCTCATGATAAACACATCGAGCAGTTCATTTCGTTAACTGCCTGTGAGTGGACCTGTCAGACCCATGAGCCTCCCGGTTAACGGGCTGCCATGGCAACGCCGCTCAGTATCCTCCAGGGTTAAACGGCTACTCGGGTGTGTCACGACTGTCTCTAACACACTGAGACTGAAGCGTTAACACGGCAACGGCCCGCTTCTGTCCTTTCTATTCATCGCTGTGACATTTCTGTCGCTCAGTCTCAGTACTGGCTGATTTCACCTTGAAGCCTCATTCAGTTAAGACTGACGGGTCAGAATTGGACAATAGAATCTGAAATATTAGCCAGGAACACACACACACACACACACACACACACACACATATATATATATATATATATATATATATATATATATATATATATATATATATATATATATACACACACAAATATCAGTAGTGATGATAATTCATATATTTAGGAGTAAACATTATTTATTGATTTGCTGTTTTTTTTCCTTTGAAACCAGTTTTTCCCCCATAAAGCAGTCATGTATTTAGAATACAGTCTTTTATTATTATTATTATTATTATGCATTCATTCATTTATTCTCTATACCACTAATCCTGAACAGGGTCACGGGAGACCCTATCCCAGGTGGCAGATTACACCATACATGTAGATGCTATTCCGTCACAGGGCACTAGCACACACACACTTACTCACACACTACTGGCAATTTGGGAAAGATAACTAGACATGTCTTTGGATTGTGGGAGGAAACAGGAATACCCGGAGAAAACCCACTAAGCAATGGGAGAACGGATCCAAGGTAGGAATCTAATCCTCAACCCTGAAGGTGTGAGGCGTCCAACAGTAGCAGCATCAGGGCTTGAACTCGGTGATGTCCTGACCAGCTGTTGCAGTCCCAGTGACCCCTGACCAAGTAGAAGTAGTAAAAAATTACTTCTAAGGTTTACTTTCAGCTAATTTTTATGTAACAAAGAAGTTTTTTTTTCAATGTAGAATTTAATTTGAATTTTAGAAAGTGAAGTGGGTGAAACTGGTTGAAAAAGAAGATGCCAAAACTTTATCATGAATATTATTAAGAATTTAAAATATCTTTTTATTTTATTTAACACTTTTCTGCATACAGTAATCCTGAAGTATTATTCATTATTGTTAACGTCTAATTTTTCTACTATATATGGAAATACTAAATGATTTTGTACATAATTATGCAGATATGATAAACATATATAAACAAAATTGGTTCTTTTGCACAGTACTGTACAGTAGGTCCAAATTTTTGTCCAAATGCCGGGCCGGGATGCATATAAGGAGTCTTGGATTACCAACAGTTACTGAAAGGAACCATCTATTCTTTTCTCATGTTTTAATTTGGATTAATGTTTAAAGTAGAATCCAATACAGTACATGCTTCACAGTCAAAAGAAGAAGAAAAAAGGCTCTTGGGGAGCACTATAAATAATAATCCTAATATTAATAATCATAAAAAAAACTCTGATGTATAAATAGTTGTTCTCAGACTGCAGTTTATTTGTGTGTTAACCAAACCGCTTGTATATATTCGGTTGTACGTCGCTGGCTGACTGCCCGCATACGGAAGCTCAGAATATAAGTGGCATCCTGCATTCTTAGCAGCAGATCACAATCAGATCAGATTTCACTTTCTGACTGTTCTGTATTGATTTCCACATCATCATCCTTTGATGATCTCGCTGATGTCTTGGACAAGTATAGTGTGAGTGTGTGAACGTTCACACCATTGAAATGCTGGCCTCTCAGGAACTCCTCTAATCATCCAATCATGTGGGAAGTGCAATTGGTGAATGTGTGTACTGGTCCCACCGATAGATGCATCTCTTCCACAAGTTACAACAAATTATCTAACAATTTTTTACAAGGATCAGGTGTTCTGAATGTTCACAGGAGCGACTGTGGTGGAGTCACCTCGGGCCAGGATCGCCATTCACAGACGTACGGCCTGCTTTAAAATGTTTGCATCTTTAGAATGTTTTACTGCAGCTAGCATCACCAGAGAAGTCTTCTTTAAATGTCAATCGGTTTTATACCTTCATTCACGTCCCAGTTTGACTTGAACAGCCCTCATAGGAAATTAATTAAATTCAATTTTATTTGTATAGCGCTTTTAAGAATTGACATTGTCGCAAAATAGCTTTACACAAACAAAAGAATTATTGAAGTTTGTATGAAATGTGAATGTGTATGAATCAGAATGATCAGATAGTCCCTGATGAGCAAGTCTAGGACGACTGTGACATTGGCAAGGAAAAACTTCCTGAGATGGTAATAGGAATAAACCTTGAGAAGAACCAGGCCCAACAGGGAACCCATCCTCATTTGGGTGATCCTCATCATACTGTGTAAGACTGGAAGTTCAGCATGACAGGAGATGTGTTTAAGTTAAAATGGACTCCAGTTCGTTCCTGGAAGGTAGACTGTAGGAAAGACTGTAGGAAACTCAGTCCTGAACTATACTGTAAGTCCCCAGATAACAGCTGTCTGCATCAGCCAAGGACAGAACCGTCTTCGGGGAAAAGAGGAACCGTCCCCAGGCAGACCACAAGGGGCATCCATGCGACGAGATCTCCAACCAGAAGCTGGACATCAGGACGAGTCAGACAGCTAGGGGGCTGGATCGCTGGCCGCTCAGGAGCAACATGTATAGCTTGACAGAGAGACAGGTAGAGGGAAAGCGAGAGAAGGAGATAAAGTGGAGAAGAGAAAGAAGAGGAGAGAGCAGAAGAGAAGGAGAGAGAGCAGTTAGGTATGGTCACAGTCACATAATGTATAAGGTGAATGTATATTTAGTGCAGAGTGCAAGCAGGGACTCCGGCAGGACTAACTGTAACAGCATAACTAAACGGGAGAGCCTGAAGGAAACCCAGACATACCAGATCATAGTACTGAGCAGCCTGCATCCTTTGATCGAAGTAGGCGTGGCAGATTGTAAGACACTAGCAGTTCACTCAGATACTGCGGCGCGAGACCATTTAATGCTTTATATGTCAAAAGTAGTACTTCATCGATGTGAAAGATGTGATGTGAAGATAGGATAGGGGTGATGTGCTCATATCTTCTGCTTCTAGTGAGGACTCTCGCTGCTGCATTCTGGACTAGCTGAAGCTTGTTTATGCACCTAGCTGAACAACCAGACAGTAAGGCATTACAATAGTCCAACCTAGAGGTGATAAAAGCATGAACTAGTTTTTCTGCATCGTTTAGTGACAATATATTTCTTATCTTGGCAATATTTCTGAGGTGAAAGAATGCTATCCTGGTGATATTATCTACATGAGCTTCAAATGAAAGGCTGCATTAAGAATTTAAAAGAAAACTCATGCACACTTAAAAGAAGCTGAGCAATAACACAATATGATATTTAATTTATAATAAATTCCTTTAGTACGGAATCTTTCTCTTTGGTTTAGATAATAAAAATATATTAAGTAATATAATATGGGCACTGGTGGCTCAGTGGTAGGTGTTTCGCCTGCCATGCGGAATCAAAACCCACTGGATACAGTGCCGGTCTCTAGCCCGGATAAAATGGGAGGGTTGCGTCAGGAAGGGCATCCGGTGTAAAACCTGTGCCAAGTTGTAGTGCGGACTGGATAGTCTGCTGTGGCGACCCCTTGTCGGGAGCAGCCGAAAGACATTAAGCAATATATACATTAAGTAATATATACGTTATACAGTGGTGTGAAAAACTATTTGCCCCCCTCCTGATTTCTTATTCTTTTGCATGTTTGTCACACAAAATGTTTCTGATCATCAAACACATTTAACTATTAGTCAAAGATAACACAAGTAAACACAAAATGCAGTTTTTAAATGAGGGGTTTTATTATTTAAGGAGAAAAGAAATCCAAACCTACATGGCCCTGTGTGAAAAAGTAATTGCCCCCTGAACCTAACAACTGGTTGGGCCACCCTTAGCAGCAATAACTGCAATCAAGCGTTTGCGATAACTTGCAACAAGTCTTTTACAGCGCTCTGGAGGAATTTTGGCCCGCTCATCTTTTCAGAATTGTTGTAATTCAGCTTTATTTGAGGGTTTTCTAGCATGAACCGCCTTTTTAAGGTCATGCCACAACATCTCAATAGGATTCAGGTCAGGACTTTGACTAGGCCACTCCAAAGTCTTCATTTTGTTTTTCTTCAGCCATTCAGAGGTGGATTTGCTGGTGTGTTTTGGGTCATTGTCCTGCTGCAGCACCCAAGATCGCTTCAGCTTGAGTTGACGAACAGATGACCGGACATTCTCCTTCAGGATTTTTTGGTAGACAGTAGAATTCATGGTTCCATCTATCACAGCAAGCCTTCCAGGTCCTGAAGCAGCAAAACAACCCCAGACCATCACACTACCACCACCATATTTTACTGTTGGTATGATGTTCTTTTTCTGAAAAGTGTGTTACTTTTACGCCAGATGTAACGGGACACGCACCTTCCAAAAAGTTCAACTTTTGTCTCGTCGGTCCACAAGGTATTTTCCCAAAAGTCCTGGCAATCATTGAGATGTTTTTTAGCAAAATTGAGACGAGCCTTAATGTTCTTTTTGCTTAAAAGTTGTTTGCCTTGGAAATCTGCCATGCAGGCCATTTTTGCCCAGTCTCTTTCTTATGGTGGAGTCGTGAACACTGACCTTAATTGAGGCAAGTGAGGCCTGCAGTTCTTTAGATGTTGTCCTGGGGTCTTTTGTGGCCTCTCGGATGAGTCGTCTCTGCGCTCTTGGGGTAATTTTGGTCGGCCGGCCACTCCTGGGAAGGTTCACCACTGTTCCATGTTTTTGCCATTTGTGGATAATGGCTCTCACTGTGGTTCGCTGGAGTCCCAAAGCTTTAGAAATGGCTTTATAACCTTTACCATACTGATAGATCTCAATTACTTTTGTTCTCATTTGTTCCTGAATTTCTTTGGATCTTGGCATGATGTCTAACTTTTGAGGTGCTTTTGGTCTACTTCTCTGTGTCAGGTAGCTCCTATTTAAGTGATTTCTTGATTGAAACAGGTATGGCAGTAATCAGGCCTGGGGGTGACTACAGAAATTGAACTCAGGTGTGATAAACCACAGTTAAGTTATTTTTTTAACAAGGGGGGCAATCACTTTTTCACACAGGGCCATGTAGATTTGGAGTTTTTTTTCTCCCTTAATAACATAAACCTTCATTTAAAAACTGCATTTTGTATTCAATTATGTTATCTTTGACTAATAGTTAACGGTTTTTGATGAGCAGAAACATTTTGTGTGACAAACATGCAAAAGAATAAGAAATCAGGAAGGGGGCAAATAGTTTTTCACACCACTGTATATATAATGAAGGCATTTTTCATGTCTTTACACACTTTGTCTTCATTTCCCACAAATAATAACTATTATAACTACTATAGTTTTGCGCTCATTAATACGTCACTGTGTGTGTATGTTTGTGGCTCAGTGAGGAGACAAGATTTCTGGCATGTGATTTGAAGCTAATGTGTAAATTGTGTAATGTATATTAGTGATTGCGTGTGTGTATGTGTGCATATGGTCCCTCAGAAACCCCCTGTGACCCAGTTTTAGATGTTTTTGGCCCCGTGCGCTCATGTTTGTGCATGTTTTCTGAAGTCCGTCCACTGGCAGTGGTCACCTCTCTCTTTGTCCCCTCTGAGACACTCGGTTACACTCTGATGTGATGAAGTGCTGGCCTGACCCAAATTTCTGTCCCCGTCCCAAACTGCGGGCTGCCAGTGGCCCCAAAAACCTCAAACACATGATTAAACCCAAATGAGGGCTTCAGTCAGGATAACACAAACACGCAACCAAGAGACACACTCATTCACACACACACACACGCATACACACACACACACACACGCACACACACACACACACACACACAATTACGTGTGCATAGGAAGGATTTAATAACAAAATTGCATGTTATGTAGACCTAAAACGTAACTATGAATTTAAACACTATTAAACAGTTGTTGCATTTATGTGATTTAATGATTTTGGTTTAAAGCTTGATATCAGCTTGTGTTGAGTCCAGCGTCACTGTCCAGCGATGTGAGTTTTAACCACAGTGTGTCATACATTTCTGTATATACCCCTTGAACTTTTCCATATTTTGTCACGTTACAACGACAAATGTAAGACTGAGCTTGAGCTATTTTACAAAGAAGAGTAGACTAAAAAATTTTTTCTCTAAATGCTGGTAGAGACAAACTCCAGAAGACTTGCAGCTGTAATTGCAGTGAAAAGTGGTTCTACAAAGTATTACCACCATACAGATATTTATTTTAAAAACCAATTTCCTTCCACTTCACAAGTATGTGCCACTTTGTGCTGGTCTATGACATAAAATCCCAATAAAATACATTTAGGTTTGTGCTCACCATCTGATTATGATTTTTTTTATTTATCTTAAAAAAAATGTATGATCTCTTCCTTTTATGTTAGATTTGCTGGCAAAGAAATCATCAAAAAGTCTTGTTTGTTTTGCATATTCTATCGCACACTTTTTTTTTGCCAATAGAACAAACACTATTAAAAAAACAAACCAATGAACGAAAACATTTTGGATATTTCAACTGGAGAAAAATTTGGCTACCATGGAGGTGTGAGCTACACACAGCTGATTTGTGTCCTCCGAACGTCGCACCCTGAAAATCGACTTCAGAGGCCGCATGACCTGACTTTCCCTACGTAAACACTAACTTAACTTTTGGACTTAAGTTGGGGGAAGAAAAAAAATCATAATGTATGAACTAATCCAGAATGTTTGCTGTGTACTCATGGAATTATAAAGTGCCCCGTCGAGCTTTTATCTGCAGACACCTCGAGTTGGCGTGGCCTTAATAAAGCCATCTGCTTCGCATCGAATATAGATAAAAGATCTGCTTAATATCACTTGCTTGTGTGTGTGTGTGTGTGTGTGTGTGTGTGTGTGTGTGTGTGTGTGTGTGTGTGTGTGTGTGTGTGTTGAATACAGTATGAGTTTCTTTTCCAGGACAGTCTCTTTTCTTCCCCACCTTCTCTTATCTGTTCTTATCATGTTTAATACCTTTCCTGGACACAAGCTGGATAAAAGCCATCTATTAGACCAGCATTAAGATGCTTCGATAGGCCGAACGAGAGGCAAAGAGAAAGAGAGATGTAATCACCCTAAGAATTATTCACCTTATCTACTCTAACCTTGAAGGGTCCCTACGTTTAAGGACTTCTCTAACACACACACACACACACATACACACACACATATATATATATATATATATATATATATATATATATATATAAACAGAGAGCTCGGCTCTCCCCTCTGCTCTTTGATTGACAGGTGCTGAAATGAGGCTGCGAATAGCTGTGGGCTCCGGCCTTCCAAATAACTCGTCCGTCAAATTACACCCCGCCCTCGCCTCGCTCCCCTGGTGGCCTGGGAGATCTATTTATTTGTCTGTTTATTTGCTTGGTTTAAATATTTGGTGGGGAAAATATTGAATTTTTGTCCCCTGGTCAGAGTGCTCATATTTAGTTAATAACGAGAGTAGAGGAGGTTGTTTGTTCAGAGAGTAGAGGAGGAGAGGGCAGGGAAGGAGAGGGCAACTTGATTTAAGGAAGTCCTTGGAGAAAGGAGGCGACCTTCGCTCACGCTGTGTAAACCCATGTCTTTTCTGTTTTATACTTCTTTCATGCATCTGTCAACTGAAGATGTCTTTTAAAAAGGAATATTCAAATAATAAACTCTTTCTTTGGTTTAATGAACAGGAAACATCTGCACGTCTTATTACACCTGTACGTCTATTGAAAATCATAGGGGTTTATGATGAAAATGCAACCAGGAAACCTCTACCATTTTGAAACACTAAAGCTAATATTGTTAATGTTAGTTTGCTAACATTATGTTTGCTAGCTGATTAACATGGACTAGAACATTTCATTTTCGCATTTATATTTCCGTATGTTTATATATAGTGAGCTGTGTTCCCTAACACACATTAATCCTCTTATTCTCTTGGAGACCCATTTTAAGATAAACTATGTTAAAACACATGTTAAAATCGTTATATGAATAAAACTGTGAATTAAACAAGTGAATTGATTTGCAAAATTATTCAACACAACAAAACGGTTGGTAATGGTAATTATTTTATGTGGTTTTGGAGGTCGCTAGTAACAAATTTATTAACCAAATATAGAGCTGGGACACATTTTTCCAGGTTTCCAATATGTTCTACAGTATATAGACAAGAAAAACATAAGACTTTGATAACATGGGACCCTGGGAACATAGGGTTCTGGAAATACTGTATAGAACCCTTTTTTTTCCCATGCTCCCATTATGTGCCCTGAAAATCTAGCCACTATAGGACCCTGCGAACATGGGAATGACCCCTACAAATAATAGCTAGTTTAGCGCTAGTGAGCTACTGTAGATTGTAGCAGTTGTACCAGGTTGAGCAGGATTGCATTATCAAACTGCCTAATGTTAGGCCATCATGGAAACCGAGCCAGCTCAAATGATGTAAAATATAAATTGTGAACAATTAAAATTACCGTAAACTCATGTTAATTTGTTAAACCGTTTTGAAAGCATGCACTCAAACCTAAATATTAAGAAATACTGGAATAGATCTAAGCTTTGTTTGATCGTAGGTAGGTACAAGTTTTATAAAAGATGCAAATAAACTAGGAAACACTGGTATCGCATTTATTAAATAGTGCCTGGATGTGCACCAGCAACATATTCTGTGGTTCAAAAACAAGGTTTTATTTATTTATTTATTTTATTTAACACAAACTATCACGGCTTTAGCACCGCACCCTGTGGTACTAATTCAACCATTTAAATGTATGTTTTATTTTTTTTTAGCCATCATTAACTGTTCAGCATTAAAAAAAATAAACATCAGTTATCTCACTATTTATCAGGACATGGCCGATTTTAGCTTGTCCTAGTAGTTTAAAAAAAAGGCAAGTAGGGGAAAAAAATCGAGAGAGAGAGATTTATCTCTCTTTTACTTAACTAATCTACTGTCATGTCTAACCATGTCCCCCAGCCCTGATGATGTCTCGGTGTGTAGTGCTGGTGTTAACACGAGCTCACGGCTCATCAATACGCTCGATTAGCAAATGCCACCGCTCTGAAATGCACTGTCATCAGGAACACAAGCAACGTATTTCCTCCGTAGTCGTAATTTCCTCCTTTAAAGCATTAACCGAGAGTGAGAGAGAGAGAGAGAATGCTAAGCCCCTGCCTTGTGAGATCGGTGATTTCATATCCCTCTATCAGTAAGTTAATATGTTTGTCAGTGTGTTCCGCCCAGCCCATTGATTCTTGTTTAAAAGGCTTGGCTTAGTCAATACTCGCCCATCTGTCTCTCTTAGCTCATAAATGAAGTGACCGGCATTGACCAGCCAGAGCTGTCTATAAAATCCAACACACTAATGAAGACTTACACACAAACCCACATGCACATGCACTATATATGCGTAAATGCTAATCACACACATACACACACACAGATTGCAATCATGATAATTGCACACGGCTCTCCCTCGTCAATAGAAAGACAGCCATTCTGGTTTCATAGATTTCCCCCCCCCCCCCTCTCTCTGTCTCTCTCTCGTCATCTCCCCTGCTGCTGCAGTGTAGGTCAGCTTTAAAGGTTGTGTCTGCTCATTTGTCAGACATTGTTAGCCCAAAGCACGCAGGCGTCCACTGTTTGTCATCTTGATCAATTATGGATCATACGTGCCGACTCGTTTGCTTTGGACTGCCCAGTGCGCTTATTCATAACTCACGCTCGATATTCTGCCCCTCGTTCGCTTTTCAATAGCTGCAAATTAATGTTGCCATTAACTTACTGTAGATACAGATGATGAATACAGGGTATATTTTTTATGAAATACATTAAGTAGGACAAGGAGTTGGACTCAGACTCGGACTGCTGAAGTCATGCAAGTGATGTAATGGTAAAGAATAGGGCATTATCAAAAATAACTGAAAAACAAAGACCAAGGAATACTTAAAGGGGAAGTTTGGAGGGTTTTTTTTTAAGTCTGTCTTAAATCAAAACTGAGGTGTATAATAGGGTATATACAGTATATTACAGTAGGTGTTGGTCGTTATCTTTTCTCCTGCTCTGCATAATGAACGTAAAGTTTGTCAGGACAGTGTGATGTATTACACTGAGGTGTTTTAAGTACAAATGTAACATTTTTCTTTCACCAGAACTAGCTGTATGGCTATCCAAACCTATTTATATACAGTAAGTCCCCAACATATTGCGAGAGTTCGTTTGTAAGTCCAATTTATTTATTAAGTTCAACACATATTGTTTGTTTCTTCGAAAGTTTGTAACTCAAATGTTTGTATTTAGGTGACTTAACTAAAAGCTCATTACTGCTAAGCACAGCATAGTTTAGTTAACTAGCTTATCAAAGTAGCTCACACAATTGTCTCAGGTGGAAATGAGGGATTTTATCTTTATCTAATGTATTTATTTTTCCCAGCAACAAAATCATTAAATTGCATAATAACATACAGCTTTTCTAGCTGAGTTTGTTACCTGTCTAGTCAACAGATAATAAACTACAGTAGCACAGTTATAACAGGCAGACACAAGCTGTTTTGCTATCTGGTTCTTGATTCATAGTTTTTATTCTCATAGTGATAGCAACCCAAACTGTTTACTCTTAGCTAGTTGAGTAATAGTTTCATTAAGTTATCTAGTTCACTGCTAGAAAACTAGCTTGCATTGACCACAAGTAGGAATTCAGAATCTTAGTTGATTATTTTGGCAAAAATGATATAGTTATATTTTAAAATATTCATTCTTGTCATGATAGATGACAATACAGAAACGATTTTGCTATTAGCTATATGTTTAGTAGTTTGTTAACATGCTACACTATATGGACAAGTATTTTGTCAAACCTGTTAATTATTGAATTCAGGTGTTTCAATCAATCAGGCGTCTTATCCCCAGTCAAGCGCAATCTTAATGCTTCAGCATTCCAAGACATCTTGGACAATGTGTTGGTGAAGGCCCTTTTCTACTCCAACATGACTGTGCCCCAGTGCACAAAACAAGGACTATAAAGACATCGTTTGATGAAGAACTTGACTGGCCCTAACACAGACCTCTGACCTCAACCCCATCGAGCACCTTTGGGATGAAGTGCAACGGAGATTGTGCCAGGCCTTCTCGTCCAACGTCAGTACCTGACCTCATGAACGCTCTACAGAATGGATGGACAAGAATTCCCACAGAAACAGCCTTGAAGAGTGGAAGCTGTCATAGCTGCGAAAGGGGGACCGACTCCATATTGACGTGTATGTATTTTGGATGCAATGTCATTGCAGGTTGTTTGTCCATATAGTGTAGCTTAGTGTGAATATTCAGCGGATAAAATCTCCAAAATTAACAATTAGCATATCTAATCCAAGCCAACATGTATATTATCTCTGTACTAAGAAATCTCTATATTTCTTATATATCTTCTAGATTTCTTATATATATATATATATATATATATATATATATATATATATATATATATATATATATATATATATATATATTGAGCATTATGATTATTATTATTATTTATTTATTTATTTATAATTTTTTTATCAGGCCACACTTTCCATAACTTGTTTTTGTCTCCTTGAATAATTTATTTCCTGTCAGGCCAGGAAGTGGAAATGAGTGTACATATTTGCAGGTCAGTGTCTGTTTTTCAGTTAAACAGGAAAAAAACGGCAGAGTCATCTTTCTCCTTTGTCCTTTGACCTTAGACACACATCTTGAGCATCCGCCTTTGCAAACCAAGTCCGTGGCCAGAGGTGAAAGCTCGGTGCAAGGAAGTAGTTCATCTGTATGTGTGTGTGTTTGTGTGTGTGTGTGTGTGTGTGTGTGTGTGTGTGTGTGTGTGTATGTGTGTGTGTGTTTGTGTTTTATCAGAGAAAAATGATATTTCTAAACTTTAGCTAGACTCAGAGTGTCATGCAGCGATATTGTGAAGAGTGCGGCCTTTTTTTTTTTTTTTTGAGAGTTCGTGAGCTGTGTGTGTGTCTAGACCTGGATAAAAAGAGCCAGGGGAGAGTGGACGGTAACTCTGTCTTCCTCTCCCCAGTTTCCAGATCAATCTGTCTCCCAGCATGCACCGCACTCCTGACCTCAAAGCTAAACACAAGGCCTGCACTATAAAGCGGCACACACCGGGGTGTTCGGCCTTGAAGTTGCACTCAGCATCAAATAACGGGATTATTGTATTACAGTGTGTGAAGGTGTGTGAGTGTGTGGCTGCATGTTGGAGAGGGAGTACATTGTTGTTGAGCATGCGTATCTTTAGTAGTCTCGCTGTGTATTTACCTGTAGGCTTTTTCTCCGGGATGAGAGAGAGACAGCTCGAGAAAGACAACTCAGCCTGCCGTCTTCGCTCTTTGTTCATCCCTTCTCTCTCTCTCTGTCTCTCTCTCTCTCTCTCTCTCTCTCTCGCCCTCCTACTCCCTCTATCTTCTTCTCCTCTCTTGTTCTTTTGCCCTCTTGCTCCGTCCGGGGAGTCATTATTACTTTGGTGAATATTTCATGGCGCTCAATACATCTGAACACAGACACCTGCCAACCTCTCTTATGTGCACACACACACACACACACACACAACAGATCATAGATCAAAATAGCACTCTCCTGCAGCTGTGCCTGCCGTTCTCTCTCTCTCTCTCTCTCTCTTTTTCTCGTTTTTTCTCCCTCTCTCAGACACACACACCTATACGCCACAGTCATAATACGCCACTTGACAGACGTCTTTTTATGAACTGATGGAGATCTTTGCTCTGTTGTTCTCTCTGTGACCACTTCCTTTTGCTTTGCTCGGAGCTTTTTCCTACCGATTCCATAGATGAAAAGGAAGCTTCACAGCCTGCCAGGGTTCCTGTAAGAGAGAGAGAGAGAGAGAGAGACTTAGTGTGAGATAGACACCACGTGTGAATACTAACCTGCTTCTTGCCTCCACTTCTGACCTTGAAAATACAGTCTCTCTCTCTTTCTTTATCTCCTACACATACTGTGTGTGTGTGTGTGTGTGTGTTTGTTGTGTTACTTTTACCTACTGATCACAATCCAGTGTTTTTTTCCCCTCCTCTCCTCCATCTTTCTGTTGCATATTTGTTTCTTTTTTCTTAAAAGAACTCCAAAGGATCAAGTTTGCAATGAAATATTAATTTGTGATTTAAGCGCATCGTACCTCCAGCATGAGTGTGTGTGTGTGTGTGTGTGTGTGTGTGTGTGTGTGTGTGTGTGTGTGTGTGTGTGTGTGTGTGTGTGTGTGTGTGTGTGTGTGTGAACGAGTCCTCATCTATAAGTCAGCACACTCTGGTCATCTCCAGGTCTGGCTGTCAAGTCAGCTGATGTTTTCTGTGTCTATTTGAAGTGCGGCTTTTTTCACTTCTCCTTCATCGCAGTGCATTCAGAGCTTCAGAGCCGTGAAAAGCTTCTTTTTTCCTTCTTCTTCTTTTTCTTCTCCTTGCTTCACAGATACAAACACTCACAGCAGCGTATACCTCCCCTTAACCCTTAAAGGGAGGTTTAAAGGTTTAAACTCTAATTAGAAAAAACAATCGTATATGCAATTGAAATTCAACGTTTTCTTTAAAAAAAAATTTCAATAATGACAATTGATATAATGAGAATAATTAGTTTTTTGATGCAATGCATTGGCTATACATCAATCAATATTTATTGTGAAGTCATTCATTCTTCAAAACCAGCTGTATCCGGTTGGACATAGAATCATAATGACGTCTACAGTAGGTACAGATCATGTACAGAAGACGGTTTCTTGACTGCCACTATAAGGTCAATCCTAGAAAACAGTTTCTATTGGGTTTTGGTCTGGAGATGACCGAGGCCATGTCTCCAGAAACTGAACACTATTCTCACAGAGCCGGTTCTTCACTATACTGTATATACATATATACAGTGGCTTGCAAAAGTATTCGGCCCCCTTGAACTTTTCCACATTTTGTCACATTACAGCCACAAACATGAATCAATTTTATTGGAATTCCACGTGAAAGACCAATACAAAGTGGTGTACACGTGAGAAGTGGAACGAAAATCATACATGATTCCAAACATTTTTTACAAATAAATAACTGAAAAGTTGGGTGTGCGTAATTATCCAACCACCTTTTGCTGCAATTCCAGCTGCCAGTCTTTTAGGGTATGTCTCTACCAGCTTTGCACATCTAGAGACTGAAATCCTTGCCCATTCTTCTTTGCAAAACAGCTCCAGCTCAGTCAGATTAGATGGACAGTGTTTGTGAACAGCAGTTTTCAGACCTTGCCACAGATTCTCGATTGGATTTAGATCTGGACTTTGACTGGGCCATTCTAACACATGGATATGTTTTGTTTTAAACCATTCCATTGTTGCCCTGGCTTTATGTTTAGGGTCGTTGTCCTGCTGGAAGGTGAACCTCCGCCCCAGTCTCAAGTCTTTTGCAGACTCCAAGAGGTTTTCTTCCAAGATTGCCCTGTATTTGGCTCCATCCATCTTCCCATCGACTCTGACCAGCTTCCCTGTCCCTGCTGAAGAGAAGCACCCCCAGAGCATGATGCTGCCACCACCATATTTGACAGTGGGGATGGTGTGTTCAGAGTGATGTGCAGTGTTAGTTTTCTGCCACACATAGCGTTTTGCATTTTGGTCAAAAAGTTCCATTTTGGTCTCATCTGACCAGAGCACCTTCTTCCACATGTTTGCTGTGTCCCCCACATGGCTTGTGGCAAACTGCAAACAGGACTTCTTATGGTATTCTGTTAACAATGGCTTTCTTCTTGCCACTCTTCCATAAAGGCCAACTTTGTGCAGTGCACGACTAATAGTTGTCCTATGGACAGGTTCCCCCACTTGAGCTGTAGATCTCTGCAGCTCGTCCAGAGTCACCATGGGCCTCTTGGCTGCATTTCTGATCAGCGCTCTCCTTGTTCGGCCTGTGAGTTTAGGTGGACAGCCTTGTCTTGGTAGGTTTACAGTTGTGCCATACTCCTTCCATTTCTGAATGATCGCTTGAACAGTGGCTCCGTGGGATGTTCAAGGCTTTGGAAATCTTTTTGTAGCCTAAGCCTGCTTTAAATTTCTCAATAACTTTATCCCTGACCTGTCTGGTGTGTTCTTTGGACTTCATGGTGTTGTTGCTCCCAATATTCTCTTAGACAACCTCTGAGGCCGTCACAGAGCAGCTGTAATAGTACTGACAGTAGATTACACACAGGTACACTCTATTTAGTCAGTAACACTCATCAGGCAATGTCTATGGGCAACTGACTGCACTCAGACCAAAGGGGGCTGAATAATTACGAACACCCCACTTTGCAGTTATTTATTTGTAAAAAGTGTTTGGAATCATGTATGATTTTCGTTCCACTTCTCATGTGTACACCACTGTGTATTGGTCTTTCACATGGAATTCCAATAAAATTGATTCATGTTTGTGGCTGTAATGTGACAAAATGTGGAAAAGTTTAAGGGGGCCGAATACTTTTGCAAGCCACTGTATATTGTTTTTGTTGTCTGATTTCCAGAAATTCCTTCTTCCTGTCTCAGTCGTAGTTGGGATAAATAGTAATATCATCACTAGTATCACAAAATATCAGTTTAAGTACAAATGCAACCCTTCAGTAGCATTAAACATTATTTTAACAAGAGTTTAATCATGGATAATCTGTTTTTGTTGTTGTTGTTGTAAATTTAGAAATACAATTCTGGTGTGGTTATGTAAAAAAAATATCCATAGTTTGTCACAAACTGTTTACAATTCTGGAACAAAAACAGACAGTAATCTTGGCATTATCATGAATCATTGCAATCATTGCATTAATCATTCCTAAACATTATTTATACTTGCACTATGGTGCAAAAGTCTTGAAAAATCTTACTTTAGGCATGAACCAGTGAGAAACAGATTGTCAGGCCGGTGATTAGTGTACTGGTGATGCTGAATTCAATTCAATTTTATTTTATTTATATAGCGTTTTTAACAATGGTCATTGTCTCAAAGCAGCTTCACAAAATGAAAAGAAAATTTATGGAAGTGTGTATGAGTGAGAAAAATGTGTTTAGATGATGAGATTGTTCCTGATTAGCAAGCCAAAGGTGTTTGGCAAGACGATGGTGGCAAGGAAAAATTCCCTGATATGGCAATAGAAAGAAACCTTGAGAGGAACCAGACTCAACAGGGAATCACCATCCTCATTTGGGTGATAACGGATAGCAGGGATTATATAACGACATCATGTGTGTTCGGCTCCTGGAAGTTGAACGTTGAATTGTTGGAATATACGAGAGGGGAAATGAGGTTGCTGCTGAGGTTGTTACACTACCGTCCAAAGGTTTTAGATCACTTTCTAACTCCATGAACGTTTCTGATTGTTCTTTCTTTCTACATTGTAAAGGAATGCTGAAGGCGTCCAAAAATGCATCAATATCAACTGTTCAAAGGAGATTAAGATGTTTCTGCTACTTCTGCTCTGTAAAGACCTCATAACGCCTCTAATCTGAGGTGCGGTTAATTGGTCATTTTTCAGGCTGATAACTCTAAATGAACTTCTCGTCTGCAGCAGAGGTAGGTTTTGGTCTCGCCCTCCTGGGACGGCCTTCATGAGAGCCAGTTTCATTATGGTGCTTGACGGATTTTGCAAATGCACTTGACAATACTGTTCGTGCAAGAACTATTACAGAAAGGCCGACCTCTGTGTCTTAAAATAACAACTAGCTGTTGTTTTTGTTGTTGTTACGTAAATTACCAAATTCCATATGTGTTATTTTATAGTTTTGAAATCCCCAGTATTGTTGTAGAATGTAGAAAATAAATCACTAAACAAAAACAAAGAAATTTGCAAGTGTTCTAAAACTTTGGAACGGTAGTGTATATAAATGAGCCAATTTTTTTTATTGTTTTTTACATTTTTTAAATTCTCATTTCTTTAAATCTACATCGTTAATTTAATATGAAGAAATAATAAGGGGTGGTTTAAGGGGTGGCTTCTGCAGAGTTTAATGGTTAGCCCTGTTGCCTAACACCTCTGGGGTTGGGTTCGTATCTCGCCCCTGGTCTGTATGCATGTTCTCCCCATGCTTAATTGGTTTACAAATTGTGTCCTGAGATGGTTTGGTGTTCCCTGTCTTGCCTCCATCCACCAAGTTGACCCTTAACACGAAAGGCTATGAAATATGTACAGTATGGATTTAAGTCTGTTTAAGCGGAAACTCCAACAGTGTGATACACTTAACAGCACATGCTATTCATTCCCGCTTATTTTCCCAAAGGGTGCCAATAATTCCAAGAGTTGCCCTATATACAGTATCCATGTTGAAAAAAATTCCACACTCAAACACATATACAAACAAAACCAGGAAAAATGTTTCGGCCCCATTTTTGGAGAAGTGCCCTGGCTGAAACAGTAGTGTGTTTTCTTTCCCAGTGACCCATCGCAAGTGCGATCGCTCAGCTACCGGCTGACGGAGTGAGAGAGGAGGAACGGAGAGGAAAAGACGTAAAAAGTAATATGTTTCATTCCATTCTGAGGCTTCTGGCGATTACAGGAATAAAAGTCAGTCCTGTTTAGTATGAGTGAGCTGGAGAGAGGCGATGAAGGGAAGAGAAAACGTGAGAGAGGAAATATATATATAGATAGAGCGCAGAATGAGTTGGGATTAAGGCGATAATCTGGGCTGAACAGAGGAACGAGTGAGAGGGAAGAACGTGTCTGGATACGGGGCAGAGGGAGTTCCAGGAGGTCATCTTTTAGACCCGTGTGAGATCGGGAGAGCGAGCTCTTGTAGGTCGGTAGGCGTTCATCAAAAAGAAGTGAGATTATATAAGGAGGCGATGTGAGAGAGAGGATTTTCTGGTTTCCGTCTGTGTGTGTGTGTATATGTGTGTGTGTGTGTGAGATCCGCGGGTAAATACGGTTGAACCGAACACCTTGCCCTTCTCAGAGGTCAGTGCTACTCTCTGTGCACAGTTACCTACCTGCACTTCTTCGTTTTAACCTGCTGTTTTTCCCTCGGCTGTGAAGAGCATCCTGATGTGTGTGTGTGTGTGTGTGTGTGTGAAAGAGAGAGAGAGTAAATCTCTGAGTAATAACTTTATTGATTTGAATTCCACTTTATCCGTTCAGCTGTGCTTTCATGCTGACAGACAGGGCCTAAGTGAGTAAACCTGCTTATACAACTAGAGTCTGAGAAAAATCACATCGTCTGAGTCTTCCGTCGTAAGCGCTGTATTTTCCTCAGTGTGGGTGTTTACGGATAATCACTGAGCAAGTGGACGAACAGACGAAAGATCGCATTATCTTTGCTTTTTTTTTTTTTTACCTGTCAGAGAGGAAGTAAGTGCTAGTAGTCAGATTTAAATAATTGACCCACTAAGATTTTTCCATATACGTAAGACACATAAAATCGTTTTTTTTATGTAGCTATATAAAGGTCGTAAATATATACAAAATGTATGATGAAGACATAGAAAAAGTTTTTTTTCCATTTTTTGCATGACTTTTAATTACATATATAAGTTTTTTTTTTTGGGGGGGGGGATTTTTTCCCCCAGATTTTCTCGCTAATTTAGTCGTGTCCAATTCCTCCCTGTCACTAGGGGGCTCCCACATTAAGGCTACTACTACCCCTCAGTCGGGAGGGCCGAAGACTATCACGTGTTTCCTCCGAACCACGTGACACCAGCACCGTTGGAAGCGACGTAACACACTCAGAGGACAGCTCTATCCGCTCCCTACGCTTACGTGCACTCACACGGGTCACTGCCATGCAGGTGTGAAGGTGTTACATCAGTTTATTTGTAACTCCGGTGCAAGAAAAAATGGACGCCCCACGTAAGAAGAGCAGCGAGCAGTCATTCGTGTTTTTTTTTTCTTTTTTATTGTGGTCTGAGGGTGTACCTGGTGCCGTAAACAGAAGCGGTTGGGTATTGGCTAATGAAATTTGGACCGATATTCTAAGGAAGGTGAAGGTTTTTTAAAGAGAATCATTACTGGTGACGAGACACGGATTCATCACTATGAGCCTGAGAGTAAACGGCAGAGTATGGAATGGAAACATCCTCAATTGCTGACCGAGAAAAAGTTCAAAAGTCGACCATCAGCTGGAAAATTCATCAATGCTTACAGTTTCTTGAGGGTCAGAAGTATTGGAAGACTATCAGCAACAAAACGTGCAACAATCAGCAGTGCTCGTTACAGCGAGACACCTATTGAAGAGCTGAAGCCTAAAGTTTGGATTAAACGCAGAGGGCCACTATCTAAGATCTCACGGGATCTCACATGATGATACACGTCCGCACACTTCTCCCCACACTGTCCTCACTATAGTCCTGATCTCGGCCAATCAGACTGTTTGGTCCCTATGAAGACGAAGAATCACTTCTGATGAAAAAATGAAGACAGCAGTGCATTCACGACTCACAGATCAGCGTAAAACTTTTATTAATGAGGAAATACAAAAGCTTGCAGATGGAAAAGCAAGGAGATTATTTCGATTTAATTGGTCTTTTCTAAAAGATAATTAAAATAAATTCGACAGCCAGCGTGAGGATGGATCATTTGTCACTCGCGCTCGTACCATGCTCGTATCCATCTCTGAATGTGATGTATGCTACTTGAAGTGCATGGTGTGTGTGTGTGTGTGGTGGGGGGGGGGATAGTGTGGCTGTGTCCTGTGCACCTGTCTCTTTCCAGACGCAAGGAGAAAAGTAAAAGAGGGAAGGAAAGAATGTCTGCTAGCCGTCACTTGGGATCGTGGTACTGACAGAATCCTCTTAGGGCTACACCTGTGCTAAACATGGAAAGAACTACGCTGCAATATTGGTGTATGTGTGCTCACTAGTCTTTGTCCCTTCCCCAGTCCTTATGTCTCTGTCTGTGTCTTCCTGTCACTCCAAAAGAGCAGAAAATATGAGGTCGAGAGACGTCTTTTATAGATCGGTCTGGCTAAGTAATATTGTTTCTATATTGATTCCGATGAATAAACGCTACATTCTGGAAGAGGGAGACCATGCTTTGCTTCAACAGCTAATCTTAGAGGTTTTTAAGCCTTTTTCAATGATTTTTTCGACATTCCCTCTGTTTTTAATAACAACCAAGAAAACCAAGTGAAGATTGTTGTCGGAAAAACAAGATATACCTCTAACATATTGCGTACATCCTCCGACAACAAATTGTCCTCGTTCCTGAACGTTTTTCACGAGCCGAGATTAAGCTAACGCCGTGTCATACTTTTGCACGTCCTCGTTTTTTACCCGTCTCTCTGTCAGGCACTGATACAGGGGGAAAGGTAAGTGGAAAACACCAGACCGAAGGTGTCTCGCGGAAATCAAAGGAAACGTGAGATGAATGAGCGAAATAGACTTGCCTATATTGCCTATATAATGCTTTCTATATTTGGACCTGAGTAGAGACGTAAAGATGGAGAACGGAGAACGGTTTAAATGTGATTGGAGAGAGGAGAAGAGTGATGGAGGGATGGAAATGTAAGCCGGAGTCGGTGAAGATGGTATCTGCTTCTAAGAATGAAAATTCCTTTTAAAATTATGACATACTGCCCTGAATACATCTCTCTCTCTCTCTCTCTCGCTCTCTCTCTCTCTCTCTCTCTCGCTCTCTCTCTCTCTCTCTTTTGTGTCCTCCTCACTTTTCCACCAGGTTTTACTAGCTACTATATGTAAGGTATAAAAACCAATGGAGCATGCTGTTTTAGGAAAACGATCAAGGTTATGTGGTGCGGCCTGACACGTACTGTAGCAGAGTTACACTTTCCATTCTGAAGTTGCTTGTTTTCCTGTAACAACATTCCCTTAGAAAATTTATTCCTCTGATAGTACTGGAACACTTGTTTTTTCAGGCTGTTGTAGGATAATATTTCAGGCAGCACAGTGGTTTAGTGGTTTAGCACTGTCGCCTGCCTTGCACCTCCAGAGTCCGGGTTCGATTCCCACCTCAGGTCTGTGTGTATGGAGTTTGCATGTTCTCCCAGTGCTTGGTCGGTTTCCTCCAGGTTCTCCAACAGTTAACCAAAAATATGAAGATTAGGCTAATTGGCGTTCCCAAATTGCCCATAGTGTGTGAGTGTGTGAACAGGGGCCAGGGGTAGCTCAGTGGTTAAGGCATTGGACTACGGTTTGGAAGATCCCAGGTTCAAACCCCACAACCACCAAGTTGCCACTGTTGGGGCCTTGAGCACCTGCTCAGATGTGTAATGAGATAAAAAAAAAAAAAAGTAAGTCGCTCTGGATAAGAGCGTCTGCCAAATGCCTAAATGTAAATGTTCTACCACTGTTGTACAAAATGGGAATAAATCCAATAAATCCAATGGTCACCTCCACAGTTCCTGGTTGGACTACAGATGTTTATAGATGGATGGAAATTGCCCATACTGTGTGATTGAGCATGTGAGTGTGTGTATGTGTGTGTCCCCAGCAATGGATTGGCACCCCATCCAGGGAAACCCCACCTTGTGCCCTAAGTCTCCTGGGATAGGCTCCAGGGCCCCCGCAAAGAAAAATATCTCTCGATCATCTTGAATATCTTTCTGGCAGATGTTACAAGTCACTTTGACACTTGTACTGTATATTATCAGCGTTTGTCCGAGACAGCGTTACTATGAAAGTTTGCAGCATGGTTCAGGATGCTATGTTGTGTGTGCTGTGCAAATCCAACCTTAGGAAACACATTTCATTTACAGTACATACACTTTCTGCATGTTTCTCTCGACCATAGACAAAGCACTAAAGGTGTAAATTTCATTTCTTTATTTTGAATTTCACCTCGAGCAATTCAATAAATCTCAGCATGAAACGGGAATAAAGGGATGGGGAGAATGAAAAAAAAGAGAGAAGGAAAGAACGAAAGTGAACGCTCGATGAGATTTCAGACGAATCTGATAAATTACTCCCTGAGCCAATAGACTCTAACTGGCTCTCCTGTTGCTACGCTGCCGAGTTTCAAGCGTTTTATCGCGTTAGTCAGTTCTGTCTCACTTCACACGAAGCCCAGGAGACCCTCGCTCTAAACCACGCTCCAGATTTCGCCAAAGCTTGCCGTCTCGCTGTCACTGCACATCCACATTAAGCCTGATATTATATATACTATTCAAAAAGTACAAAACCAGCCGCATTAACTTTCTATCCTCACTCAGATCCGTGTCTGGTGAGAAATGAATTACAAAGGCAGTTGGTTTTTGACTTCTTTTTTTTTTTGCACCACAAGGGGAAGACGAGAGAAGCGAGAGTCATGTCTTATTGAGATCCAGCTTCTTAATTTGATCTTTGTAAAACTAAGTTGCTTCAGGTATGCAGTACGAGGCAGCGCAGATAGCCTGAGGGTGGAGAGAGACAGAGGAACCCTGGGAGAATTCCTCATCTCTGTCTCTCCCTCTCTCTTTCCCGTTCCCCCATCTGCACCTCCTCTGAAGTTGCCCTTGGTTCTACATGTGTAATGCTAATTATGAATGAGGGAGAGTTAGATCAGTACAAACCCATCAAACATTTTACAGCAGGCTGCTATTGTAATAAAGATCAATGAACACCATATCGGGACCCATCCTGAAAGGCTAGGGTGGGGTGCCGGGGATTGAGCAGACGCTTTTTTCTTTCATTTCCCGCGCTCCATCGCTCTCTCTCATCATCGGTACCAGAAAGGAGCGGATCAGTTTTAATTGCCGTTTGCCGTGGCTGTGATGTGAACTCAGCCGTCCTACAGGAGCCTACGACACACACTGACTGAGAGAAACATGGCCTGTGTTTGTATGAATTCTTCAGTGAATAGATAATGAACTTCTGTCCTTGTTTTTCTAAGATCTCCACCTGCTTCTGAGGTCATAGTGACCACTCCGCATTTTTCGAGTAAGTCAGATCAAACTCGTTCTCTCTCCCTCTCTCTCTCTCTCTCTCTCTCTCTCTTCTTTTCATAAATATGTATGTATAAATATATCTCTGACACCTGAAGATAAGGAGTCAGGAGCGCTGCTGCACTACAAAGCTCTTGGTCACCTCCACATTTCAGGCTGTTCCTCCCTTCTTTCTTTCAGCTCACAGCTTTATCTGTCCTCTCATTTTCCGTCTTCTGCACTGTGTGTGTGACTCCCACGGGAATCCGGATTCTCCGACATCTGAACGCAGCCTACACCTGCTACTCTTACTGCCAGGATTAACCCCAAATTAACCCCAGGCGTACAGTGTACCCCTATCCTCACGCTCGAAAGTTAATTCACAGGTGATTAACTGAAAACGAAAAGATACCTCGCACCACAAAACCATTAAAAAACGTCTGCTATATGCATATTTGCTGTATTAAATGCACAGCTTAACCTTTAAAAATTGCAGTTTAGGCTTTCACTAGGCAAGGAAGTATTTAGCTTAGAGCTATATGTTCTCAAAGGCTGAAGTACAGCTTATACAATCCTTTTTTATGAACAAGGTTATTGTTTTTTATGCCATGCATGGTTCGGCTTGTGTTAGCCATTCGTTATAAATGTTTGCCTGTTCCCAAAACAGTGTTGATGTGACATCTGCAAAGCTAAATTAGTCATTTGATCAAACTGAGAAGTTAATCATATAGTATTTTGGAATTTAGTTAAAACCACGGGAATAGGTCAGAATTCCATTGGGGAAGATGATATGGATTGGAATAACTGCATGAGCATGCAGAATTGGTCAGAACACCATCATGAGCACACAGGGTTGATCAGAATTCCTTCACGAGCTGATGACATTGATCGGAATTCCTTAAGCAGCAGACATGATTGGTCAGAATTCCTTAAGATGAACGTGAGAGTGGTCAGTATGACTCCAAGAGCAGATATCATTGGTTTGAATTCCACCAGGAGCAGAGAGGAATTGGTCAGAATTCCTCAACCAGAAGACATGACTAGTCAGAATTAATTTAGGAGCCAGTGGGATTAGGACAGAATTCCTTCAGGAGCAGGCGAGATCATTTATCAGAATTCTTTATGGCAGTCGACACGAAGTTCAGTTCAGATATCATATCTCATATATTCACATATCTATTACTGCACAGTGAAATTCTTTATTCTCTGCATATCCCAGCTTAGAGCGGACAGCAGTAAGGGCCCTGCTCAAGAAGCCAAAAACTGCAAACTGGTGGAGCAGGGGCTTGAACGACGGCCTTCAGATCAGTAACTCAGAGTCTTAACACGCCCACCCAAAATACATAGATATTTTGTCCCAGTTAGAGCCCTTTGGTTGGGGCAGTGATAGCTCAGTCGGTTAAGGCTGTGGGTTACTGGGTTACTGATCGGGGGTTCGAGCCCCAGCATCGCCAAGTTGCCACTGTTGAGCCCTTGAGCAAGGCCCTTAACCCTATCAGGGGCGCTGTAAGCGGGCTGACCCTGTGTCCTAATTGGGATATGCGAAGAAGAAATTTCACTGTGCTGTAAAGTACATATGACAAATAATTGAATATACATATACTGTATAGTGGAACCCCCGACCATCCAATCAGTAGCCCAGTAACCCACAGCCTTAAGTGAACCCACCTTAGCCTTAATTGGTCAGAATTCCTTAAGAATCAGATATCATTTGCCAGAGTTCTCTATCCAGAAGACATGATTGTCCATGACTAGTCAGAATTCCTTTAGGGTGAGGCAGGATTGGTCAGAATTCCTTAACATGCAGGAGGAGAGAGGATTGTTTAGATTTCCTTCAGGAGCATGTATGATTGGCCGAGTTAACAAGGGCCTGGTTAGATTTCTTCAGGGAGCAGGCAGGATTGGTTAGAATTCCTTTAGGAGCAGACAGGATCGGTCAGATTATCTTTAGATGGCCTCAGGCATCGTGTTGAAATGCGTTAGCATGAACAGTCTTTGAAAACAACAAAAAAAGAAAAATAGCAAATCAAATTAAAAGCTAACTTACTTCAAATGTGTAATGCAAGTATGTTAAATTAATATAATTTAGTCATTTTGTAATGCCATTCTACAACCTTTTAACAGTGTTGCATATTTCTCAAAGGCAGCTGGTTTTAATCCAGCATGAGCTCTTCCGTTCTGTGAGTCTCTACATCAGCAGCCAAATAATGAATAATGCACTTCACAGATGATTAAGCATAATTAACACACTGAAATCTTACTGTAAGTGAAACATTTGTGTAGCAGTGTGTGTGCGATGTTTCTCTTCTCTGCTCGGCAGTTTATTTGTTCAACTTGCTTCACTATTATTAAGGCTTTAGATATCACGGAGATCATATTTGGCATAGATAATCTAACACTCTTCATCTATTTGCTTGAAAAGTCATGATCTTATCACGCTATCTCATCAGGCGTCTAAACACCGGCTAAGCAGGTGAGCATGTTTTGACTTAGCCTGGGAAACATGGGCCTTTATTTAATGAAGCAATCGAAGCGTTTTTGGCATTTCGACTTTAAAAGGCAAATATAATCTGTGCAAGCTGTTTGTGAACGGCTAAATCAAATCTAATTGAGGATAATCATGTTATCAGATGAGAGAGGATCCTAAATGGGCTTATCGGGCCACTACTCCGACTCCTTATATTAATCCTGCATTCTGTCAGCCAGCGAATAATTGCTTGGCATTTTCTAAAATGATAATTTTGTGGTGTTAAATATATTTAAGTGCATGGAATACTTGCTGAATCTCGTATCCTGTTTTTAAAATAATTTGCATTAATTTACTTTTTCACAATTTTTTTTTACAAGGCAGCATGGTGGCTTGATGGTTAGCACTGTCACCTTGCACTTACAGTTTCCGGGTTTGATTCCTGCTCGGGTCTGTGTGTGTGGAGTTTGCATGTTGTGTGCTAGGAATGTTTCCTCTGGGTACTCAAGTTTTGTCCCACAGTCCAAAAACATGCAGATTAGGCTGACTGCCATTCCCAAATTGGCTGTAGTGTGTGAATGAGCATGTGAGAGTGTATGTGTGTGTTCCCTGCGGTCGATTGGCACACTGTCCATGGTGGCCTCACATGACCCTATATACAGCGGTATAGGCGAAGACAATTTATTACTGTCTAAGATCCCAGATAGTGAGATAGTGTACTATATTCTACTCTATTACTCTAGTATTATTCTATACTTCTCTACAGTTTAGACTGATATCTACTGTATCACATTTTTCTGACTAAAGAATAGACTTTTGACCTTTCTTTGATACAATAAAATAACCAGTTACAATATGATATGATGAAGCCCATTTCAAAGTAGAGTTCCTATTCCCAGCCCAAATTTGATTATTTTCCAATATCATCACTTCATTCTGAAATGATATATTACTCTTATACCAGAGCAATCTGTTATGAAATATCTGAAAACAAGTAAGTTCCTCATTATTGCTTACATGACAGCACTTATCAAGAGGTAGCCTCTCTTCAACTCTTTCTCATTAAAGTATAAATATAAAAAATATCTTTTTTTTTTTGTCCACATGATTTTGGTTAAACACAAGAAGTGTTTTGTGGGAATTCGTGCCCATAGATTCTGTAGAGCATTTATGAGGCACTGACGAGAAGACCTGGGTCGCATTCTTTGTTCAGGTTCATCCCAAAGGTGCTCAATGGGGTTGAGGTCAGGGTTCTATGTTCGGGCCAGTTAAGTTTTTCATCAAACGATGTCTTAATAGTCCTTGCTTTGTGGACTGGGACACAGTCAAGTTGGAATAGAAAAAGGCCTTCCCCAAACTGTCGGCACAAAGTTGGAAGCATAGCATTGTCCAAGATGTCTGCATTAACATTGCCCATCATTGGGGAGAAGGAGCCTGATTGATTGAAACATCTGAATTAACAATAATTATCAGGTTTGGCCAAATACTTTTGTCCATATAGTGTATATACACACAGATCAGCCATAACGTTAAAATTAAAAACATTATGCCCAATATTGCGTTGGTTCCCCTTCTGCCACTATGTCAGCTTTGTCCTCTTGGAATGACTTCACCAGACCTCTAGGGGTAATCTGGCAGATATTTTGGGTGCTACGGGTTGCAGGGTGGGGCCTCCGTGGATCAGACTTGTTTGTCCGGCGCATTCCATGGGATCTCAATCAATATCTGAGTATTAAATTTGGGATTGTAGATTTTCTCCAAATATCATTTGTGTGAAATAAAACAATTTTCTCACCTTTTTAATTTCCCATGTGCAAATCATGTTGAAAATAATACATTTATGAAGTGTGTCTTATGACAAATTCTTATCATGGACTTCTTGGCAGCTTCCAGACCAAATCTCCTTGGAAGTGCACCAATAGTGAAATGTCAAAGCGAATAAAAGACCTTGCCATTTCTGCATATCTTTACATAAATTTCCAACCCGTTCCTGACAGAAAGGATGAGCAGTTTTGTTAGAATATAACTCTCAACATGGCCGAGGTTAAGGCTGTATTTTGCTAACATTCCATGTCTCCTTAGTGATAGCGCATGATAAATTTCTTTTTCATGAATCACACCAGGCCACATAATCATTAAAATCTAATCATTGCTCTATAATGGTACTAGAATGATCTTGTTTCACATGTACAGTTCAATGTGCTCCTAATTTCTGCACAATGCTACATCTTATTCTTCAGTCATGGCCTGAAACCTGAAACATTCCCAGTGCTGGGGAATGATAAATGTCATCCACTGGCATCAGACAACAGCCAGCTCCATGATCCCAACCAGCCCTCTCGCTGTCGGGGTAAAGCTGTTTGGCCCCGGCTTCGGGTCTGCAGAGGTCTCAGATGAGAGGTGTAGCTTTCCGACGACAAACACAGGCTGTCGTGGCATGACACGAGAGATCGCTGGTAAACAGGAGACTGCGGAGACAGCTGGAGGAGTTTGGACTTGTGCTTCGCATGCTGGCCTGTTGGACTCGGTGTTGGACTGAGTGCATTAGTGTTTGTGATGGGGAAAACAGAATAGCAGAGCAGGAATGTAGGGGGGCTGCATAACTATGTGTTTACTTTCTTCATTTTGTTTTCTACTCTCACCAGCTGAAGTTTGATATAAAATATATTCATTTTACAAACAAAGTTGTCTTGAATTCATTGTGTGTTTTTTTTTATTTATCCATCTTCTTCATGGACAAAAAAAATGGGGAATATGTGTGTGTGTGTTTTTTTTTTAGTTTTATGTGTTTTTTTTATGTTTTAGATTTACTTTTTTCAGTTAGCATCCCATTTTTCCCACATTATTTTCCCACACTACGCATAGCATAGATAAAATAATATATTTAATTTATATAAAAAACTTATACAGCATGCATTGTGTACATCAATAGCTGTGCTTAGTTGCAATGGTGTTGCAGTTCTTTACAGTTTAATATTTATTTTTACAGTATATTATCCACAGATTAGATAGTTTACAATTGCTGTAATGTGTCCAATGCAGGTAATGCATAGCTGCACAATAAATGCACGGATAAAACTATAGATTAAAGTGCAGCTCTGCACAGTCCCATGAATGGTTGAAGTAAAACCCATGCAAAAGCGTTCCTCCAAAAGCAGCAGCGAAGGAGCAATCTGATGCTAGGTGCCTCTCCTGCCCCTGCAGTGTTTTATTGTGTGGGTGGGATGGGATTTTCAGTAACCAAAGAATTCCTGCATAATAAAATATAATAAGAATATTTCTGTTCTTCAAATTGTCTCCGTTGATGACTGTTAAGAAGAATTCAAGGAGACGTCTCATGAACATGATCCCGTTCACATTCACTGAAAGTTACTGTACGAATGTTAAGGTAAGGGGTGGGGTTAGAGCTTGTAAATTTCCACACAAATTTGCATGTAGGACAGTGAACAAAATTTTGCTTTCTTTTTTGACACCTAATGAATTTTGCATGAGTTCACCGTTTGTGTGTTATTAATGTGCAATTACAAGACCATATTTTTAATAAAACTTTACTCCTGAGGCCAGGACCTCCTTCTCTGTGGTGTATTGACCAGGCCATAGACTTAACCCCAAAACCGCTAGGCTGCGTGGTACTAATGCTCCTATTAATCACGATCTGATTTAATCCCAACAAACAAGTGAAACTGTTGTGGATTTATTTCATTTTACAAACAGATGTCTCTGGCGATCTGTGTAAAGCGATACGCAGCAGTCGTCTGGGACGGGCCCCGTTTCTCGGGCCAGAGCTCCGAAAGCAGAAACACATGTTGTCCCCAGTGTGACTGCCATCGTTGGCCTGAACTCGGGTATGTAGCCTTATGTCTGGACTGATCCGCCATTTTTTGTTAATTCCCTTTATGATTATTTATGGTCTTTGAAACTCAAAAATCAAATATGAAAAAGGATCATGACAGAACTGAGAATGCTTCAAAGGAAGTGGCTTCTGGGAGGAACAGAATAAAATAAAAAAAAAATCCTTTGAAGATTTTAAAACTTCAAGCGATATTCGATGGACATCTGTACTTGATATGGACCTGATTGGCCCTCTAGATGCTGAAAGTGTCCCCTTGCAGTCTCTTTCAGTAGCTTTCTACATTCTGTGACCCAAAGAGAGGGAAAAAAGAGAGAGAGAGAAAGAGACAGAAAAAGGGATATGGATGCCTGCGGTATGCCAGTCACCGCTGATTATCCATGGAGAGCAGCGAAATGTTTTGTGTGTGAGGGGTGTATAGGGCAACAGAGCGTCGAATCAAAGCTCTGCTCTGTTATTAGAACCAATCTGCCACTGAGGAATGAAAACCCTACTGTGAGCTTAAAAGGAGTTGTCTCATTTGATCATTTATTACACATTTTAAGCGCTTTTGAAATGGCTGAGGCCAATGTGGTCGGCATCCCTAATTGGAGCGCTTTTTCTCCCATTAATGCATCCAGACTTGCGATTCCTCCCAAGGACCGCAAACGCTCGTTACAAAGCGCTTGTCAACAGCTAGCAGTTGTTGCTGTTGCCATACTTAGATACAATTTGCGCGTTCCTTTTAACAAACAGCTGCCGCCAACTATATCCTGTCGCCTGCTATCCAAGCGTCCCGACCGGAGAGATTAGCGATGCTTGTTTATCTGCCGATTTCGCATGAACCTCATGATAGACTCGTTAAAGACAGGAAGCCACACACGACAAAGACGCCGAGTCTTTATTGAACTCATCCAGACCTCTGCGCTTGGATTATTTATGCCTGCCTACTGTGTCTGCCTGCAATCCCATCAAGAATTCCTATATTTATAATGCTGCTTAACAGCTTTGGAAAAACTAGTGCCTGTGTTTAATACTGTACTGCTCCGGGGTGCACTGTTATTTTTAATGCTGTTTCTGTGCATCTTGATGGAATCGAAAAGGGGTTCGATATATATTTACAAGCTCTAGTCGACTCTCCAGCCATGATTTTGCTTATTCATTCAGAACCACCCTCTCCCACACCGCTTGCGCCGAATTCCCTCGCATCCAATACGGCCCATAATTCAACAGTGTTGTCTCTCACTTTGACGTACACCTAGTAAACATGTAAAACATTCCTGCGGGATTCGTTGAAATTTTAATAACTCTGCTTCTTCGAGGCATGGCTGGCCAGGCCACGTATCAGTTACTGCTCCTTAAAAGCTCTGGCACGGGCCGCTAACTCCAGCATAGGAACTCCACATTAGGTCCTTGTCCAAAAACAACAGGCAGCAAAAGCGGTACGTTTTGGAAATGCGGTTTCCAGTTTCTGCGGTGTGTTTTTCCAGTGGCCATGATGAAATCGACGTCTAGAGCTGTTTTACCTGCTTGTGTGTATGTCAGGTGATGGCCTGGCTAATGACTCTGGAAACCAAACAGAGAGGCATTCTGCATGAGCTTTCACATAGACCCCCCCTCCTTCCTTCTCGCTACACTTTTAAAAGTATCCCTCTGCCGGTAAAATGTGAGCTTCTCGTTAATGAAGGGCACGCTTCGTTTCACTTACTCATTGCTTGCCCTCTAGGGGGAGCAACGTCTGGACAGGACGTGGTGTTTTTCTTTCCTTGGGAACAATTATGAGCCACTGCAAGCATCTAAAGCGGGCTTTGTGGAACACCACTCATTCATGGCTGTTTGGTGTATGTGTGTGTGTGTGTGTATATATATCTTTTTGATATTGAATCAAAAAAAGCATGCTTTACAGTGAATTATTAAAAATTAATGAACCTATCTCAATCAACATTTTTCTTCCCCTAACATTAAATGTTGAGTGTGTTGGTGTCAGACAGTATGGTTTGAGTATTTTTCAAAACATCTGGGAATTCCCCAGTCTATAGACATTAAACTTACAGAAGGGTTTAAAATAAAACAAACAAAAACATCCAGGGAGCAATGGTTCTGCAAGGGGAAATACCTTAATGGTAGAAGTCAGAGCAGAATAGCCAGACTGGGTGGAACTCACAGGATGGCTACAGTAACTCTAGTAACCGTTCTTTACACTAGTGGTAAGCAGAAAAGCATCTTAGAAGGTAAAACACATCATGCAATTTCATGTGGATGTTCTATAACAGCTGGAGATCACATCTGGTCCCAGTTCTGTCAGCCAGTAACAGCGAATCTGAGGCAATGTGGGCAGAAGTTTACAGAAATGGGACAGCTGCATAATTTAGGTTTGTGTTCCCAATATAGCATCAGAGTATTTTGTTTGTTTGTTTGTTTGTTTGTTTAATGTTGCAGGAATGTCTTGTAAACAACAGCACAATTAGAGTAGGCTATAAACACCAAAACTCTAGCAATACGAATCTCCAGAAACCACCTGATACAATGTTATTACAATAATAATAATTATTATGCACACTCAATATACCAGATCCAAATGTGTATTATACAAAACAGACACTGCAGTGCACAAAGCATGACTATTTATAACTATACAACAGATTTTGATGTGTATGTCAATGGATGTATAATCTCAAGTACTGTAAATTGTGTCTGAGGGTGGTTTTGGGGCAGTGCCGCAAGATGGTAAAATGCTGTCCAGTCATACTGTCCCGATGGTGAGGAGATGCGATTGTGAAGTATCCGCAAAGAGACAAAAGGATTTACAGTCTGCATGGCGGCCGGTCGTATGTATATAAACAACAATGGAGTGCTGGCCTTGCTCCTTCTCTTTTAAACATGTTCAGCTGATATTATATAGGAACAGATGATAAAGTATACAACGGCATCTAAGAAATTATCCGCAGCTTTATAAACACCCATTAAGTGGCTGCACTACATGTCCTCACGGAGGGCATCAAGAGGAAAACGGAGCCATTTTCAGGTTTGTCTTTAAAGCAGACAAAATAAATCAGAATTTCTGAATCAGAAATTAAGGTTAAGTGAGGTTTAATGTACATGTATTTTATATTTTACTTAATTTTCATGTCTTTTATAGATGTTTTGATTGATTTTAAGTGCAAAAAATACAACTATAATGTTGGAAATTGGTAATATTGTAATATTTTTGGATGACTGGAACAGATCATCTGCATTTACATTCTTACCTATGGGAAAATATGCTTCGTGATATGTAATTTCACCCTAAGAACTCACCTCCAGATCAGATAAAAATTGTCGAGGGTTCACATATAGGAATGAAAAAAAAGTGTTATTATTATTATTATTATTAATAATAATAATAATAATAATAATAATAAAAGTTTTTGGAACCAGCTTGATGACACTAAAAAGGTGATACGTAACTGAACTGATTTTCCATCCCATCTCTAATATGCACATGTTTCTAATTAATACACTGGTCCTGTTGTTGTCAGGTGACGCAGTCGGGGAGCCACACATCAGCCACACCACCTTGTCTCCTTCTCTCGATGGCCCCTCACTCCTCCTCAGTCGAGCTGTCACTGGAATATATGTTTCATAGGCCGTCGAGGGCCAGTAAAAGCCTCAAGCCGTCATGTTGTTGTAGCTGCACTAACAGGGCTCCGTCTGTAAGCAATACCTCTCTCTAAAAGTGGACCACGTGTTGTTTTTTGTGCTTAGGGCGTTGCTCTAGACTATTAAGACAAGACCGTGGGGTGCTTAGTTTAGTTTTACCACTTTATTATTTTTTATTTTTTTTGCATGGTACAGGTCATGCTGGTTGAAACATGAGAATGAAGCATGACTGTAAGCGTGAGCATCATAAATGAATAATAAAGTATTATTGCGATGTAATAAATCTAATAAATTGTTACTACCACAGGTTGTTATACACTACCAGGAAGTCTGTATAAGTTAAATAAAAATCCATTGTACGCATGAAATACAAAAAGTAAAGCCCGGTTCTGAATTCCTTTTGCTTAAACGCACAGGATCTGTTTCACTGGGATTTCTTTCTTGCTTGAGCTGTAACCAGAGAATGATGCACAAAACAGCTTGTTCTTTCTACGCTTAATCTTTCCGTACATTGTATCCTTGGGCTTAGTTGCCTTTTCATTTTGTTTTCTTCTCATGACCAGCGTTTTCACCTCTCAACTGGTGCTGGTCAGAGCCAGATCCCTGCTGATTTCAGATCAGTTTACCTCATGCTGAAAGCGATTATGCTGTTTATGTATGCTGATTTGCTGTTAACCAAAACTAGAGTCCTGCTGTTTCCAGATCAGTTTGCTTTCTTTGTTAACTTGTTGTTTTCTGCTGTCTTTTTCTTTTTCTTTTTTCGGTCAGTAATAATTGAGTGATATTTGATAAATAAACTTTAATAACACTAATAATGCAGCTGCAGTGAGAGAAAGCAGATGCAGGAGCCAGTGTGTGTGTGTGTGTGTGTAGTTGTGTGGAGAGAGAGAGAGAGACTGATTCCCAGCCAAGCAAAATACCGGCTGATTTATTGCTTCTCAAAAATCATTTGATTGAGTTTGCACAAACATGGGTGTGGCACATGTGACACATGAGGTAAAGGAGAGTGCGTGTGCTTTACCGTGTGAGAGAGACATATGTGCATGCATTTGCGAGCGTATAACGTTCCCGTGTATATATATTATCCACAGTAGCCGCACGTCTCGAATCTCTAAAGCACTCTGACAGTTCCTTAATGCACTGGCACCAGACGCGGCCATTTCCAGATCGCTTTATCGTGCCTCGTTCCAACTCTTGTCTAAGCAGCAACTCGCTGTGCTTCCTCTCCCCTCAGCACTCCTCTGCACTGTAATCCCTCTCTCCTCTCTCGCTGACTGACTCTGACAGCGGTGTAATGCCTCATGTGGGCAGGGAATCATTTTTTAAGCTGGATGAATTCTTCTCCATGCCAAAGGTAAGTGTTTGGGTTGCCGCTAGAGGTTTTCGCTCAGGCTGAAACTTCAGTTCTCTTCATTGCTCCACTACTTCTTTATCCTTAGTTTACACCCCCCCCCTCTCCCCCCGCCCCCCTCTCAACTTCAACTGACAATTTAGCTCAAACGTTTTATGATTAAAGTGAACAATGTTTTCATCTTGAGAGTTGCCTCACACACACACACACACACGTACACAGATTCCCTGGAGACAACGTCTGGCTGGGGAAAGTGTGAGTAAGTGTGCTACTGAAGTGTATATATTTAGGCCTGTTACAAGCTCCATTAAATCGTGAGTGAGAGTTGTGGAGGTTGCATCAGTCCTACAGCATTAAGGTTTTCCATCTCGTCCTCTCTGACATTTCACGTCCTCGGTTTTCTCATTGGCTGAGAGTTCCGACAGAAATAGTTAGATAAGGTCTTAGAAAGTCCGAAAGTCCTTCACGTCTCTAAGGGACGAGAATGAAATGTATTGTTCTCATTAGTATAAAAAATTAAGCACTGGAATGTTGAATCAATTAAACAATCAATCAATCATGTAGTAATGAAAATATCCTTTACATATACATAAATATTTATTTGATTTCTGTCTCCCAATTTCATACTCAACACTCCCTTCAAACACACACACACACACACACACACACACACACACACACACACACACACAAAGATTTACAATATATTAAATTAAAGGCATAATTTCCACTCAAGTAAAATATTTAAGTTGAACAAAAATATACAGTGTTTAAGGCATTGGACTACAGTTCAGAATTCAGAAGGTCCCAGGTTCAAATCCCACGATGACCAAGTTGGCCCTTGAGCAAGTCCCTTAACCCTCAATTGGTCAGATATATAAGGAAATAAATGTGTAAGTCGCTCTGGATGAGGGTGTCTGCCATATGTCTAAATGTAATTCGTCTAATATCTAAAATATCTAACATTCTAATGAAATATAATTAAGTACATTACAAACTTAATTTATTTTAGCAAAATAGACACATCATTAATATATAAAATCTCCATACACAGTGAAGATTTTGTAGTGTGTATGGCCCACAACTAAAAACAAATAAAAACCATACATTAATATAAGTACCAACGCTTTGATAATGATGAATACATGCATAATTCAAGCAATAATCATTAGAGAGGAAATAATGAAGCGTAATTTAAAAATGTCATATATGAATCATAGATGTATGAGTCACTCATGAATAAATATTAATAATAGTAATATGTAAGCATTAGCATTTTGTCAACTCGACTGTTAATTAACAGAGAGTGTGTTTGGAATGATGTAGCTTTAATTCCACACTATTCTCTAACACAAGATGCGAACAGTTTGATTGCAAAATGAGAACCATTTTGACAGTTTTGAGGAAAAAAAGCTTTTTTAAAAAATTTAAAATTAAGCAAAAATTAATACAAGCTGTTAGAGAATTTTGTTATTGCATCATTTCTTTATAATACTATAAAAACATTCTGTGAGTTTCTTTGTTTTTTAAACAGTATAAATCTATAGATAGATACAACGTACAAAGTCAAACCGGTATTTTTAATCAAATTTCTCATGAACAACATAAAACTAATTGTTGTTTGCAGAAGACTTTAAGCACAGAATGGTGATGAAACTCTTAGCTGCAATAAAACATTTAAATTGTGCGTTTCAGACGTGAAGCAGGCAGGTCGATCATGGCTCTGGCGTACTGAGGAAACTTTCTATCCTAATGGTGTCAAAGCACTAGTGAAACTCTGGGATAAGTGCAATAGTGTAACAGGGGATTATATAGAGAAATAAAGGGAGTTTTTTTACTCTCGTACCTGCATTCTGTGCAATCAAAAGTCCCGGTTTGACTTGAACACCCCTGATAGATAGATAGATAGATAGATAGATAGATAGATAGATAGATAGATAGATAGATAGATAGATAACTTTTTATTTGGTATTCAACTGTCCACATGTCAGTGAGTATGCACAGTCGGGCCAGACGTTAGTTCTTTAGTTGAAATCTTTTGCACATTCTAAGATGCTTTTTGCTCACCATGGTTGTAAAGAGTGATTACCATGTTTATCCTGACCTTCCTATTAACTCAAAACCTTCTGGTTATCTAGTTACCTAGAAATTGTTCCATCCAGCCCAGGCACCAGTAACCAGGCCACAATCTCTGAGATCACTTTTCCCTCTTCCAGCATTTTTCACACCTGTATCTCTCTGATTTAATGTATTGTTCTGCCATTTCATGATTGGTTAATTGAATCAGATGAATGTCCAGATGCATGAGAGTTCCTATAAGCCTTAAGGAAGCAACATATTCCGCATTAACCCTGTCCTTATTTCTCACCCCGGCATCAATCATTATAAGTCCATCTCATTCTGAGAAATGTCTCCCACTGCATCACATGATCCAGATTTATTCTCCATGCTTTAAACGGACTTGCCGAGCCCGATTCAGCCCATTAGCACTATTATATTATATATAATTCCTCACTTTTTAATAAGCAGCAGTCACAAAATATGCCAGGATTTCTTTTCCCTTTAATGTCCGTGACTAAATGTCTTCCATTTTCTGACTTCTCTCTCCTTTCTACACCACATAAATAGTGTCAGAGCTGCCAGTCAAGTGTCTAAACCCCTAATGATCTCTTATTACTGAAGCGCAAAGAACCGGTACAGATGTATGATGTGAAGAATAACAATCTGATCCCTGTAGAGGAACTTGTATGAAAGTGTTTTAGGGAAATATGATTAGAAATAGACTCTCTAAGGAACCGTATATTTGATGCAGATTTAACAGTCGGTTAATGTACCTTTTAAAGGATGTGTCCGCAGGAGAGTTCATAAAGTGTCCACTTTTTGTCCAAGGACGTTTCATTGACTTGAAAATTGTAAGTGGGGGATAAATGTCATGGTTTTTTCGATCTTCCATACTTTTTTTTTCTTTTTTATTGCTAGGCTACAAAAAAAATCTTTTCTAAAATACCCAGGAGAAAGAGAGAGAAATATGGTGTGTTTTTTTTGCCTTCTTTTTATCTCTTCTGGAAGAGACTGAGCTCAGTGTAGACACATTTAATTATGTGTGTTATTTTTACTCATTGTCATACTGCTCGGTTAATAACGGCCCCCATAAATCACACTGCCATACACTCGACTTTGGGGTATTAGTGTTGGTTCTTTCCATTTCTCCTTTTCACACCTTTCTCACACTCACAGACACACACACACACACACACGCACACGCACACACACACACACACACACACACACACACGCACATGCACACACATACACACACACACACAGGAAACTTAACAACATATGCTTTTTTTAACCTGCTGAATAACATAAGCAAAAAAAAAAAAAAAACTTCAATCTTAAGTTGCTTATATGCAATAGGAGACATAGAGACAGGTAACAACTTAAAAGAAAAGGAAAAAAAATCATTAGGTGTGTTTAAAAAGTATGACAAACCATGTGGTGCTGAAGCCTGGTTGAGATCTGGTCAATGTGAAGGTAACTGCCATATCATAAGATTTACTGTACATCACTTTCCTTGTTATCAAACCATGTAATGAGCAGGTGGGGTGGAGTCACTGTGGATAAGACCTCACCCACAGGAAAGAATAATTAAATTAATTCATTACTTGCAGTGATGGTGCACTCAAGGTGGAACCAAAACCCATATGAGTAAGCCATGTCAAGATCAACTTGGTTTAAAAAAAAAAGAAAGAAAGAAAGAAAACGGCTCATATCTATGTTCAGGCCTCTCAAGGTTCACGCGTTAAGCGATAAGTAAAAGGAGGGAGAAAATGTTCATGTGCATTAAAAATACATGAGGTGTTCTATCCTGGAAAGGGAATTGGTTTTATTATAGAAGTACAGCTTTCTTTAGGATGAAACGCTTTTAAACTTCAGTCACAGGCATCACTGTGATCATGTGTAATAGATGAATAATTAAGAAGTATCGCAGTATAATAACTGTAATTGATTGTTATTGTAACTGGCTGATATAGAACTTCAGAAAGCACAGCCACATCCTGTATTTAACCCTATACATAAATCTACACATGAAGGAAAGTTTTTCCACATAGACATAATATCGTGTAGATGAAAGTATAGAGTAGATTCCTGTGGTTTCGGCTGCTTTAAAAACAATGTACTCTGTCCCTAAACCCAGAAAGGTTGCTTTTCTGGTTTATTGTATGATTTTCTATTTTTTTTCCTAAACATACCTGTTTTAATATTTAACCTTACCTATTATCTCTTCTCAATCCTGGCTGTTTATAAGTGGGGCTCATTTTCTTGTTCGGTTTAACCCTAGCCCTTCTTCCCTTCTTTGGAGTCTTGTGATCGAGATAAAATAAGCGGAATGAGCATTAATTAAACCCTCGACCCAACAAATGTTCATTCATTGCAGCTGACATAAAAAAAGAAGACAACCAGAAGGAGAGGAATGGCAAAGGAAAGAAAACAAATCTGTGTTTACTGTGCACTCTTTTCATTTCTCTAACCGATGCCACAGAACAAATGCTGCTTAGGCATATGCGTTTCAGCGCCCGTATTTATTTTGTCATTTTAAATGCTTCAAAGATGTTAGCGAAATGGGAGAGATGATAATGGTCTCCAGCTTGCTGCTTTATTTAATTTGTAGCTCCGCATGCAGCCATTGAGTTTAAAATTATACACGCGCCGTAAACCCCCGGAGCCGAAAAGCAGGCAGTGGGGGAACACAGCCGAGGCCTCCTCCATCTGGATCTGCTTTCCTAGCCCAAACACAGCAACTCTTATCACTTTCTTTGTGTTTTGAATGTGTGTTTGTGTATGATGGACAAGAAAAGTCATGTTAAGATGGCATTTTTTTTTTTAACGTGTCTTTTTGTCTAACTGGAGAAAGAAAATCATGAATGAATGAAATGAATCTGTTAGCATTTGAATGGATTAATCTGTTCAGTTTATTTTGATAGTTATGAATATTGCACTGATATTAACCCTTAAAACTCAAGCGACATGGATTCTGATGGGGTGTGTGTGTGTGTGTGTGTGTGTGCGTGCGTGCGTGTGTGTGTGTGTGTGTGCATGATGTAGGTTTCAGACATCAAACTGTGCATTTGGGTTTTCAGATATGTCAGGTGGATCCCAGAGTTATCATTACTGTAGTACTTTGGTATATGAGGTCCCACCTTAAGAATTTTCTTCTTAAGAACTGAAATTTCACAAGAAATTCACCTCATGAATGAACAGTGCCGAACCGATCACTGGCTAAGTTTTGTGTATGTCTGGGCTTTTGCATCAGTGGAAAGCCAAGCATTGTGAGTTTACTTTTTTTGTGTGTTTTTTTTATGCAATATTTAGTGAAGAGATATCACCATGGGTCCCAAGAATGTTAGCAAGATCGGCAACAAGAAGAAAAGGGAGCTTTTTTAAGCAACCGGTGCCAAGAGGAATCATAAATTTATGCTAAGTGAGGTTTAATGTCTATTTATTTCATATTTTACTTAATTTACACTTCTTTTCTAAATGTTTTGTATGTTTTGTTATATGCAAAAATTTGATTATAGGGTTTTAAATTGGAAATATTGTAATATTTTTTGGCTGGCTGGAATGAATTATCTGCATTTACATTATTTCCTATAGAGAAAATGTGTTTGGCAATATGAAATTTTGCCTTTAGAATTCGGAATTTGTATGCTGAGGGTTCACTGCATAAAGATTTTGGAGCCAGCTTGCATAAAAGTTTGAACTCATAAAATGTGCATATTATTATTATTATTATTATTATTATTATTATTATTATTATTATTATTATTGGTCATGAAAACAAACAAAAACAACCATAAAAACATGTGTCCTCATATGTACATCCTATTTATTTGTCCTCTTTCTTTGTCCATGTGACCATACATTTTTTTATTATATTTTTTTGCTCTGTCCTGTTTGTATAGTTTGCTAAAATGAACTAAAATTCCGCTCATCATATTGCCTAGGTTATTCTAAAAAAAAGATTTGTCACTCTATACTGTACGATCACTCTATAAAGCTAAAATGCTCTGGGTTTTAAGAGCTGTTAAACAATCAGGGAGACTCACACTTACGATTAGACACCATGAAGTGAGCAATAAAGAGGATTTATTTTCAAGCACTCGTTTGTTTAGAATGTTTTTTGCCATGTTTCATCGTGAGTGCAGAATGAAGTTGTTCACTGACAGCCAGTGTTGGTGTAGTGTTTAAGTGACTGGAGACACCAGCATACATCCCACGTGAACAGGCTCGGGAGGATATGAGACTCGACCACCTGCATAAAAGTACTCAGAGTGCCAGATTTCACGAGCCCGAGCTTGGACAGGTTTGTGGAAACGCGAGTGTTGCTGAATCTCACCTTGGAATCCTCTCTGTCTTTACTGAGCCAAATGCTCTGTTCTTAAGAAAGACAAAAAAGGGAACAAATAGCATAATGCTTCATTCACTCTTTTAGGTTGTTATTACAGAGAATACTAAGCAAGCGTTTAAAAATAACCAGTAACTTAATCATCTAAAGGTGGCATTTATTCCTTTATTACATAAGACAGAGGTGTTTTGTAGTGATGTGTCATTAGGGAATAAGTTGACTTTTTGGATCAGTTATTTTACGCGAACACATTTCTAAGGAGGATATATAGTATAGCTTTCAGAAAACTCAACATAGTCTCCTTTGTCACAGTTAATGGCACTACAGAATGTTACAGAGATGACACAATTGACAAGAGCAATGTGTTTAGATAGATACTGTAATGATGATTAAAGAAGGGAAAACCAGCATTGAAGACAAATCACGCAGTGGGAGACCATCAGCAGCAGCAACGTTGATTTTCAAAGAGGATTTGCAAGTTGGGTTCAATGATGCCGCGCTTGTGATTGACAAATATATATGGGTTTTATCCTGGTGTTTGGTTTCCTCTCACATTCCAAAAACCCACAGATAGGCAGATTTTACCTATGCTAAAAATTGCCCCTAGGTGTGAAAGCATGTGTGAATGTGTTTGTATTTTACCTTTTAATGGACCTGATCCCCTGCAACCCTGACCACAATAAAGCTGTTACTGAAGGTGAATTAACGAATGAATGATTAATGCTTTTGCTTCACCACCCTCACATTTCTACCTCATGATTAATAGCTTGACAATCCACTGACATCATTGTGGCACCAACGTGTGAATATAAATACCACCTCTACAAAAACCAAGCGGACACATTTAGGAAATTTTGACGAGGGGTGTTAAAGTCATATTGAGAATTGAGATTTTCAGGAAGGAACGGTACAGATGAGGTGATTGTTAGCCGCTGTAATACATCTTTGAAAAGGAGCCTTAAAAAAATTGACAGATAACTTGAGGAAGAGATGCATCTGTCTGTGGGAACTGTACACACAGTTATTCACCAACACCACTTGCATGTTACAGGAACTCGGATAGGAGTTATTCCCACATCCTCCGCACAGTTCTGAAGCAGTTTCAACATTTTTGGGAGATTAAAGGGGTTCCTTGGAGGCCAGCGTTTTAGACGTGATTCAGACAGGCAGTCTGATCGTGGCTCCGGTGTACTGAGAAAACTTTCGACCTTGATGGTATCCAAGCCCTAGTGAAACTCTAGTATAAGTACATTAGTGTAGCTGGGGATTATATAGAGAAATATAAAGAAAGTCTTTTACTCTCAGAACTGTATTCTGTTATAATTAAAAGTCCCGGTTTGACTTGAACACACTCATTCTTCTCACTCTTGCTTCAGTTTGTTGAGTTGTACCTACTGCTTCTGTAATCATAAAGACTGTCCTGTGTCCTGTGTCCTCATCTCAAGACTTACACGCAATTTGCACACACGAAACACCTATTTTTTTTTCACACCTCAGCCTCATCTGGCTTGTTCTGCTTCATGACAGGTTCTATTGTTAAAAGCACATATATGTGTAAAAAAAAAATAAAAAAAATCTGCACTGGTGGAAAGCTTTCCCAACACAGGCTTGTGATAACCCAGCTGTCGTCTCTTACGTATTTAAAGAGACGCAAATGTTAATCTGGTGTGTGTTATAGAAGAGTATAAAAATGGCAAGAGATCAAGGGGCAATTTTAGAAGAAGCACATGATGATGGATTCTGTGATGGATGTCACCCGTCTTTGCCGTCCCTCCGTCCTGATGCTACTTCCTTTCCGACAAAAAGGAAAAAAAACTGTTGTAAATGGCATGTCTGCCATCCTGCTGCCTGTGTGTTTGTGCATGTATGTGTGAGTGTATACATGGGGGTATGTGACCATCTGCATTCCAGCTGTCAGCCTACTGAATAATGAGCAGTATTGAAGAATAACCATTAAGAAAAAAACATCACATGCAGGAATGTGCAAGAATTATCACTCAAGGTCAAGCTTTTTTTCTTTTAAACCATGGTACTGTATTGTACGGAATAATCCTTAAATACTATAATATCCGCAATTATGGCTGAGCTTAAAAGAAATTAGGCTGAAAGTGTGTTTCTTCTAGAAGTGTTTGACAATTTGAGCAGCATAATGTGCCTCCGTGTTTTTTTAAATTTAGCCACTAATCCAGCTAGCGGTCCGAGATGAGGGCTGAATTTACAGCCTGCTAAGTTGAAGCAGAAAAGCAACAAGGCCACGATGCCAAAGCCATGGCGGCTGTGCATGTGTTTGTAATCGGTTTCTTCAATGTTTATGTCTCCATTCACAGTCTTTGTTTAGGTTTGTGTAACTCATATCATGATGGCAAACTGAGAAATTGCAAACTTCTGTGATGGCCACCACATGAACCCGGAGAGCCGTTTCAGTGGTGTTGGGTGTAGAGTTGTGAGCGTGTCTGTATGTGTGTATGTGCGTGTGTTTATCTCTTTTGTGGAATGAAATGTCTCCATTAATCAGCTTAAAATCATTGCTTATTGTTCAGTTCTTCGGCGGTAGGCCTGCTTTTTGGAGACGAGTGAGTGATCTATAAATATACAGTATGAGTATGTGTTATTTCATTCTGTTAGTGGTACCGAACTAAGCAACATACAGCATTAACCAATCACGGACATAACGTAAAACCTTATCTAGCTTTATGTTTGTTTCCCATGTTTAAATGGTGAACATGTGCATGTTTCTTGTAATGTTCGTGCATTAGCAAGCTACATGAAGTAGGGTTGAACTAGAAAAAGCAGATTTTATGCTTTTCTATAGCTGTTTTTGTTTTCATGTATATCAAAATCCCGTGTTGTCAATGATGACAGTGTCCAATCATCAAGAACAACATACCAGGTAAGTATTCGTATTTTCTCACATCTACCTTGTAGCCAGTGTTTGCTCTGTACTTTCTTGTGTGCTCATGTTTTATCTTCTTTCTTTGTATTGTTTTTACAATGCTGTAGCTTTTCATCTTAATATAAAGCACTGTCCAAAATTCTTGACCCCACCCACACTTCATATTTTGCTTCCAAAGATCCAGACGTGGCGGCACGGTGGTGTAGTGGTTAGCACTGTCGCCTTGCACCGCCAGGTTCCGGGTTCGATTCCCCGGCCAGGCTCGATTCCCGTCTCTGTGTGCATGGAGTTTGCATGTTCTCCCCGTGCTTGGTGGGTTTCCTCCGGGTACTTCGGTTTCCTCCCACAGTCCAAAGATATGCAGGTTAGGCTAATTGGCGTTCCTAAAATTGCCCGTAGTGTGTGATTGGGTGTGTGAGTGTGTGTATGTGTGTGTGCCCTGCGATGGATTGCCACCCTGTCCAGGGTGTACCCCGCCTAGTGCCCGAAGTCTGCTGGGATAGGCTCCAGGTCCCCCGCGACCCTGAACACAGGATTAAGCGGTATAGAAAATGAATGAATGAATGAAGATCCAGACTTTCTTGTATTTTAATGTATTCTTGAGGAATACTTCTCCAGCATTCCTAAAGACTTTTTTTCGCTCAAATCAATCCAATCCCTGTACCTGACCAGTTTCTGACAAAATCTTTATTTGTTCTCTAACTACTGTACACAGTGACTCATGAATCATTCAAACATAAAAAATAAAAAAAAAACGTAAAAAATAACTTAAGCCATGAACCAATGAGAAAACAGGTGCAGATGATTACAGATGATATGATCAGGCCGATGATGATGTTGAATGCTGAGTGGTTGAAACAGACGAGAGAGGAAATGAGGTCGCTGCTGAGGTTGTTACATAAACAACCAGTTTTTAAATTATATCTTTTAGGTACTTTGCAGCCTGTCTCTGTAAAACATTTGTTCCCATTTTGTAAAATTTAACACCATTTAATTGAGTATGAAGAAACAACGGGTGGCTTAAGACTTTTGCACTGTATTAATAGAGTACACTTTGCAGTTAGCTTTGATTGTAAAATACAACCTGGTTGCGGTACTTTTGTGTCATTACTGTAACAGAATTGAACATTTAATGATTTTACGTAGTATTAGTTGTTGTTACTGAAGCACAAGTAAAGCGTGACTAAGAGGAAATTATTATAATATCAGATCAAAACCTGATACCAGTAGGTTCTCGACTTATTTAAACCATAAACCATTTTTTTACACTAAGTATTGTTTTTTAATTATTACTAAGGAATCTGAACTAGATCTAACATTAAAATAATTCTGTGATAATATTTCCCAAGTCGGCCGAAATACCTCACAAGTAAGATGTGTGATAAGAAAAAGGGGAGAGTGTAGAGCTGGTGGAGGGGAAACGGATGACAGTTACACGCCTTTCAACCTATTAATTGTCGTCTCAGCTGTTGTTTTAACTCTGTGGCCCTTCTGCTGTGTCTTTTCTTTCCATCGCCATTTGCCTTATCGTTTATGGAAGAGGGGCTCATCTGTGTATGTAAAAAGAGCCTGGCGACCTTCAGCCCTAGACTGGAGGTCAGAGGTCACTTGTTGTATATTTCATCTGCAAACATCACGGTTTCAGAGATGAGACTGTATAAAAAAAAGGGGGGCGCTAAGGCTCTTGGGATTTTACCGTGCCATATGTCCTATTAACATTAATTATTTTGTAATCTTCTGCTTGTCTACCTGTGAAATCAAGTTTGACATGCCTGTATTCATGGTCAAGCTTATGGAAGTGTCAATCTTCGCCAAAGAAAGTATTACCTGAGCTCTAATATGATAATATTGTCTGAGGTATGGAATATCAACATTTTACTAGGAGGAGGCTCTGCATGTCCAAAATGACACTGTAATTACACTTAAAAGTGCTAAGTTCTTAAGTTCTATGGGCTGTATTGAGAAACATCAACACTTTACATAAACTTGTCAGAGCATTTCCAACATGGTGCATACTATACAAATGATCTTACTGTAGAAGCGTCTTATGAGTATGTGCAGCATGTGTTGGCATTTCACCATGAGAAAACATACAGGAATAAACATTTAAGCACAGCACACAGTTGTGCTTTACTATGTTTCTTCATTATCAGTACTACTCTACTTAACAGTTTGAGGAATGAGAGGTCAATGGTTCTTAACATGTTATTATTATTATCATCATCATCTACTTCAAATATTTTAAAAAGTCGTATTATAGGCGTAAAATAAATCTAAAGCGATTGACGAAAGGTATTTTCCATTTATAATTGTCTTTATGTTGGGAATGTTGCTGACAGCCTATAGAGAAACTGTTACTATATACTTATCATTGTTAGCCTTTGAGGTGGATGACTAGAAAGTAAAGATTTAAAATAACTACTATTTTCAACCATTAGTTTAAGTGAGTAAAACCTAAAATCTGGCATTTGTAAATAGTAGTAAAGGGTTAATGTGAATGAGTGTGTGTGTATGTGTGTGTGTGTGTGTGTGTGTGTGTGTGTGTGTGTGTGTGTGTGTGTGTGTGTGTGTGTGTGCTCTGCGATGGATTGGCACGCTGTCCAGGGTGTACCCTGCCTTGTGCCCAGAGTCTCCTGGGATAGGCTCCAGGTCCCCGCGACCCTAATACAGGATAAAGCGGTATAGAAGATGAACGAATGAATGAATGAATGAGTAAAGGGTTATATTAGGGTATAAGCCATTTCAAATCATTCCACATAGCAGCACTGGGATTGGCTTTGGAAAATGATGTTCTTCATCTTTGCCACATCTTTAATTTCTGATATCAGGACACTTTACTGAGTGACCCAGGATGGAATAAATTCAACATAAAAGAATGGAGGGAAAAAACTACTTCACTTAAAGTTAGGGAAAAATAATCTTAAAACATCATCAAAAAATATACAAATTTTCCAATCAAATGTTCTTTTCTATCTTTCATTCTGATTTTCTTTCTTTGTTTCTTTACTTACTTACTTATTACTTACTTAATTGACTTATTTACCCGCTTCATGCCCTGAGTGCCCTGGGATGGGCTCAATGACAGAGCGATTACAGAGTATAGAGAATATAGAGATGTAGAGGAATATAGAGGAATGATGTAAAGTAAGGAAGTAACTAAATACTTAAGCACAGCATGCGAGTAAGAGTTAATTGAGTTAATAAAGTAAAGTAAGGAAGGAAGGAAGGATGGGAGTCAGGAAAGTAAAGAAGTATGAAAATAATAAGAAGGAAGGAAGGAAGGAAGGAAATAATATAAGTAATGAATTAAAATAAGTTATTAAGGAAAGAAGGGAGGAAGACATAAAGTAAGCGCATAAAGTAAATAAGCAAAGTAAAAAAAAAAAATTTTTTTTTCGGCTGAGCCCGTCAAGGGGTCGCCACAGCAGACCATCCCATAATTCATTACTTATTTTTTTTCCTTCCTTCCTCCCTTTCTTTACTTTATTTACTCACTTACTTTGCTTTCCTACTTACTGTACTTATTTACTTCCTTCCTTCTTCACTTACGTTACTTTAATTACTTCCTTCCTTCCTAACTTCATTCATTCATTCATTCATTCATTCATTCCTCTCACTCATTCTCTAAAACACTCTATAACAGAGTCACAGGACACACAAACTCACACGCGTTCAAACACTTCAGGCAATTTGGAAATGGCAATTAGTTTACACTGCATGTTTTTGGACTGTGAGGGGAAACTGGAGTACCTGGAGGAAACCCACCATGCACTGGAAGAAAATGCAAACTTGCACACACAGATTTGAGGTGGGACTCGAACCCTCAATCTTCAGTTCACTTACTTACTTTACTTATGTTTATGTGCTTATGTATTTTCTTTATTTGTATATAAACATCATTTGGATGTTTTTAAGAAATAATGAAAACATTAAACAGCTGAGTAACGTAGCACCTGGACAAAGAAAAACATCTTATATCATTAGAATAAGTGTAATTGATGTTTATTCATTTTCCATAACAAATACACTGCAATTACACTTCCAAACATAATGCTCTGATAATACTGTGAATATTTGGAGTAATAAAGTACAATCACTCAAGTTTTTTCCATCCCAGTTTCTGACCAAGCTGAAAATGTTTTGTTGTACTAGACCACATCACTGAGCGGATTTTTCCAAACCTTTTCTCAAGATTTTCCCCACTTCTCCTTTTTTATTCACGCTCCCTGGTCAAGCGCCACTGCCTCTCGGCTGGTCATCCCACACAGTGTGAGTCTGTAGCTCCTCTCATTCAGAGGTACACAAGCTCTTTGTGACTCAGGAAGCATGGACGTTAGAAGGGGAAATTGTGTGTGTTTGTGTTAAGAGTATTTGGAGCATGTATGAGAAGAGACCTTACAGTTCCAGAGAGTGACACTGGTTTAGCATGACAACAGAGGGGGCGGTAACACTTGAGGCACACTTTCACAAAAAACACACACACACAGTTGGGGATGACAAGGTGTGTGTTCAGCCTGTCTAGTTCGATCGGCCATGCACTACTGTCTGAGGAACCCCCTGCTTTCGACTTCCTGTCTGCTTAGGAAGGAGAGGAGGGAGAGAATTCTATCCTTCACACATACACACACACATACACACACAAGCGCATTCCCCATTTTATTGTGCCCAGTGGAGGAGAGGGTCGGTTTTGTATCTAGCTCTATCGAGCAGCTGTGTCTTCCTTCTTTCAGCTACATCTCTCACACACACAAGCTTATTTGCATGGCAATGGCACCATAAAGGAGAAGGGTGTCATGGTGGAGAGGTTGACAATAAGCCTGCCAACAAGTTTATCTAAGCTCAAAGAGCTTTTTCAATCTCTACTGGCTAATCTCTCTCTTACTGGCTACCTTTAACTTTCTCTTTCTTTCCCCTGGGATGGCACCTCATAGATTTGAAGTGTCAAACTCAAATTCTGCCCAGGTCACATTGTTAGTCTTCGAAGGGGGCGTAATGTAAGGCTATTCATTTTATTTATTGACACCGGTAACTCAAATTGTTATCAATTCTAGAAAATAATACACCTTCATCCTAGGGCTAGGTGATCTTTATATATCTTTAGGCAGCGGCGATAAAGCTGGTACTGCTAGGAAGCGCCAATCAATAACGATAGGGACAAAAGTGAAAATAATTGAGAAAATTCAGCCAGATTAAAAGGTGGCAGACATTGCTCGTTCTTTTAATATGAATCGTTCAACCATTGGCACGATTCAAAAGAACAAGGACAAGATCATCATTAAACATGTTAGTTTTATACTCTGTATAGTCAAATATGTTAATAGCATAGTACCTAGACAATGTTTGTTGGACTTACACACAAATTGGACTTATGAACAAGCTCTCAGAACAGAACTTGTTTGTATGTTGGGACTGCATATATAAACTTAAAACTGTGTTAAACACATACTGTACATGCCTGTTCTTAGTCTTCCATATCTTTTAATTTTGACATATGTTTCATGATTTAAAGTCAATCACTGTGTAACAATAAAGAAGAGCACCTTATTCATTTCTGAATCGATTTTTTTTTTTTTTACACCTTGAAGTTACAACAAGATGGCACAGTGTCATAATGTTTAGCACTGTCACTTCGCACCTACAGGATTGAGGGTTCGATTCCTTCCTCAGTGTTCTCTGAGTGCTTGGTGGGTTTTCTCTGGGTTTCCTCCCACAGTCCAAAGACATGCATAGTAGGATAATTGGCATTTCCAATTATCCAATTGCCTGTAGTGTGTGAGTGAGTGTGTGTGCATGTGTGTATTTCCTATGATGGATTGGCACCCTGTCCAGAGTGTACCCTACCTCATGGCCTGAGATTCCTGGAATAGGCTCCAGGCCACCCATGATCCTGTACAGGAGAAGCGGTATAGAGAATAAGTGAGTGAGTGATCTTACATCAAATACACTAGATAGAGAGCCGAGATTCGAACCTCCAACCCTGAAGGTGTTAGCCAAAAGCCCCATGCAGCTTGAATCCCAGAACATACAGTATATATTTTTAGTATTAAAATTCATGAATTCATGAACTCTTCACATATTAAAATGCTGACATTTTCTATTATTTTATATTTCTACAAAATTGTTCTGGAGAACAACTACTTCAACTGAAATTGTTTACGTAATCCCAAGTAATGTTATAGCATTTAATAAAAGTAAAATATGTCTCACTTATTTACATGTTAACAATCTAAGCTTTAAAAAAGAAATACTTCATCAATCTCATTATTTTGTTAAAAATATATATACTTATTCATTACCAAGGTGCAGATGTCAAAGTTTGTTCTTGGTGGAAAAACTAAAATGTATTCAATCTTTTTGGCAGTATAAACATTCAGTGCTTATATCAACAAATTTCATGAGAATCAGAACTTCTCTCTCTCCTCCATCCTATGTGTCTTTAATGGACATTTGTGTGAAACACACCCTCTGGACATTTATATGGAACAGAGACGAGACAGGCTCATGAGTGGTGTGTTCATTTTATTGAGGAAGAGAAATCGATAGTGAAGTTTATATGTCTGACATGTGGAGGCCTCATCATTATTGCAGGGCTCGCTCACACTTTCCGCTTCCACACATACCCTGCACCTGCTCACTGAAAGTTTCATTGTACATTCCCAAAATTCACATACACATGTATATATATGTATGGACATCAAGATTGCCCAGGATGTACCATAACATAGAGGTTATCAGATTGTGAATGGACACGCTGTGGTCGGTGTTGCAGAACGGGCCGGTTAGATAAGCATGGTTCAGACCGCATGTTAAAGCTAGTTGAGCCTGGAAAATACTGATAAACTGTTTTCCGTAGAATGTTGGATCAAATAAGAAAGGTAACAGAATCTGATTCTGACGATTGGATGATCCACAAATCTAAGTAAGATAAATTTGAGTTCATTGAACTTTTGTACAAACTTACAGTTCATGTGACCACATGAAAATATTTGGCATTAGTTCTAATCAAGTGTTGATTTCCAGGTCAAACATCAATTCATAATCAATTACTACAGACTATAAATTTGGTTTATAAAATGGTTCCAAAGGGTTTGTAGGATAATTTTGTTTTTGTTGCAGGGTTCTTTTTGGAGCTCACTTTGTCTAAGGGTTCCATCAGAATAACAAGCGAAGAGCCTTCAACACTTTCATGGATCATCCAGTGCTTTAAATGTCCCTCTTGGGAATGTTGGAAGGTCTAGGTAGAACTCTCAATGTTTCCTTAACAGAACCTGTTTCAAGAAGAAGACGAAAGAAAAAAAAACAATTTACTATACAGAAATCAAATTTATATAGTTAACAGTTCTTTGCTTCTTCGGTTTGTTCCTCTTGGGAAGCTGTAAATGGTTTATGCATAAGTATTCCACAATAGTGTTTCCCTAACAGAAAGTATTCCAAGTAGAACATTATAGAAAACACAGATCCATTTACCATCCAATACAACAGAAACATTTCTATCAGAGAATTTTTTAAAGCAGGTTTTAATGTATATTTTACATAGAAGATCTATATAAAATTTATTTTTAAGTAAACTATCAAGAAAGATTAAAATGTTCCTTGGACTAACTAATGGTCTCTTAGTCAGTGCTTTACCATTTAGTCTGCTTGGAACCATTTTGGACAGGAAAACTTTTATTTAAATGGGTTCCACATAGAACATCTAACGGTATCCCAAAAGGAACAGAAAAGAAAAGCATTTACAGTTATGGCATTTGGCAGCATGTCGTTATTCAGAGCAACTTACATTTTTATCTTGTAAATACGTTACTGAGCAGTTAAGGTTTAAGGGCCTTACTCAATGGCCCAACAGTGGCACCTTGATGGTGGGATTAGAACCTGAGACCTGTTGATCAGTAGTTATGAGATAATCCTGCCCTCTATAAAAAAAGTTCTAGATGCAACCTTAGTAAAAGTATAGTGATGAGAGCAAATATATTCATAATGATTTTTCTATAGCCCTAAGTAACTGGCAGGCAGACTACTATAGTATATCACTCACATCCCTTTCTTCTGTATCTCCCATTCCTCTTGTGAGCTACAGCCAGCGTCATTACAGATACAGTCTTTTACCTCTGTAGCCCACCAGCCAAAGCTAATGTACTTGAGATCGACATCAAAGTGAAGCGGTGTGCGAGCCTTCGCCAATAAACTTTTTGGCCTCCCATTACATTAGCATTATTTAAAAAGAGAAGAGAGTCTTTAATAAACTCTATTAATCTTGATGAGCGAGGGAGTTCATTGGTGCACCCTCCTCCCTCTGCTCTCCCCAATCAATCAGCTCAGTCCTGTTAATGTATTCATGGGGAAAGGCAAGGCAGGACTTGTTTGACAGAGTTCCAAGAAAAGAAGAATTTATTAAGTCTCCACCTCGGGTGCAGCTGAGCCAGAGAACCTTTCACCAGTCACACAATCAATAAAGAGCCCCTGAATATATGATCCATAATTATATGGGCAAAAATTGAACAATATATCTGATGTCAAGACAAGGGGTGAATGGAACGAGAGTGGGAGTCACACAGCTTGCTTTAATTGTTGGAGTATGGAAGGTTATTCCAAATTTCGGAGCGATAAACCATGGACTTGAATGTTGGTGAGAATTTCCAACCAATCCATGAGTGAGATAATGCTGTTTCTCCAACATTGCTGTTGGATTGAGGATTCTTTCCCATTGCAGTGAATGAAAATGACACGTTCTATTGTTTATTCTTTAGTGTATTTTTAGTAACTGCTAAACTGGCCAGGGTTTTGGTGTATCCAGAATTGAACACTGGATGAAACATAGACACATTCACACACATTGTTTTCACCAAGTGGAAATTATGACATGGAATTCCACGCATAGGCTTGTTTTTTTGGGAGGTAGGATAAAGGAAACTTAAAGAAATACACCTAGACATGGAGTGAACATGAACAAGAGCTCATGACCCTACCAGGGACAGTGGAGCTGTGAAGTGAAAACATTACCTTAGGCACTACCACGTCACCGAGCAGTTCTCATGCAGAGGAGAAATTCTGATGGTAGGCATCAACTTTACTAATGTGGACAAGACAAGTAATTCCCTAGGACAAGATGCAAAAAGCTTTCATTTTTATAAACTGTTCTCTCATTCTGGCTCGAATGTATTCGTGTATTCGCTCCTCCTTGGACATATTTGTTGATCTTTAAGTAGTCCTGAGCATCAGGTTTCAATTTGCTTATCTACAATGCATGCGCTAATTTCCATGGCTTAAGCGCAGTTGAGTGTCGTCAAAGCGACGAGTCTGAATTTTATTAATCTCCATATGTTTGAAGCACAGCCAGGATCTCTTTTTGACCCTGCATTCTGAGTATTCATCCCAACACAGTTGATCCTTCAGCCTCACTATTCTTCTATTCAGTCATTCTTACTAGACAGCCATTTTCGCATTAAGCAGAAGGAAGGAGAACATATGGACGGTAAGACAGAATCATGTCAGAGAGCAGGGTGCAGAGAGAGGCCTGGAGATATTGCCTGTTCTTGGGGGAGGAAAAAAATAAAGAGAGAGCGATCAGCTTCAAAGCGCCATTTCCATAATTGCCCTGTAAGTCGGCCGTGATGAGCCAAAGGGAGTGAAAAAAGCACAATCTTTCAGTTGGATGAACGGCAAAAGCTCACCTCCTTTTCCTCCTTAACCCCTCCCCCCCAGCTCTATTTTTTCCCTAACTGCACTCTTCTTTCTGTCACTGCGCCCTTGTTTCTTCCCCCACTTGTTGCCTTTCGAGGCCTGCAAAAGAATTCGTCTCTCAAAACTTGGTCAACAATAGGCATGAAATCAGCATCACTCCTCCCCCTTGCCTAGAGAGTGCCACTAGGCTTTTGTCAGAGGGTCTGCTTGGACCACAAAAACACAGATCAGCTATTCACACAGCTATTGCTCTGCTAGTTGCCAATGAACGTTTTAAAAATGTTTATAATGCATTATAGTCACTCTAGAATACTGTGGATCAACTTGAAATATCAGCATGAAACAAAATTTGTGGATAAAAGTAATCCATGACTTTTGTAGCCCTAGTTAAGAAAAGGTATGATGGTATAAAACATGATTTCATGTTCGGCAAATGCGGAAATCTGCCTTATCTGGAGGTGCACGAGCATTTGGATGGCCTGTAGCTTTACCAATACTGACAGCATGGAACATGTGTTCTGTAATCCAGACCTGGTTCCTGGTGTCCCCTCATAGGTCACCAAACATGCTTGTGAAAAAGAGCAACAAGAGTGTGTGTGCACTTTTGTTCGTGTGTGTGACTAACAATCAGCAGCGCCTCATAAAAGGATTAGTGACCTCCGCAAAGAGCATGGGGCTCTTCAAAGCCTCAGCAGGGCCACAATAGCGCTGACATTTGTCCATCTCGAAACGGGGGAGACAACAAGGGGAGGACAGGAGGACAACGCAGGGCCGAACCTCCCTTTCACAAGCCGACCGCAGCCCCTTCCAACACTGCTTATGTACTCCTCCGTCTTTCTCCATTCATCCGCAGGGTTTCTGATGGCTCCATTGGCTCAGCTCTGTCTCTCATGAGGTCGCCCCTCACTGTCTTCCTTCTCCGCATCAATGACGGGCCAAAAAGATAGATTAGATTTCACTTTAATCATTCTCTTGCTGCACTTTTTTTTATCCCATCCAAATTGGTATTTAACAATGCATTCTTCCTGCAGCGCGGCGTAACTATGGACATCTGCCATTGATGCTGAGTGGTGCTCTGAGATTAAAAAAAAAGCTTCAGCTCTGTCTTATAGACTGAATTGCCATTTGCTTTCGAGAGTGTCAATATGGTCTGGGGTTCCCACAGCTGCTCTTATGTTGAGTATTCAAAGTTTTATTTAAAACTACTCGCTCAGATTGATTGTTCTAAGGATATAATTGGCTTAAAATGGTTAGGTGTCAAATCTGTGTGTGTGTGTGTGTGTGTGTGTTAGCCATTCTCTCTCTTCATATACACCCCCCCCCCCCCTGTGAATTCTCCCGGGTGTACTGGAGAGAAAAAGCTGCTCTCTGCTGGAGTGTTTAGCATCGCTTGCAGCACTGGACTAAAAAGAGGCGTCGCTGTTGATTATTGCTCGTTAACCACAAGGACATCCACTTAACTCTGGATAAACGAGCACCCACCACCCGCAGCCTCCGCCTATAGCTCTGAGCAAAATGTTCATTAATGCACGTCAATTGCCGAGTGGAGAGAAAAGAAAAAAGAACAAAACGGACACGTACATGACAAAATTGTCATCTGTGTTTATGTCATTTCCAGAGACGCATCTTAATCTTTAACTTGATGCAACGATCTTGGCTAAAGAGGCCGCCATGATTGCAGTGTTTAGCTTGATGCTAACAAATAAGCGTGGTGTCTCGTATGTGGTTAACTACAGATTATCTTTCCTCTAGATATTTTCCCTCTAAATTTCAGTCAAATTACCTTGAACAATTAAACAATCAAAAAATATATATATTTTTTGAAAAGTTAATAAGGACTAGCTAGATCATACTAGCTAGATCATATGATCGAACATTCTTTCGTACTAAAACATGGCCTAAAACTGTCATCTAATTCATAGGCTTGGTTTAATTTTCTGTTTTGAAGAAATTAACATATTTAAGCCTACATGCAATATGTATGCCTTTTCAGTGTTTAAAGTATATCACTTTTAATTGTTAGATCTGTGATTATTACGTCACAGACCGTAATGTTCGAATGCACGAGCAGGTTAAACCCTACCCTGCCATCTACACACACAAAAATTCTTAACGCTAATTGGACAACGCTGGTCACTCGTGTACGCTCCCAACACGCACGTTGCCATGTAAGGCAAAAACGCGCGTCATTTCCAGTGCGCTCGTTCACGTTTAAAGATATACAATTTAAAAAAATAATAGAAAAACACCATGATAGAGTCCCAATTCCTTAAATTAAAATAAAATTCTGTATTTTTGAACGAATGTCTTGTCTGAGTCGATGGTCTTATTTATACAAGTATTCAAAAAAAATGTTTATAAAAATAAAAAAGACAAAATTAAATGATAATATTTTTTTTAAATCGCATTTTATTAAAAGTTTAAACTACATTGCAGACGATTAAATGTGAGGAAATGTTTATTATTTAATTATAAATAAATTAAAAGCTTGCAACGCTAAGGACTTGAATATATTTAAAGGCTGTTATAATTGAATAAAAAATCTTCCCTGTGATGTTATCTGGATAGAGAAAATATTTGTATTATTATTATTATTAGTAGTAGTAGTAGTAATAGTAGTATAAATATTAAACCGTGTCTTAAATGTAAACCCTGCTGCTATGTATTAATTGATCGCTCATGTGTAGAAAAGTAAATAAACATATACTTAATTTCATCTTCAAATGCCAAATGCGGTATGTCTTGCCATTGCGGCATTATTATTATTATTATTATTAGTAGTAGTAGTATTAGTAGTAGTAGTAGTAGTAGTATATTTTTTAAGGTTAAACAGAAGATAAGTTCAAAGTCAAACCCAGTTCCCCTGCGTCCCGCGAACATGTTAAAGCCCTGATTACATTAGACTGTAGAGGGAGCTCTAACTCTAACTTTCCCGAGCTTTTCCCCCCCAGCCCTGGAACAAAGCTGCTTCCATGCAAATGGAGGGAATGGAGGTGAAGGGGGGGTGTAAACATAAATAAATTATTTCTCAGTGTATCTCAGGCATATGGCAAGCAGCGCGGCATCGGTGTCTGATTAGAATTCATTATGCATTAATAAAAAAAAGAAGTGAGTGAGAGAGAGAGAGAGAGAGAGAGAGAGGCCAAATCACACGTTTCATATAGAGAGGAGATTAAGCAAACAACCCGTAAAGTATTTGAACTGTTTTAGCTTATTTTAAAGGATAAGATAATAAAAGCTTTTAAAGAAAAAATGTTAGGGGAAAAAAGAATCAATTCTCATTTCACCCAAATTGAGTTGTATGCGATTTCAGGCCAATATAAATGAAATAATTATTCATTTCATATTGGCTGTTACGCCTCGATGAGGATAATCCCCCTCCATTAATATCCAAATATGCGATTCAAGAAGGAGCTAATTACAGTCGAGGCTCTGAAATAGGAAAACGTTTCAAATCGACCAATTCGTGCTTAGCCAAGCCTCAGAAGCCCTGGTGAAGTTCCCTCAAGAGAAGTGCACTTCCACAAAAAGCAGAGCCAATCATCATTTCTTCACAGGATGACTGAATCCAATTAAAAATACTGATCATGTTTAATAATAATATGCCACAGAGTAAGACTATTTATATTATATATATATATATATATATATATATATATATATATATATATATATATATATATATATATATAAAATTTAAAAAATTGAATCAAACCTTAAATCTTAAACCATCAAATTAAAACATTGTATTTGCTTTGTTTAAGTTGCCGCAGTTCATTTATTAGCCAAAAATATAGACTTTCTTGTACAATTTCGGATCACAAGTATGTACATTTTCTTACGTTATATATATACAAAACATTGCAACATCGAATCATCACAAAACAAAATAAAAAAAGAGGAAGAAAAAAAACTCACAGACTACAATTTTTTACAGCATTGCATTAGCAATTATACACAAGGACATGCTTACAAGGTAAGTACACAGGGTGTGTTATTAATTTTTACATTCCTTACGACTGGTTAAAATGAAGGTTTATAAAAAAAAGTCTCTATGGGGAAATGGGGATAAAAGGGGTTTGGATAATAACATGGCAGCTTCAGGTTGGTCTGAGGCCTGTAGACATGGGAAAAGTTAGAAAAGAATTGGGAACAAGAAAGTGAAAGTTTAAATAGCAAATTAATTATGGATGTTGGGAAGGACTTGTTTTTTGTAGCCTGTTTTTTGTTTGTTTGTTTGTTTGAATTATTGCCAAACGACGCGTTAGGGATGTTTGTATCCTCGTTTTGACATTGGACATTAGCTACACTAAAGAAAAAACGCACAATATGAAAAATCTGGTTGAAACTCATTTGGCTATCTAATACACAATTACCTAAACGAAATAAAATTGATGATAATTATTATTATTGTTCTGAACTGAAAAAAAAATCCAAAATACAGTTTGCAATTATGAAGGGCTGTATTAAACTTTCTCTGCTTCCAAGGCACTATAGATCTCTGTGAAATAACAGCAATAACCATAATATAATTAATCTGAATACCTTAATGTAGGTAAACTTTGGGTGAAAGTCTTACACTGCTCGAGTTTGTGATTTTTTTAATAAACAGCCTTGACAAAACATGAAGAGTTTTTTTTTTGCTGCTTTTCTTCCCCTCTCGTAGTTAAATGAGCATGCTCCTTTCCGTATACAAGTGTTTTTAGCCTTTTAAATCTTTGAAAGGATGTAATTTTATAGAACAACAACAAAAAAAATATTTATATTTATATATTTATATCACTGGATAGTAAAACGAAAACAGTGTTCGTAATGGACATGTTCACGAGGACTATTCAAATGTGGACAGGCTCAGTGAGGGGGATGTGATGTACCTGTGTGTGCAGTCTCTGAGCTGACATTGCGCTCTTCCGTGTGCCTGTTGCCCGTGTACAGCGCGAGGTTGTTGGCTGAAGCCTGATTGGCCAGTCCTAAATAATGATTTGAGTTGAGCAGCGCGAGTTGGTGCGCCGAGAAAGCACGGCTCGTCCAGTTCTGCAGTTTACCCACCGGGCATGAAACAAGTCTATGAGGAGGCATGGCGGCCTGGGATGAGCTCCCGTTCACGAGTGGAGATTTACGGGGATTGTCCGGGCTCGTGGCTGTCTCAGCCAATGACCAGATCTTAGGTTTTTGCACGGGGGCTGCGTTGTTCTCGACCGGGGGAGAGTTGGATACCGGGTTGAGTTTGATCTGCTCGCTATTCGCAGGCTGCGTTTTGAGGTCTAATGAATGAGCAAGGTGATGGTGATGGTGGTGATGGAGGTGGTGATGGTGGTGGTGAAAGTGATCAGGGCGCTCAGCGTCTCCATCCCCGTGCGCGTCTTTGCCCTCTTGGGCCACGGCTTTTAAAAGCTTCGGCTCGGGCCCCTGTAAATCCTCATAGCCGTCCGAGATTTCCGAGTCGCAGCTGGCGTCCAGCTTCGAGTCCGAGTGGAGCTCGTCCTGCTCGTCCAGCTCGTCCTTGCTCTCGATGTGCTCCGTGTCGATGTTCTCCAAGTCGATCTCTTCCTCGTCCTCGCGCTTGTCGCCATCCTCGCCTTCGTGGTCGCTGCCGTACACATTGCCCTCTTCGTCTGTGCGGTTTCGCGGGGTCCAGGTCATTTTGTTCTCCTTCTTCAGTCTCCTCCGGGCGTTGGCGAACCAGGTGGACACCTGGGTGAGGGTCATTTTGGTGATGATGGCCAGCATGATCTTCTCTCCCTTGGTGGGATACGGGTTCTTGCGGTGCTCGCTGAGCCAGGCCTTCAGCGTGCTTGTGCTCTCCCTGGTGGCATTTTTGGGTCTGGACGGATCTCCAAACTGGTACTGGCCGTAAGGATAGAAAGCAGGGTGAGGATGGGCAAATGCTGGGTGCTGGACACCTGGACTGTCTTTTAGCTCATACTGAGCTCCCTGAAAAAAAAAAGCATAATAATTTTTATAAAGATGTGAAACAAACAAGAAACAAACAAACACGAAGAAATGTGCGCAGGAAAAATACAACGAATAAAACTTTATTAAACTGTTTTTAATTTTTCTGTGTTAATGTGATGAAAAAAACAGGATAAATTGGTATGAATTTAGAATAGCAAGTTTGTTCACAGTTAATCTAACACACACACACACTCACACACACATACACACGCGCATACAATATTTAACAAATATATACTTTATAGCTTGCTATAAAAATAGGCGTTATGATTTTTTTTCGAGTTGCTTTTCTCTTGAATAATGTTTTGACTACACAGCTTCTTGAAGATGATTTGCCTACATTATTGCTTGGCAGTCTACACACAGGCCTGTTTCTGTGTAACAAAAACAAGTACTATTGGTTAATTTGTTACTTTTTTGCTTCATTTCGTATTTGCTAAACGGAGTAAACAGCAAAGTTCACAACTGTCTTGCAAAACCATTGCTACCAGAACCTGTAGAAATATTTATTTTATTTTTGGCGTCGAAACTGCACAACGCACAACAAGTAGAATTAAAAAAAAGAACAGAATTAAGAGTAAGCAAAGAAGAAGAGCTAGAGATGAAAAAAGAAGAAGATTTACGTAATCTTTGCATGAGAGGATAACTCACCAACTGACTGAAAATAGACAGGTCGTTTGAATAGGGAAGAAACGCTCCGTAGGTGTGTGCGGCGGCGGTGAAAGGTGATCCGTACATGCTGGAAAGAACGTTGGAGAGCGCGCCGGACGGACTCAGCTCGCTCCCGCTGCGCGCACTGCTGATCCCTTGCCGGTCTTGCGGGTAGATCGGACGGATGTACTGGTATCCCAACTGTGGGAAAGACATTGTAGTTGGGGAGCGAAGGGGAAAAAACACCCAACTGTCTGCTGAAATCGCGCACACGCACACGCATACGCACACACGAACGCGCGCGCGCGCACACACACACACACACACACACACACACACACAAAATCGCTTTCTTTCTTTCTTTCTCGATGCGCTCTACGATATCCAATGCGCACAAAAGTGTAAGGGAAGTCTATATTTCCTCCGCAAACGGGCCGCGCGTAAACGATCCGCCGGCCGCGTCCCTCCCTCGCTTCCCTATTGATCTGAATGGACTAAGGTCAGGTCCTTACAGATTGCTTTAGATTATTGGGACGCCTTTTGCTCTGATTGACATTTCTAGTCGCCCAGAAGCTCCTCCTATTTCTCAAGTCTCTCCCCCATGTTCACTCCTCTCTCTCTCTCTCTCTCTCTCTTAGCTTATATTTTTGTGCTCCCTTTTTCCTCTCTTACCGCTTTATTCCGTATGGATAAGGGCTCTGACGTCGCGATCTCTTATTTGAAAGAGTTTCAAATCTCATTTTATGGCTCGCCAATCATTTCATTTGTCATTTGTTCGCCGCTCCAGTCCTTACCCTGTCTCTCGGGCTAATTCTCTCTCTCTCTCTCTCTCTCTCTCTCTCTCTCTCTCTCTCTCTCTCTCTCTTAACACTGAAACAGTACATTTCATTCTTGTTAAGTCATTAACTTTTTCTTTCTTTCTTTCTATGCGAATTCATCACTCAACTCTGTAGGATTTAAAGAGCACTTGTCGGAGCTTTTTACGCGCGCGCAAAAAACAAACAAACAAATTGTATAGAGTCAAATCTTTTTAGACCACAATTTTCATCTTATCAATCGTCGAACGAGCTGCTCGGTGTCCGCCTACGCCTTTAATTTCAAACATCCAGCCAGTTGACAAGTCCTTTGACTTCAAAGAGTAAGTTGACGAGAATGGAGAAGTCCGGCGATTAGCGCCTGCGCCCTAAGCGCGTCAGCAATGGCAGCTTCAGTAATACACACACACACACGCACACACTGTTGTGGATTGGAGAGCTTGTCCATTCTCCATATCCGTGATGAGAGCGGATTTATTATTATTATTATTATTATTATTATTATTATTGCTCTGTTTTTATATACCACTATCATGCATTACAGGCTTTATAAATATACATAATGTGTTTGATTTTCTGAACCATAATTACAGACTCTCTCATTACACCTTCCTGTGTGATTTATTTATTTATTTATTTATTTTTAATGAAATTTGATCTTGATCATATAAGACCGAGGATTGCCCTACAAATTATGACCTCCTAAGCCTCCTGTAAATAATATAATGCGGATTAAAACTAAACAGCACGGCGTGAATTGAAATTCCTTGAACCAAGAGATGAAAATATGTCAGGGACACATCCGTGATTGTTTTACATCCGGACTTTGTATCATCACACTCTTGTGTTTCTGCTAAGCCTCTGCACAACAGCGGCGCGTTTGAGTGGTCGAGTCTCCAGCTTATTTAAATATTACAGAGGCTAAAACCTCAGATGCATCAAGATTAATATTAAAACAAAAAATAAAGAAGGCATTAGTTAAGGACATATGGTGGTTAGATTTCAGATGAAGCCTTGCTTGTGAGTCAACGCCCTCAATCTGCTTTTAAACTGATGATTATTTTTGTATTTGTCATTGCAGCGTCTGCTGTGTAATTTGTAGCGATATAATACCCTCATTCACACCGCCTATACGCGTTCGGGTTTTTTTTTTGCACGTTTTCTTTTACCATGTCCAGGCATGTTGAGGGAAAAAAACAATTCGGGATTTGAAGCCTTAATAATTAAAACCAGCAGTGTCTAGTCGTGCGCATGGAACGATAAGAATTACACAAAATCAGCCCGGGTTATTCTGGAACACCCGGCTGACCACAAAAACAGAAAAAAAAAGTTTGTTTTAAAAGCAGTATATCTTTACACTTGCAGACTAATTCTGTAGTCAGAAATGTCTCTCCTTCTGTGCCGGACCGGTTCTCAGTGTGCAGGTTGCTCGGACTCCACTTAGACAGCGGTGCGTCCTGCCTGCTCTCGCCACCCGACAGCACCTCCAGCCCGGGAGCCAAACTCCTCTCCGCCCCGCGACCCACTAGGGCCCCAAGCGTTCAGGCTGATTTATTGCCCGAATTCAAACACGTGCACATAAGCTAACTTCACACGTTTTTTCCCCCTTTCACACCAAGTCGGGAAACTGGCGAGGCCATAAAAGCATTAAGACGGCCTGCTTTCTCAATGCCCTCCTACCGTTTAACACTGTGTGTTTATTATGGAGTCGATAAAAGATCAATTCGTTTAAATAACGTGAGGGGACCAGACGGGTTATTTACGTCAACTCTGAAACGACTTAATATGCGAGGGAAAACGAATAATAATAATAATAATAATAATAATAATAATAATATGTTTTTATATAATATCCAATGATCCATTTGGTAACATAAAAATAAATAAACAAACAAACAAACAAATAAATAAATAAATAAATAAATAAATACGGGTGCATATATCAAAGTTCGCGGATAAATAGGGCAGTCTCTCCAAAGCGCTCCTTGAAAGGATAATTTCTCTGACGTCCTTACAGGCAATTATGCAGATGACACCATTTCTCTTTTCTCCCAACAAACATCCAAATAAACAAAAAGACCCACAGCACTTTTTGCGCAATACACATAACCCTGGCGCAAAAGAAAAAAAAAATCAAAGACTTCAAACGGAGGCTCTGCAAATGACACTCCTAAGCTCGCCTCCACAAAGCCCAGGCGACAGAAACCAAGTAACACACACCTTATCACACATGGAAGTGGTTTATGCGTCTTATCCAAATCGGTTAATTGCAGTGACAAAGGATTTCAAACGAAAACACAATTAATGGGCCTTGATGTGTAAAAGGCTGTTTAGGGCAGGGGAGGAGAAATGCGTGTGTGTGTGTGTGTGAGTGAGAGAGAGAGAGAGAGAGAGAGAGAGAGAGAGAGAGAGAGAGGCTGACTTTCTCAAATCTCATTTTCTTTAACTGCTTTTGCAAACAGACTTTTATTTGATTATCTCCAAAGGGAGACTGGGGTGAAAAGGGGGAAATGCCAAAAAAGCTTCGGGAGTTTGTAAAGTTTGTTTGGATTTTTTTTCAGCTAAGGTTTTCATTAAAGAAGAAGAGAGAGATATTGGGTGAAAAACTGGACTGAGGTGATTTACTATTATTTTTACGCATTTATAGATCATCTGTTACGCCTTCTGAAATTTAAATACTCTTTAAATATCATAAAACTAAATATCATATCAACATAAAAATGTAAATGTCGGCTCAGGTTTTTGTCTCTCTCTGTAAATGCACGCACAGTGTATCACGCAAATTAATACACATTCATTTGTCATGTTTACACAGTGTGAAGTTTGTGTTCAAGCCAACTAACGTATCAGCGTTTATCCCGAGTAAGCCATTAAAGTAGCACATGCATGTACAAAAACAAGGATAATGAATCCATCAATATGTAAAGGATACACAGGATTAATGCAATAAATAAAAACTTTAGAAATATTTTTTTTACTTTATGATTAATACTATTTTAATTATGTTAATTAATTGCGCATATTAGGATAAATATATAACTTTACATAGACATAGGACTTTCTACTAGTTCCCTGGACAAACTGCAATTTGCAGCAAACCACAAGCAGTTCAGTGAAGTGCGACATTAAAAGTTCTGCAACAAATTCTTATTGGAGAGCAAAGTTGGTGAAGGTGCGGCTTGTCGTTTTAAAAACGCCGTGACCGGGTTGCAGATCTACAGGTGGCTTAGATTAAGACTTGCCTCTGCAGGCCACGGCCATTTTCTTAACCCTAACGCCACACAGTTTTGCCCCAGGCCTCAGGGTTTGCATGATACACCGCCTGACCCTGGTGCACGAGTGAAATTGCACATCATGAACAGCCCTGAATGCCATCCCCGTTAATAATGCCATCCCGTAGATAAAGGGTTTTTGTGTGCGTGTTGTGTTGTTGCATCTGATTTCTATAGTATTCGTGCGTGCATTATCACGTGGACGCGTCAGAAAAAAATTAATAGGGAGGGTTTAAAAAAATGCACTGTAAATGATTGCGACAGTGAGAGCGCGCGCGATGTCGCCTTGTTCGTTCGGGTCTCCGGTGCGAATATTCGGCTCATTTTCTCTGATCGCTATTTACCAGCATTTTCCCTCCCACCTCTAACCCACCCCTTCCCCCCACACACACACACTTTATGCACAAGAAGTTGCTGTGCTGGATGAACCAGCCTGATCCTGAATATATTTATTTTATTTTATTTCATAATTGTGTGGGGTTTTTTTTTTGTGTGTGTGTGTGTGTGTGGGGGGGGGTAAAGGGTAAATTTCTGAAGCTAAACTGTATAGTATATTTAGTGTTTGATGTTATCATATCGCTTAACAAATGTAACTAAAACACAACAACAAGTATATAGGCACAGTTGTTGTGTGCATACAGTACACATGTACACATACATACAATTGTTGTGCATGTGTATGTACATGCAGAAACACAATAATTGTATTTATCATTATGCGCATTATAAATAACAATAATAAATACATAAAATTCTTGTTTATGCATATGAAATTTATGGCTTAAAGTTCTCCACCAATCATCATCATCATCATCATCATCATCATGTGAGCGACTCCCAGACACGTGTATTGTAAGTGTTGTCCATATTAAACACCCAACTCTTTCTCCATTTTTCTCCTCTCCTCTTCTCCTCTCCCTGCTCCTGTCTTCACGAACACACATTGATTTTACGGTAAAGTCCTTTTGCGAAAGCCAATGAGTTCCTGTGGACGGGGATATCACTGTATTACACGGCTCTGGTCCAGGTAACAAGATGAACATTGATTCAGCATTACGGCTGATCGATGGTGAAATAAGTAACTTGTGCGCAGAATTAAAATGCAAGCTTGTCTGAACGGGGGGGGGGGGGGGATATCTAGGGCGGGGTTTAAATCCGGGGCTTCCTGCGCATGCGCGAAGTCTAGATACTCCCTCAGGTCCTCTCGACTGTGCCACACTGATTTAGGATAATCAAGAGCATGCATGTGTAAAGCAGATCTCCTCGCCTGAAGAACTACCTCCTGTTGTCAGCGCGAATTTATTTATTTATTTTTATTTTATAAGGAGGCTTAATTACTAATTGTGTTGATGTTAAACATTAGAGCAAAGAGGTTTACTTTTTCCAGCTTCTGATAGGGTTTGAGCAGTGGCTCTGATAGATCTTCATAGCCCGTGTTGAAGTATTGATTTGGACTAGACCTCCTGGCTATTTGTATACATCTCACTGATATTGAGATCCTGTCCTGGAGCTAGACTAAGCCACTGACACTACAGATGAACTGATCAGAACGATCTGTGCTTGATGGTGTTCAGTTGATGCTCTCCTTTTATTTTTTTAAATCTGTGTTTATGCAAAACTGTCTGAAAGATGTCTGCTGCCATTCTACGTTGACTGTATATTGGTGTATAGTGTATATTTTTAACTGTCTTGTATATTAATATTTTAAATTATTACACAACCTTCAGTGATTTATTTGTTAGCAAAATTCTTATTGGACTTTTTATTAAACACCTTTTACTTTTTGGTTTCTTACGTTGTGCAAAAATAATGTTGCTACTAACTTCATCTGTACCTAAGGAAACGTTATTTCTCTAAGCCTAAGCCTGCTAGCAAAAACAAAACCTTCATCATCTCATAGATCACTAACCGGCTGAGCAGAGGCTCTCTTGAAATTCATTTAAAATGCGTCACGAGGCTGCTTTGCATTCTGGAACATGGAGTCCTGTGTTCTCTGTCTCCACTCCCTCCATAATAGATTTCTCCTTAATGACGTTAAGCCTTTCTGGGAAATGGAGAGCGAGAAAAGAATTTCTTGCTCTTTTGTTTTTAGGAGCTTACAGTGAGGAAATCTGACCATAATTTTTATTCACGTTGAAAAAAAGAAAAAAGAGGACTAAAAGATTAGCACATGAATTGCTTTGGTTATATATATATATATATATATATATATATATATATATATATATATATATATATATATATATATATATATAATTTGTTTATTTTTTTTCAGTAGGAATAGAAATAATGCATTTCAGAGTTTTCAATATAGAAAATAAGATATTCTGTGTAACATTGCTTTTTTTATTTTTTACCTTTTTCTAACAAACCTCTGACACATGGGAGTGATCATATATCGTCATGTGGGTGATGATGCACATTTATTTATTTCATTTCTATATTGAATATAACATTTATGAACAGGAAGATCTATACCGGAAGTCTGGCAAGCAATACAAATGCTTTAAATATGTTATTACCATCCATATCCATTCATTTATTTAACAAATTCTATTGTTCTCAGTAGCGTAGACACTTTATGTGTACCCTAATAATGCTGATATTTCTATTAGATTTATAGAAGCATAAAAAGCAAGGCTCATTTAGTGATGTGTTTGCTTGCGTATTACAAGACCAGTGCCCTTTGTTTGTCCCCAACAGTAACTGTTTGTCGATTTCGCTCTCACAGTTGACTCATGAAATGGAGCCAGTGTTAACCCTCTTTGTGTGTGTGTGTGTTGGTGTTTGAGCTCACGTGTGCTTGAGGGCATTTGTTTTCCACCCAGTGTGCACTGGAGCAGTGCTGGACTCAGCTGGTAGGTCACCCCACTCCCACTTCATAATGATTAAACACAGGCGCCCCCCCTAATTCCCCTTTCATAAACACCGACAGCACACAGAACACACACACACACACACACACATAGAGACAGAGAGAGAGCTCGATCCGGAGAACAATAACAGGCTCATCATCGATGGTCACGCCCCACGTTTATCACCTGCCCCTCCTGAAACATCTTGTGCCCTCCTGCGTGTCTTCCCCTTCTGTTAATAGACGTGGATCCGCTCAGTTTGGCCAAATCAGCCATGCCATGTGCTGCCTCGCCACATTCGATTGGTTCGAAACTGTTTGGATGCTGTATGGGCCGGGGGAGTCATTATGGTCACACTGAGCACAAAATCAAAAGGTTTGCGAGAGAAATGCGAATGAGATATTTTACAAAAAGCGTGGAATTGATAAAAATTTCACACTGATGTTAGCCTCTGTTGGTATTTTTCATTTATATAAAAATTATGAAAAACGTAACACATAGACTGTATACCGATACTAATAGTGCAACATTGTATTTGTTATTTATTAAATTAATAAATATGAATTATTTACGATTACGATTAATTCCTTTATTTATGAGTAAACACATTCGATTTACTACCATCAAATAATTAGTTTGTCCTATTAAATAACATAAATTTTGTCATAATGAAGTGAAAAAAAACAAACAAACAAATAAATAAATAAATCTCTGGCTATTTGAGACTATCTATCTATCTATCTATCTATCTATCTATCTATCTATCTATCTATCTATCTATCTATCTATTTTCGTATTTAAAAAGCCATATAATGTTAATGGTATTAACTGCAATGCATTCATGTATACAGTATATAAAAAACAATTTTGTCAAGCAATGTGTACTACTGATGACCTTTGTTACTTCGTACATTTTTTGCACTTATATGTATATTGCACTCAACTCCATATTTTGATTCTAGCTTCGAATAAACATTAATATACTCACACATAAACTACAGTATATTACAGATATACTGCTTGGAACAAATCACAAAACCTTACAATATGGAGTAATTATTTATGTGCTTGTATTGTATATATATTTTATCGTAATGTAAAATTTAATTTAGATTCAGGAATATTCATTTGTAAAGCATTTGACATCTATATATTGTAGATATTTGGTTAACATCTGTTAAAGTTTCCTTTTCACAAGTCCAGTACACTCCCAGTCTCCCAGTATACACACCAGAACAGGTGGATTTTCTTTCACTTGGGCCATTTGGAAGGATTAAGCTGTTAACCAGACAGCATCTAAATGCATGGAGTCCCTCAGCTCTTTCTCCCACTCGAACGACTGCAGGTTCACTGGATTAGACATTGAGAGAGAGGAAGAGAGAGAGAGAGAGAGAGAGAGAGAAGCAAGAGAGCGTATAAGCATGTATAAATACAAACATTATTATATATTGGAAAAGTGTCTAAGCTATTCCCCAGGACCCTCTAAGCGGCTGGAAAGCTCAGGATGGCCAGGCCTGGGTGCCGCGCTGGAAAAGGGAAATCACTAATGCTCTTAACATCAAACAATAAATCCTGCAGTTATTTGCCACCATGTTTAATTAAATATTCCCCCCCCCCCCCAAAAAAAAAAAAAAAAAACTGGCTGATTGATTCGCCCAGGCTATCGATCCTCCATCGATCCTCCTCCGTCGCTTTGGACCCTGCAGAGCTCTGTGCTAAATGGCCATAAGGAGCTCGTGAAATAAATTAAGAACCACCCCGTGCTTCGACAAAATCAACTTTGTGGGCTGCTTTCGCGAGTCGTGCCTAAGACTCGCTCTGTGCTCTCCCTCTGTTCCCGATGCAGTTTGCTGATTTATGCCTCGTATTGACTTTCGCATGGTTATTGATGAATGGGGAATTATTGAATTATTAAGCCTATATATTTTCTTCCTACACAGCATAGGGAAATGTGATTAGATGTAGCCCATGTATGCACCTCTGACCCTGATCGAGTTCATGTACTCAGACTATGTACAGTATATAAAGATTTATATGAATAATCCTGGACAGAAAAGACAAAAAAGGGAAGAATATTAGAATTCCATTAGGTTACAACATTTATTTATCGGTGCATTTTAATTTTCAAGCCAATATTTGCTCCATATGGGATGCTTTATTGTTTTATTATTTCCTAATCTATAGCTTTCTTCAATTGTCGCATGAATCAGCAGAAATTCTCACATGACTATATCATTCACTAAAGAAAGTGTTCCAATTTCCAATTGTTTTTAAACAAACATGACAGTTTTTCTCTGTGATGTCACATTAATAGTAAGAGCAGCAGTGCCCCATGTGACATCAGCATCAGAATCACCAAACACATCACAAATATCCAAACATCTAAACATAACCATATTTTATCATGTAACTTCCAGGAAGTTTTCAGTACGCATACTGTTGAAATATAGCATTGTTTCACGTGATGCATGCGAATGAAGATTTACGTTTTATATTCAAGATGTAATAGGAGTATGCACAAGCGTGTTGGACGATGGTGGAAAATCTTGGTTTGCTCGATGATACAGTGGAAAATGAAGGATTAATAATAGCTAATAAAAATTACAATAAGCAATTTATCGTGGAGTACTGAAATAATATAAAATGGTCATAGTAGAGATGCATCTCATTGTACATTCGCATAAAATGCATCGGGTTAACCAGGAAAAGAGAGCGAGAGAAAGAGAAAGATAATGAAAGATTAAAAAAGTAAATTTCCACTTTCGTACTTTAGAGAGAGAGAGAGTGTGTGAGAGAGAGAGTATGTGTCTCACTGCATAGCTGTGGGGATTCAGATGGCTATCAGGCTGTTATCAGTCTCATCTCAGAGCTGCATTGATCTTCACTGAGAATCTAATCCTGACTATGAAGTTCAATAACAACTCCATTACCTGGGCTGCTCTGATTGGAGCGGTGTAATGCCAAGATTAGTAGCTGGCTGCCTGACCTGCCAACATTGATTTGTGCTGCAAAATCACTTGTTCCAGAAAAAGAGAGCGAGAGAGAAGGGGAGAGAGAAGAAAACATGTTGGCAAGGTAATTGAGCAATTTTTATTTTCTCTCCCGTTTCCCCCCCTAGCTTTCATTCACCTTCTGGCGTTAACTCGGCCTTCTCTCATTGATTAGGTGCCTGTTTATATCAGGTGTTAGCGAAGGCACTCTTTCTCTTCCTCATTTGTGTTCGTGTAGTTTGTTTTGCTAAGGTAGAAGAGCTTACTCTCGACTGTTCAAACTCAATCCAGGGGTCGTAGCAGAACCAGGGATCGATTGCTCTCTTTTTCACTCACTCACTCGCTTTCTTTCTTTCTTCTCTCTCTCTCTCTCTCTCTCTCTATACTGGCAAGCCTAAATAGCCCCCTCTCAGCTCTCTGAATGAATGGCTTCACAGACTGTTAGCCTTAAGTAATAGAAACATTGAGCCCATCCTGGCGGCAGAGACAGCTCATTTACCGCTCTTTTTCTTCTTTTCCCTTTCTTTTCCCTCCTCACTATAGTTTCTTTCTTTTTTTCCTTCTTTCTTTCTTTTTTCCCGCCTCGTTTCTTCGTAACAGGGCTAGATAACCTGGGTTAAATAACTGAAACAGACTGTTTTGCTCAGGCTGTGCAGTCGGGTGCTGAAATGGATGAACCCATTTCTCTTAATGCAGACATGAGCATTACACACGCACACACACACACACACACACTTCCCTCCCTCCATCCCAACACCCCGTCACCGAGGTTACAGGTTAATGACATGCTCATTTCGTTCAGCCATTTGTTTTGTTTTCCTGCAAAGTTCTGATAAGTAGCTAACCAACGAACCTTGTAATTACAATCTTACAGAAACCGGCCCGATCTGTATATAAATCTCACCATCCAATTACAAGATGTAATAATTCTGCACTCAAGCTGGTAATGAGCTCTAATACTGGCGCATGTGATAATCCCCTCTGGATGCCGGCTTGATCAGATGTTGGCTTTGTAATTAGACTGGCAGAAAATCATTATTTCATGTTCAAATAGAAAATGAGGTTGGTGGGAAGTTAATTTCTCTACGCGCTGTGAAGCGTAGACAAGAATTTAATGATTTAATTACAGTTGTAAGCTCCTTGGATGAGACTTAAATTGAGCTGAGATTTCCACACACACACACACACACACACACACACACACACTTACAACCCTCCCTCCATTTTTTGTAGCACACTGCCATTTCAAGAGCAGGGCACATCAAAGCCTCTGACAAGAGTTTAAAGCGATAAGGCAGACCGATGAATTTGATATGGCGGAATTCCTTTTCTTGTTATCCAGTCAATTCTGCTTAAGTGAATTCCTGATTACTGTATAATATAACTCAGAATCTTTCTTGTGACTAAACTTCATTATAAAGCAAAACACACTTTAAAAAATATATTATTAATCCCCCCTCCCCGCTCCTACAAAGGAAATCTTCTCGTATTAATTTTCCGCCGTGTTATGTCTGACACCATTGTGGCGCAGTCTGATGATCAAAAGGACAGTAATATTCTTATTTAGCATGCCTTTTGTCCCCCTGCTGTCTTTCAGAGGCTACAGTGCTTGAACTTGTCCGATGGCAGCAGGAAGACTTATTAATTCCTCCTCCGGTAATAGTTACGCTTATTGCGGCATGTGGATAAGGTATTAGATCACATTTAGTTATTTTCACACTATTTAGCCACTTTCGGGGCAATTACCGAGCTTAGATATGACCGTCGAGCTATTTATGCGTAATAATTATGAGCCTATTCTAATTTTAATATTCAAATCTAATTTTAATATTCAAGCAGCGATCGCCGGGATGAAGACTCCATTATGTTTTATATAATAAACGCTTGTTTCTTCGTCTATGGTGCAACATCTGCTAAATGTTTCACAATCACCAGCCCACTGCCATCTCGCTCCTGCTGACGGCTTGATAAGAAAATCTCCGAGTGGATAGGACGCGTCGATCTGAGAAACGTCACTCAATTTGACTGATTCTTCACACCCCTCCTGTTTTTCCGGCTTTATTTAGCATTTCAAAATTCGTTCTTTTTGTCTCTCTTTTCCTCTCCGTAGTTCCACAGAGACGAGCATCTGACGCTTTCTTTTTACAAAGCCTATCAGAGGATGAGATGGATATGTGTGCTTATTGGACGGTAAAAGGCCACTCTTCAGGTGACATGCATATCCGGCCACGTATTCATGAATATTTAGAAGATGGTAATGAAGAAATTTTGCATTGTTGCATGAGAATGTCCGGGCTCCCTGGAGGAAGCCTGAGAGGACAGCAGAGGCGACCAGGTGTGGCAAGAGTGTATGTCAAGTATGTGTCAGGTTTTGGGGGGTGGATATGGTATACATCCATAGCTGTAGCTACACACACACACACACACACACACACACACACACACACACACACACACACACACACAAATGCAATAATTTATTTGTATTCACACACGCTCATTAGAATCGACATGCCATAATCCTAGTGCACACTGTTGCACTAATGAGCAGATATTATAATCTGGATAGATTTCAAGATGAAAATCAAATTCACTGAACTTGAGAGGTTCAGTGCTAGGTGCTTGCCACAGTGACCAACACTGGCAGTACTATGGTACTTATTTGCTCTTAAAGTACATGGTACATTGTTCTGCCATGGTACACAGTTTGGTACAATGAGATGGTACTACCCATGGTTATACCATGTACTGTAGTATGGTACTATGGAGCATGTCCAATGCCTGTAAAATAATGTCAAAATACTTATACGTGTATAGTACTTACATGTATACTTTTATGTACTATAATGGTAATAGTTTTGTAGTATGGTACCACTGTACCATAATGCATGTAACTGTATTATTCACTGTACATACTATAGTGTATGTAATATTAAGACATGCATCTCATACAGTGGTACCATACTACATAAATATTACCATAAATCTTAAATGTTATGAAATATTATTGTTTGTAATATGGTACAGCCTGTACTATACTATACCAGTAGTATGTACTAAGATATCTAATATGGAGCAATAAGAAAATCTATCTATCTCTAATCAATCTATCTATCCATCCATCCATCCATCCATCCATAATATGGTATAAACATATAATGTTAAATACCTGCTGAACACCACAGTCCTACCATGGTACCAACTGAAGTGGCACAGTATCTACTCAAGTACTCAATAAAGTTTTCTGGTGCCTACTACAGTAATGTCTGAAGTACCGCAATAATACTATTAGGTACATTATGTTATGGCGGCGCTGTGGTGTAGTGGTTAGCACTGTCGCCTTGCACCTCCAGGGTCCGGGTTCGATTCCCCGGCCAGGCTCGATTCCCGTCTCTGTGTGCATGGAGTTTGCATGTTCTCCCCGTGCTTGGTGGGTTTCCTCCGGGTACTCCGGTTTCCTCCCACAGTCCAAAGATATGCAGGTTAGGCTAATTGTCGTTCCTAAATTGCCCGTAGTGTGTGATTGGGTGTGTGAGTGTGTGCGCCATGCGATGGATTGGCACCCTGTCCAGGGTGTACCCCGCCTAGTGCCCGAAGTCTCCTGGGATAGGCTCCAGGTCCCCCGCGACCCTGAACACAGGATTAAGCGGTATAGAAAATGAATGAATGAATGAATGAACATTATGTTATACACTATAGTTAACCTTTAGTAAACATTTAGTTTACCTACCTTTAGTAAACTATAGTACATGCCAAGTTAATTAACTAATGGGTAGCTAGATGAGAAAATGCCTATAGATGAAGCTAGTTTAGCAAAACTACCAGCACTTAGGTTTTGGTGATTACCTGCTACTAAGAATGAAGATGCTAGCACATGAACATGCACACACACATACATACACGTGCCATTATTTAAAGCAGAAATATATAAACAGATCTACTGTAAGTAAAATGCTTCATGACATCCTTGATTACCTAATGCTAAGTTCAGTAGGTTACACATTTCGCTACTGGTATTGAAATTAACGAAAACATTTAGTCATTCTCGATATCAATACATCCCAATAGACACAAATAGACACACGAAAACACACTTGATCGTCTGTAGATGAAGTGGAGCTCTCTGTGGCAATGCTAAATCTACCAGTCCACCTTTATACGTAGCTGTCATTCCACCGAGAGCAACAATACATCATAGCACGGAAAAGACAGATGCAAAACAGTTAAGATGCGAGGAATGAAATGATTCCTTACATTATTTATGGTCTTCCATCATAGCATCCTGGGTTTATTTAATGATGCCATCATTCTCTCTTGATTGCTGCTTTTCATTGTTTGCTAACTTGATGGAAAAAAAAAAAGTTTAGCCTTTCAAGGACCAAAGCAGCACCACAATAGCAAGTACTAAAGGAATACTATATTATATTTCAATCTTATCTCTAACAGATCTGTAGTCGATGTATGATTACCACAGACATGGATTTCAACACATATTCCTTGGGATTTCCAAGGGCAGTCATTAGGGTGCCAATACATGTTTATGAATGTGTAGAACATATCTTTTCAAAACGTGGGATTCTTTTAGTTTAAGGAAAATATTTGCCATGATTCTTCCAAATATAGATGAGTAAATATCAAAGTGAATCAGCTTTGGCCTTTGCATATGATTATGATTTACTGTACTAATGTGCATGAGCGTCACTGTAAACTCTGACAGAGCAGACCTTATTCAAAGCATTTGAGAAAATTGGTTCTAGTGTATATATAATTTTATTTTATTTATTTATTTCTTTTTACACATATTCCAAGGCTTAGCAACACTGAAAAAAGTGATACTTTGGATCAACTTCAAAAAAATTACTTCAATTTGTTACAAGCAATTTTTTTTACTTTCTCTCAAATCAAATGTTATAATTTTATTTAAGGTTTAATTTTTATTAAATATAAATATATTTTTAAGTTTCCCCAAAGCAAAAATAAATTCATCCATCCAAATCAAAAACAAAAGTTGTTACAATGCCTTTGTCACGTTCTGCTATGGTGTTGGACTGTGGGCTGGGTGTTGAGGCATAGATGCAGAGGGGATGCAGTGAAACGCAAAGAGTCTTTAATAATCAAACAAACAAAAAGCAAACATGAACATGAACCACGGAGGTTGGCTAAAAACATGGAGCATGCTAACAAACAAGAACTCAAAATACAAACAGACTCGGGATGACATGATCTAATACAGTACAGACATGGGGATACTAACTGGACGAGACAAGACATACTAAACAGCCTAGAGGACTAAACACAAGGGACTATGCATGCAAGGGATAAACAAACACAAGACAGGCTTGGCTAGGTCTATTGGCTGAGCTGCACATTAGCTGCTAAGCTAGCTCATAGCTAATCAGACTAATGGCTACACCAGCCAGTAGCCTGAGACACAAGGGAATGAACAGACAAGGTACACAGCAGACTAGGTATGAAACAGACTAAGAACTCTAAAGGTTAGTGGCTAAAGATGTTAGTACCTAAACAGACTAAGAGCTAAGCAGACAATGAGACTAGACAGACACGAAGACTAGACAGACTAAGATCTAGACATGTTAGTATCACCCTCATTAGTATTGAAACAGACTACTAGCTAAACATGCAATGGGGGTTACTTACACAAAAGGGTAAACACAAAAGGCTAATTCTCCTAGAGGCTAATCCTGCTAGGAGACACAGAGACAAAGAGACATAAACTAAATCAAAGCAAATACAAACTTAACTTAAAATGCTCCTGAAACAAAAAGGCCAACCATACTGTTTAAACTAAAACAGAAAAGAACAAAACAAAACCCACATAACAGAAATCAATGCTCGACCCAGTTTCCCAGAACAAACAGGTATTTATAAAAGTGCTAATGAGCCTCCTCAGTTCAGGTGAGTATCCATGTCACCTGACCGAGGAGGCTTCTGGGAAACTGAGTCTAGGAACCAAAACTACAAAGTAAAAACACTGCCCTCTAGTGGGCAACCCTCACAGCCTTAGGCCAGTAAAACTAATTTTTTCAACTTTGTAACAACTTGATTTTCACTTTAGTAAAAATAAAAAATTTTAGGTACACTGAAAAAAATATATACTTTGGATCAACTTTAAAAAATTGCTTCAATTTGTTACAAGCAATTTATTTACTTTCTCTCAAATCAAATGTTATAATATTATTTAAGGTTTAATTTGGATTAAATATAAATATATTTTTAAGTTTCCCCAAAGCAAAAGAAATTCATCCATCCAAATCAGAAACAGAAGTTATTACAATGCCTTAGGCCAGTAAAACTTATTTTCTAACAACTTGATTATATCACTTTAGAAAAACCTAAAATGTAACATTATATTTAAGTTTAGTGTTTACCTTGAAAGAAACAAATTACATTCATGTAGTATAAAGTAATAGGAGTAAATTATAGTATTATCTTTTTCATTATTCTCAAGTTTTAAGTATGATTACATACAAACTTAATTTTATGAATTATACATAAAAATCAACAAATAGTCTTTTTCTGAAATGAAGAAATGTACTTATCTCTGTGCCAAAAAAGTTCATTTATGTAGTGAAGTTACATTTATAAATGAAGACAATGAACAAACAAGTTCTCCTCAAAAACATTTATTACCATCCTTGAAACCATACATTACATATTCTTTTTGTTGTACCACTATGTCTCCAATTAAAAGACAGAAAACAAAAATGTAATAAATAAAACAATGCAAGTTTAGCACAAAGTTTAGGCCAAATACTGTAACATGGAACATTCATGTGCGACAGTAAGTCACAATCCCGATTTCATGTGGTGGCTAAAGACAGTCCTCTTCCTACCTGACGACAAACAGTGCCATCGTGCACCTCACAAGTTCTGCCTGAGCTTCATCTTTCTTAACAACCTAATAAAAGAAAGGACATTTGTTAGACAAGTTGCTCTATTTGGCAAAACAGTGTCTGATGTATGCATGTAAAAATCACTTAATGCTCCCTATGAGTGCAAAAAAAAACCCCACCTGGGACTAAGGTGCATCAAGTTAAATGTAATTATGTCAATGAATAGGCAAAAACAACTGACATACATATACACACACACATTATATATTACATTATATTGCCAAAAGTATTGGCTCGCCTGCCTTCACATGTATACAGTATAAACTTGAGTAACATCCACTTCTTAATCCATAGGGTTTAACAGGGGTGTCAAACATACGGCCCGCGGGCCAAATACGGCCCACTAAGGCGTCCAGTACGGATGATTTGAACAATAATATTAAATATCAAATCTTTTTATCATCATTATTATTAGTAGTAGTAGTAGTATTAAATAAAGTCTATGTCCGGGTATTCGCTGCAATATTGTGTTTGGTTTTATGAATTTTTTTTATTTTATCATTGATCATTTTATTGCTCTTCTATTGCGCTTCTGCCGAAACCTCTAACACGCATGCGCATTCTAAATTGGCGCCTAAATCAAATTTCTTCGGCTAATAGATGTGTGGCAAGCACTCGCGATTTTTAAAAAATGTCCAGAAAAAGAAAAATTGATCTGGAAGGTCGGATGTTTCAGGAGAAGTATTTCTTCTGTGAGGTCAACGGCAAGCTGGTATCTTTAATCTGCTCACAAGCCGTGGCTGTGCAAAAAGAATAAAACATTAAACGGCACTATGACATACACGCAGAGAAATATGATAAATACACTGGACAGCTCCGAACGGAAAAAGTTAATGCTTTAGCATCCGCTTAAAAAAAAAAATCTAGATTTTTATTTGTTAAAGAAAAGTTCTCATTTGTAGTGTATAGATAATGCTCATATCCAAAGTGAATGATTTTTTTTTCATTTGCATTAACCATAAAGAATTTATTTTTGTATATGATGTTTTCTAAACTATTGAGTTGTTAAAGGCAGTTTTTTTTAATTGTGAAGTGTTTTTCTAGTTTGTAAATTATATTGTAGCCTATAGCTTCATATTTAATGTCTGTACACAGAGTCTGCAGCATTTTTTATTTCTTATTTTATCATTACTAAAAAGTATCTGACAAGTAATATTCATTTTCAAAGGAAAGGATTTTGCTAGCCATTACTTGGCATTGATTTCCCCCCAAAAAGGAATAAGAGTGTTAATGAATGAATGAGGACTTGTTAAATGCAGTTTTACAGAATAGTGTATTTGTTGTAATTTGATGCACTATGATTAAAAAAACAAAAAATAAATTCGGCCCGCACATGGTCACATTTCTTCTCATCCGGCCCTCACCCTAAAATGAGTTTGATACCCCTGGTTTAATATGATGTTGGCCTTTTGCAGCTATAACAGCTTCAACTCTTCTGTGAAGTCTTTCCACAAGGTTTAGGAGCATGTATGTAACTAATGTTAATACATCTTCTTCCTCCATCTAACCCTATCCTCTGCATCCTCTTCTCTCACACCAACTAACTTCATGTCCTCTCTCACTGCATCCATAAATCTCCTCTTTGGTCTTCCTCTAGACCTCCTGCCTGGCAGTTCCAACCTCAGCATCCTTCTACCGATATATTCACACTCTCTCCTCTGAATATGTCCAAACCACCTCAATCTGGCCTCTCTGACTTTATCTCCAAAACATCTAACATGGGTTGTCCCTCTGATTCCCTCTGAACTCATTATTGATCATATCCATCCTTGTCACTCCCAAAGAGAACCTCAACATCTTCAGCTCTGCTACCTCTAGCTCTGCCTCCTGTCTTTTCTTCAGTGCCACTGTCTCTAAGCTGTAGAGCATTGCTGGTCTCACCACTGTGCTGTACACCTTTCCTTTCATTCTCGCTGATACTCTTTTATCGCACAGCACACCTGACACTTTTCTCCACCCATTCCAACCTGCCTGTACTCGTCTCTTCACCTCCTTTGAACACTCTCCGTTGCTCTCGACCGTTGACCCTAAGTACTTAAAATCCTGCATCTTCATTACCTCTGCTCCCTGTAGTTCCTCTTAGGTCCCTCTCATTCACACACATGTATTCCGTCTTGCTGAGGCTAACCTTCATTCCTCTACTTTCCAGAGCGTAAATTTTCCTCCAACTGTTCCCTGCACAATGCACAATGTCATCTGCAAACATCATAGTCCATGGATACTCCTGTCTAACTTCATCTGTCATCCTGTCCATCACTAGAGCAAACAAAAAGGGGCTTAGAGCCGATCCTTGATGCAGACCCGCATCCACCTTGAACTCTTCTGTCACACCTACAGCACATCTTACCACTGTCTTACAACTCTCATACATGTTCTGGACCACTCTTAACATACTTCTCTGCCACTCCAGACTTCCTCATACAACACCACAGCTCCTCTGTCGGCACCCTGTCGTACGCTTTCTCTAAATCTACAAAGACACAATGCAACTCTTTATTACCTTCTCTGAACTTCTCCACCAGCATCCTCAAACCAAATACTGCATCTGATGTACTCTTTCTAGGCATAAAACCATATTGCTGCTCACAAATTCTCACCTCTGCCCTTAACCTAGCTTCCACTACTCTTTCCCACAGCTTCATTGTATGGCTCATTAGCTTTATACCTCTGTAATTGCCACAGCTCTGCACATCTCCCTTGTTCTTAAAAATCGACACCAATACACTTCTCCTCGATTCCTCTGGAATCTTCTCACTATCCAAGATCTCGTTAAACAAACTAGTCAGAAACTCTACTGCCACCTCTCCTAAGCACTTCCATACCTCCACAGGTATGTCATCAGGACCAACAGCCTTTCCACTCTTCATCCTCTTCAATGCCCTTCTCACCTCACTTTTATTAATATTTGCTACTTCCTGCTTCACAACAGTCACCTCTTCTACTCTTTGTTCTCTTTCATTTTCCTCATTCATCAACTCCTCAAAGTACTCCTTCCATCTTCCCATCACCCTCCTGGCATCTGTCAGTACATTTCCATCTCTATCTTTAATCACTCTAACCTGCTGCACATCCTTCCTATCTCTATCTCTTTGCCTCGCCAACCTGTACAGATCCACCTCTCTTACTGTCCAGCCTAGCATACAAGTCCTCGTTTGCTCTTTGTTTGGCCTTTGCCACTTCTACCTTCACCTTACGGTGCATCTCCCTGTACTCCTGTCTACTCTCTTCAGTCCTCTCAGTGTCCCACTTCTTCTTAGCTAGCCCCTTTCCCTGTATACACTCCTGGACTTCCTCATTCCACCACCAAGTCTCCTTGTCCCCTTTTCCCTTACCTGATGATACACCAAGTACCCTCTTACCTGTCTCCCTGATCACATTGGCTGTAGTTGTCCAGTCAACTGAATGCACCTCCTGACCACACTGTCTCAACTCCTCCCTAAAGACTACACAACATTCTTCCTTTCTCAGCTTCCACCACTTTGTCCTCTGCTCTGCCTTTATCCTCTTCACCTTCCTCACCACCAGGGTTATTTTACACACCACCATTCTGTGTTGTCTGGTTACACTCTCCCCTACTAACACTTTGCAGTCACTAATCTCTTTCAGATTACAACGTCGACACAAGATGTAGTCCACCTGAGTGCTTCTGCCTCTGCTCTTATATGTCACCCTATGTTCCTGCATCTTCTGGAAGAAAGTATTTACTACTGCCATTTCCATCCTCTTTGCAAAGTCCACCACCATCTGTCCTTCTACATTAATGTCCTGAAGACCAAACTTGCCCATCACATTTTCATCCCCTCTGTTCCCTTCCCCAACATGTCCATTGAAGTCTGCACCAATCACAACTCTCTCACCTCTGGGGATGCTCTGCATCACTTCATCTAACTCCAGAATTTCTCCTTCTAACATACATCCTACCTGTGGAGCATAACCACTAACAACATTGAACATCACACCATCAATTTCCAGCTTCAGACTCATCACCCTATCTGATACTCTCTTCACCTCTAGGACATTCCTTACAAACTCCTCTTTCAGAATAACTCCTACTCCATTTCTTTTCCTATCCACACCATGGTAAAACAATTTGAACCCTGATCCTAAGCTTCTAGCTTTGCTACCTTTCCACCTGGTCACCTGGACACACAGTATATCCACCTTCCTTCTCTGCATCATATCAACCAACTCTCTTGCCTTCCCAGTCATGGTCCCAACATTCAAGGTCCCTACTTTCACTCCTAAACTCTTGCCTTTCCTCTTCTCTCTCTGCTTTCGAACATGCCTTCCTCCTCTCCTTCTTCGACCAACCGTAGCCCAATTTCCACCGGCACCCTGTAAGTCAACAGCACCAGTGGCGGTCGTTGTTAACCCGGATGATATTTCTGATTCGCATCATGTTTTACATTGGACGCCCTTCCTGACACAACCCTCTGCATTTATCCAGACTTGGGACTGGCACAAGAAGACACTGGATTGCGCCCCCCCATTGTTGCATTAACTAATGTTAATACATATTAATTATGATTTAAAAAAAATAATGGCTCTGTGTAAAGATTATGCTGCAGGTGATAATGCCACTGACCATATTTCTGAATATGAAGGGGCAGAGGTAGTTGTGTAGTTTTTGGATGTTGTTATAATGATTGGAAACACACAGGTTCAAACCCCAGCACCACAAATCTGCCACCTGGACCTTTGAGCAATGCTAATTTATCAATTCAGTAACATGTTTCAGTTCTAAGGTTGAAATGCCTCATGAACAAATGCTTACCAGTGCTTAATCAGTTGGTCCACATTTCCCACTAAATACCCCATAAGACATTTCAGGAGATACTCTCTTCATACATTCACCTCCAGGCTCTGGGAATGTAAAAACAAACATAGTATTGTTGGTTATGTTAGGCTTGTGAAGCGTGATAAAATGAACATGGCAGACATCGAAACCTGTATTCAGACAGCATACACTAATCTGTGAACAAGTTAAACTAAAATGTTTTATTCTGCTAGTTGTGTTTTAATTTAGTGTGTCACAGCCAACTTGATGTGGATGCCTTGCTCAGGTCCTGTGGCTTCCATTCACAATATTACATTTGACACCAAGCTTATTTCTGCTTTTTTGAGCAAGTACAGTACATACCAGATCAAGAACTTGACGATGATGATTATATCTCTGGTCTTCTCTCTGACAGTTCTTCCCTTTCTGATGATCTCATTTAATTTGTAATGTTGCTTGTCCAAGGAAACCAGCAATCTTCCTTGAAGTGGAGCAGTTGTAATTCTCAGAAACTCATTACTGATCTTAAAAAAAAAAAAGAATAAACACAAATTATACTGGCTCAAGTTTTTAGCAAATCTTAATTACAGTGTGTATAGAAAGAATCACCCCCCCCCCACACACCTTTAAAATAACTGCATTTTGTTGCTTTGCAAGTGCTCACTACTGATAATACAATAAACCCATGAATCAGTTTAGCAGGATAATTGAAATTATTCTCTGCTATTATCAGATAATTCAACTACTAATTTTCAGTACTCCATTATTTTGAGGAAGTTTATTTTAGGATATTTAGATTACACTGACATTTACTAAATTCACAGCAATTCTATTTCCATTTCAAAATTTATCCACATAATGTTTTTATTTGTGCATTCTGGGACTTATTTTCTGCAGTATGGGTAAAATAATGCCCTTTCAGAAAAGCTAACAGACCTGTAAACACAAAAGTGAATAAAGATTTCATGTTTACTTTTAAACTTCATTCATGACCTTAAATCAACGTGTCAAATTGCTGCCAGTGTTGGGGATTATATACTGATAACGTTAAAAACGTGTCATAAAGTGTCACCGGTATGTCAGGAACATGTGCTAAAAAGCCCTGTTTCAAATGAGGGAATATAATTTTAGCGATATTACATTACTTACACGTTAGCAAGTCAAGAAGGTTTTAAGCATAACTATAAATACACTACAAACAGCACTCACTCTAAATTGGCTTGTTCTATGTTTACGTCACTTTCCTATAAATTTTTACGGTACTTAAATATAATTAATTTCATGTTATTCGGCACAGCCGACTTAGTGTAGAAACTCCAGTGTTTTTGAAAAACAAAACGTTAGTTAGCTAACGCTACTTTAGGTAATATAGGTGTTTTTAGCTACAGTAGCAAACACGGACACAAAACTCAATCTACAAAGTAGTTGTTCCTGACATAAATCATAAATTTGCTCATGGAAGAGATACATTTAACATAGAAATGACATGAGTTCGCTTCCTTACCTGTTGTTTTCTTTGAGAAATTATGGCCGCCAGCAGAACGTGATTCAGTCCGCGACAATACTACGTCATGAGGTCACGTGACACGGCAAACCTTTGGTTTGAAGCAGAAATGTGCGTTGAGTGAACGGATTACATTTAAGTTTAAACAAGGGCTGCGATGTTTGCTTTTAAGCAACGTGAAATTATCAGTTTCATATAGGAAATCAAAAATTTCCATCAGATCAATGTAGAAACATACTTTGTATCAACAACACAGCAGTTTCACTTTTTTCAGTGTATGATATGGGGATGATATGGTTGACAGACTTTGAGACAACAAAATTGACAGTTTTGTAGTATTAAGACTTGAACTCCTGACCAACAACCCAGCACCTTACCCGTTGAACCACCAATGCCCTGCTCATGTTCCTGTTGTTTTTAGCTTTCACCTCCAGACTTCGGTTTGTACTTACAAAGACAAACCTAGACTTTTGCATAAGTGGACTTTACGTTGTCTTTTTTGTTTTCTTGACTTTTTTTGTATAGTTCTTAGCTAGTTTTTTTTTATTTATGATGATACAGTAATTTATGTTGTACAGTATGTAGCACCTTGGTCCTGGAGGAACGTTGTTTTGTTTCAATGTGAACTGAACTGTATATGGCTGAAATTACATTAAAAAACCTATTTGACTTGACTTGACTTCCCAATGAGAATTAGATTCAGGGGATGGCCAATGCAAAACAGTGAAATTTTTAAATAAAATTAAACTGAAACACATTAATGCAATGTGTGATAAACTTATAAAAGTACAACACAAGTAGAAGTACTTGCAATAAAACTTTTTAGAAAAAGTTGCTGGTGAGGATCTAACTGTTTATAGCTTAAGTGTTAATGTGAAATAGAGCAGGTTTCATGGATGATTCACAAAGAGGAGTTGTAAAAATCAATAAAACATAGATAAAAAGCATGATGTGTCATTGTTTAGTAGAAATGAAATAAAATAAAATATATATTTTTTACCATAAGTTTTAATGGTAATTTTAACCTTGGGTAATCACATGCCAGCAAGTGTGATCCAGCAGGTAGACATAAATTTTTGCTAAGGAAAACTTAAAACATTCTTTGACAAATGATTTATTTATAATTGTGAATGAAAATACCAATACATATGACACGAAATGGAAATGTACCATTATCCCGAAGAAGTCTAAACAGCTTTCTGATTCAGAAACCAGTGCCACCTATTCTAGTCAGACACAGAGTCCATGTGGTCAGACAGAGCTGTACATCATCGTGATTTGTGTGTCAGGCCCCCATATTAATAAAGGTAACCCCGACAGACAGTCTGAGGGCTGCTGGGACATCTGTTAGCCGAGGCTCAACCTGAGAGCTGCGCACGGTTTTGGCAGCTCTGTCCTCTAACCCAGATGGAGATGTAGCGATCATGGTGGGCCACAGACTACCAGACTACCACAAACGACAAGTCTGGGAAAAAGAGAGAGAGAGAGAGTGAGAGAGAGAAGGGTTTTAAATCAAGACGCAATCCAAAGGTCCTCTATAAATCCTCTGAATGGGTTTGGTAGGGGGACAGAAAGCACACCTGCAAGAATTATGTAAGCCTTATTAACGCATAAATATCCGAGAGCAGCTTCAGCCACGGTACCACTTGATGGGAATAAATCTTGGAGTGCAGCCGGGGGAGAGAGAGAGAGAGAGAGAGAGAGAGAGAGAGAGAGAGAGAGCAGGAGTGTGTATGGATATGTAAAAACAAAACACAAGTCAGCGAGTACCATAGTGAGCCAAATTAATGAGTTATAAATGCACGACTGTACAGGATTTCGATGATAACCTGGGCTCTTAAATTACTGCACTCTACAGATAGGGTTTGAAATATCGGCCCATTTATAAGCTTTAACACATTTACGCTTGGTCACTTATCTTTTCTCCTCATGTTGTCTCACACAGATTGAATTCTGTTCCATGTGATTTTATTCGGAGGGCAATTCTAGCAATAGACTTTATGTGCAAGCGAGAGAAATCCGGCTTTCAATATAAATCCATAATGAGCAAACCAGAGAGACCAAGACCTGTCAGTGTCCTGAATTGTCATGTTTATCATTAGGTTTTGTCCTTAAGTTGCCTTAGATAGGCATAACATGGAAACATATGTGCAGCCATTTTAATAATACTTGCTAAAAATCTGGAAATCATCAATAATCATTGATTTATTTATTCAGTTTACTGTTCAACCAGTGCTTTTTAAACAAGAAACAAGACTGATCAAAATTCAGGCCATAACATTTCTAGTACAGAGTTATATTGTGAAAAGTGCTAAAAATGCTAAAAATGGATTAGACATATAAAAATTTATAGTGTAAAATGTCATAATGTTATACAGACCTTATTTTATTAGCATTACTTTGTTTCCTGCCTGCATGATCTACTCATGCTATAAACTATCAAGATCTTGTTGCTACTTTCCATTAAATTAAAACCCGATTCCAGTTTACGTTTAATTTTCACCCATTCTTATTAAATTCAGGCTCAGCACAAGCGTATTATATAAATGAACCCAGAGAGTCATCATTTTAATCTTTATTTTTATTCGTTATCCCTCTCTCTCTCTCTCTCTCTCTCTCTCAGCTCCGGCGGTTCAATTATCCCCTAATGTGGGTTAAAAGTAAAAAGAATGGACAGCCGCCACCGACGTCCGCATCTCATGATAGAGAGATCGCTCTTATCTTTTCGGTCCAACTCATAGTCTCGGATAATAACAGTTGTCCCAAACACCTGCGTTTCTATTGCCCCGACCTGCCGCTCAAATGAGCTCAATTAATGACAATCACCCAGCAGGTGTCAGAACACAGACAGTAATGGATAGGCCACTGTGGGCTGGACCGGCAGCGCTTGCCTCTGCAGTAAATATGTAATGATTATAGTAGGGGCGGCGAGGGCACAGACCACAGAGTAATCTATTTGTGTTTGGCCGAGCTTGATGCAGTTAAACAAGCTCTACAAACTGAAATGGATGGACTGGAATCTTATTCAGCATGGCTGAAATGAGCTAGGAATGAGAGGACAATAAAGAGAGAGAGAGAGAGAGACAGAGAGAGAGTGATCTGAATAGACTCTAACTTCTAATTTACATGTTATATTATAGTTATATCCTGTTGGAGTAAATGCTTGAGGCATAATTTTCTCAGATGATCTATGCGCAATTAATCTAATTTGTCACTGTGAGAATGAAATAATGATGTAAATGCAGCATAATAATAACTAATTTATAATAATAAGAGGGGCATTCAAGTCGAACCAGGACTTTTGATCATACAGAACACAATTATGAGACTAAAACCTTTCTTTATTTCTCTATATAATCCCCTGCTACACTAATGCACTTATCCCAGTGTTTCACTAGCGCTTGGATACCATCAAGGTAGAAAGTTTTCTCAGTAGCCCGGAGCTATGATTGAACTGCCGGCATCACATGTGAAACGCTGGACTCCCAGGAACTCCTTTAATGGCCCAAATATGTACTAATAGCTTGGAGTAAGGTCAGGATTGTACGGGAGATGTGGCATTAACTTCCAGTCAAGTTCCTGTAATGTGCAAGTGAAGTTGGTGAATGATTGTGTGTACAGTTCCTACAGACAGATGTGTCTCTTCTACAAGTTACTGACCAATTATCTGGCGATTTTCAAGTGACGATTTTGAAGTCCTTGAAGCAGGGACTATCTAATCATTTTGATTCATACACATTCACATTTCATACAAACTTACTTTTTTTTTTTAATTCTGTAAAGCTGCTTTGCAACAATGACAATCTTCATTCATGAGAAATCACAAGTCCTGGTTTGACCTGAACATTCCTCATGGGTAAAAATGTGTAGCACAAATACATTATATATATGTGGAATGTTTACCCCAAAATATTGCTTAAAAGTATAAAATAGTTTTTTTTTATTTCCAAACATTAAAATATAAAATAAATAAATAAATAAATAAACACCAATTACCTTTATAAAGTGAACTGACCTTATTGAAGAGTAAAACATTATTGTTCAATATTCATATGAATAAATAAATTAATAAATTAATAATTTAGTAAGAAACTTAGAAAAAATTAAGATGTAAAATGTAAAAAAAAAAGTAAAAAACAAATGTAAAAACAAAATGTAAAAACAAAATGTAAAAACAAAATGTAAAAAACAAACAATGGCAAAAATGAATAAACAGTGCAAACTCATGTTATTTAAATTATGAATCAATAAATATGTTTACTTTTTTTTTTTTTTAAATCACAGCAATATAGTGTAACTGTCTTGAATATAGTCCAATGTAGTTCTTATTATCATAAGATCACATTAAATGAAAACCTGTACACATTTTCTTTAATACCTAGCTTGACATATTCAACTGAGCAATTAGATTCAATTGAATCTGTTGATAAAAAAAATCCTTAAAATGAATGAATGCACAATCTGAATATCGTACATATGATTTTTAAATATATTTGTCCATATTACAAGAATTTTAGCTTTTTTCAGTGTTTAATACAACTGTAGATATTCTCTATAACATTTAATTAACTTAACATTTATTTCATAACCTATACATTAATATATACAATAAACAAAACAAATATTCAGACCTGAAAAAAGTACTGCACACTCTGTAAGTAAAGCCTGGTACACAAAAGTCCAAACTGTAAGTACAGCGTGTAGACAGAATCTTGAGATTATTGGCAAAGTGGCCTGGCGAGTGAGAAACTTGGCAGAATTTGCTAAATGACTTTGCGCCGTGTGATTAGGCTGCATGGCAGCTCGGAAACGCGAATCCCAGAAGGCCCGAAATGAGACAGATGGCATCTGGGTAAGCAGGCCTTTTTCCCTCTCACTTTCATTTTCTGTAGAAAGAATAAGAAGCACATAAAATTACAATTCATCCGTTTTGTCTTTTACATGTCGTCATTGTTTATATATAGATGTCTTGCCGTATATGCGTCATGAAAGTAAATGGAATGTGTGTACAAATATAAGATATCTAGTCGAGCATTGGCGATATTCTCCTTCCTTTGACTCTAACTGCTAAACCTTAACCCACCACTCCTGTGGCTTCCTTGCATTAGCATAAAGGCATTAAAATGTGAATAGGAATTAATTTGGACTAGCTCCCATTGGAATTAATGGAAGTTTGCTCTTCCTTTCCTTTGCCCGACAGATCTCCCCGACTCACTCTCAGTCCATAAATATTAATATTAATAACCGCGAAGGGCCAGTGCTTCGGTGAAGCAGTATACAGAATGATATTAGAGATCGTGAGACGCCTCTCGCGGGAAGCACACTTGAATGAGTGCCTTGCTTTGCCGGCGTGATCTTTAAGAATCCAATCTTGGTACGGCGCTGGAAGTTATTTCCGAGGGATCTGAGAGTGCGTTCGAGAATTGAGTCTGAACTGGTTTCCGCTCCAGATTGGATCCAGTTCAGTTCACACCAGTGTAACTCCATTATAAGAGGCAGGAGATAATCAGATAGATAAGCAGCTATGATCAGGATCAGTACACAACTATTCTCTGTGTTTCATCAGGTGGGAAGATCGACAGCACTATGAATAACAGTGTTATTGCTGAGATCTGGCTCTGACACACCACTTATAAGCCATCTCTTTCCTTGGCAAGGAAGTTACTCCTTTTGATCATATTTTGCAGAGAAGCACACAACGCCACATGCATGACTGTCTTTGTGAGAGCCATCCATATTCAGCACGTTGCGTCTCGCGGACCCACTGTTCTGGTGCGTGCACACCTTTGACTCCACTCTTGTCAGACGGTTGCATCATTTGTTTGCACTTCATAGTTTTGGAGTTTAAAGTTGGATGGACACAAAAGAAAGACGGCGAGAGAGTGACTCGACGTCTGTGGAAGTTTGGCGTGACGGTGGATGTGTCTGCGCTTTCTCCTACCTTGGAATAATTCAGAGGTCATTAAGGTTAAGGTCAACACACATCAAAGCGTTTCTCTGGTTTGTAGCTTTGCAGGACACTTCACCACTTTCAGTCAACATTCACACGTCTTTAATCTTTAATCACTGGGCTGCATTCTCTCCTCAGCCCCTGTTCAGTCAATAGAGCCTTGCTTTGTAGTCTGATGTAAGGATGGAGAACTAAAAGGATATGATGCAAAGACAGCGAGATACACATTCGTTTAGTTCAGGCTCACTATAGATTAAACCTGAGGATGTAAGAGACAGCTAGGGATTGCTTGCACAGGCACAACAGTTTTTTTTTGTATTCGTAACATCAAGAAAGCATCCATAAAAAGTTATCACAAAAGTCTTCAAAAATTCCAAAGAAGTCAAAGAAAAAAAAATCACATGAAGAAGAAGCCTTCATTTATTTCTGAGCATTATAAGAGGATATCACTATGGCTTTGCACTTCCAGGGTCCGGGTTCGATTCCCAGCTTATGTCAGTGTGCATGTTCCTCGTGCTTGGTGGGTTTCCATGGAAAACATCATATGAAGAAGAAGCATTTATTTGTCACATTTTTGTTCTTTATTAACATATCCCAGGTAGGATGCAGAATGCAGGGTCAACCATGATACGCTGCCCCTGGAGCAGCCTGGGTTAAGGGACCAACACTGGCAACCTGGTGGAAATGGGGCTTCATCTTTATTTTCAAAACTAAGCTAAAAAAAATAGCTGCATGATTCCAACAAAGAATTGACTATGAACTCGACTGTGTCTTTGACTAAGTATATCAGAACAAGACCATCTCTGAGTGGAAACTCCCACTGAAGTGTCATATCCAGGATATGTTGCATTCTTTAAACCACTAAACAATGGAACACACCCTGCATAGGACCTTTCTTCACCCTTTAAGCGGCATATCTTCACTGCATTAGGCATGAATGATCCTAGAATGATTTTTCAGAACCTTGAGAAGAACCAGTGAACAGACTTTCATTCATTTTCTATACCGCTTAATCCTGTGTTCAGGGTCGCGGGTGACCTGGAGCCTATCCCAGGAGACTTCGGGCACTAGGCGGGGTACACCCTGGACAGGGTGCCAATCCATCGCAGGGCACACACACATACACACACTCACACACCCAATCACACACTACGGGCAATTTAGGAACGCCAATTAGCCTAACCTGCATATCTTTGGACTGTGGGAGGAAACCGGAGTACCCGGAGGAAACCCACCAAGCACGGGGAGAACATGCAAACTCCATGCACACAGAGACGGGAATCGAGCCTGGCCGGGGAATCGAACCCAGACCCTGGAGGTGCAAGGCGACAGTGCTAACCACTACACCACCGCGCCGCCCTGAACAGGTTGAAAAGGTTCAATCTACAATCTTATATCAAGGTTGTATAAGGGAGACTGTTCCTGTCAGAAAGCTCAAACACTGAAACCCCTACCGACAAAAAGAACTCATGAAGAACCTTGTTCCTTGAGCAAGTTTTGTACAACTGTATCCAGAAGCTCTAGCTTTTGCTGGTAAAATACAATGTGGATGTATGAGTATATCTTCTGACACAGCTTATTTTTTCCTTCAAGCATTGCGAAAAAAAATGCTGCAAGGCATTTTGGTGGATAGTAATATAATAATAAACGGATAACTGTATGCTCTTACACCAAAATATCGCCTCTGGCAACATAAAGCATTCTTTGGGTTTTGTCCTCATGGGGGAACCATTGAGAGAAGGTTCCTAGTAGAACTTTTTTGAAAGTGAAATCCATTAACCATCTATTATAAAGAACCACTTTCAGGGTGCTGAAATGAGTTTCGATTACTCGCAGGGTAATTCTCGCGAAGCGCAAACAGTCGGGATAGGTCGAAAGGGTTCCGTACTCGCTCGAATGTTTTATTTAGTACACAAGAGCAGTATCTGTTATTGTAGCCTATGTAGTAGTCTAAATCCAGTGTCTGGTTATCGCTACTCCAGCCTGCTACTGTTTCCTCTGCTCATCCCTTTGACGGCAGAATGCATCTCTCTCTCTCTCGCTCTCTGCTGCCGGATGTGCCGTAAACGGCGGTAATTGCGGCATTAAACCCGAGTTTATTATTTCTCTGCCCATGCAGGTGCGGCGATGATATGAGGCCCAGGTTGCATTTACATACAAATTGAAGGCTTTACCCCCTCTTTCTTATTAATCAGATGGACAGCAGGAATCAAACAGCGCCACTCCATCAGCCTCTTAAATACATTTGGTGACATTTTTTACCCGGCATTAGCATGATAGGGCAAGCGGAGGATAATGTCCCAATGATTGCTTTTTCCATTGCGAGCACAAACGGTTTCATTTTTCCTGTCATCTCAAATAAGCGTTAAAGAGGCTTTGGGAGGCTCTCAGGCCGTATGCCTGAGGCTGCGCAGGGACCGCTGATGGCCATATTAAAGAACCATTAGCGTGCTGGCGTTTCGATCATCGCACACAGGCCGTGCACCTCCGATCCGATGCACCACGTGACGCTGGGAGGAAAAAAAAGAAAAAAAAAATCATGTGGGCGTGCACTCTGTCTCTCGAGTTTTTTTTCCCTCAAACAAAATGCATTACAACGGTAATTTTGTGACTGTTAAGATAACTAGCGTTAACAAGCGCTTAATTAAAATGTACAATAAATGGCCGTCTGCGGCCTTATCGCTGCAGCAGAAGCACACAGGGGCGGGAGGAGGTAAGTGGGTGATGGGGGGGGTGCAGAGCGCCGGCTGATCGTGAGCTCGTTTCGCAGATTAATTGCTTTTCTGTCTGGCAAAAGCAGCCGCTTCTGTCGCCAGATCCTAAATAACCAGATAGGGACTTTATCAATCAAGCTCTTCTGCCTTTCTGTTTTCTCTCTATATACATCTCTCTCTCTCTCTCTCTCTCTCTGAGGCTGGGCTGGAGAAACTCTTATTTCACACCTTATATAGTGCACGTATATTAAGGAGACATTTGGGATTTGACCCCTTTTTTCTTCAATTGCTCTTGAGAATTGCACATGAGAAGCTGTTCTATTATACCCGAAATAGTGCACTTATAAGGGTAGTAAGGAGTCATTAGGGATTCGGCCTCTCTCTGTAAACTGAGTATATAAAATTCTGTATATACAGTATTTACAGACCGTGCCTTGGAAGAGAATATTTTTATCCAGTGAAATCACAGGAAAAGTATGTAGCAGCAGCACAAAACTGTAGGTCAAGAGCTCTGGTTAATGCTCACATCAAACATCAAAATGAAGGGGAAAAGTGATATCGGTGTCATGGATTGAGTATTTCAGAAATCTCCAATGATTTCTAGAGTTTGCACGGAATAATAATAAAAAACAAACATCCAATGAATGCCAGTTATGTGGGTGGAAACGCCTCGGTTAATCAGGGTGATATCAGGAAAAGTATGATAATTCTTTCTAAACTGACCACTCTTTCTAAATATGGTGAGCAGAAAAGCATTTCAGTGCATATAGAGTAATGGAACTTGACCTAGCATGTTGTGCACTGTTCCTGTCAGTCACAAAGTCAGGTTAATTTTTACATCAGAATTTGGCATAAATATCTTAAAAAAATAATAATAATACTGTAATAATAATAATAATAATAATAATAATAATAATAATAATGTGCTCATTTTGAGAGTTCTACATTTTTGCGACATCATTTCCATATTTGGGTAGCGGGAAAATTTACACCCTATATAAGTAATGATAACTTTTATCCTACCTGACATATATCCGAAAACCCAAATGCAAAATTTGATGTCTGAAACCTCCCTGTTTACACACATTGACAAGAGCCTTTCATAAGAGCCTTTTTTTTTTTTTTTTTTTAATTTTTTTAATTGTAACTGACCTATGCTGTTTTTCCAGCACAGATCTGTGCCGCTTGGGTTTTAAGATGTAATTTCATCACTTTTGAAGGTATAAATGATAATGAAGCAAAGTCCTCACATTTTCCCCCCCTAAATCATGCATAATAAATCAGATTTGTTCATGGAGTTGTCTAATCTTTTTTCTGGTCTTACAGTAATGGTACCAAAGGTGTTGCCTTAATTTGCATTAGCATGTGGTGTGTGAACATGTGTACTTGTTTACTATAGCGAACAGGTCATAACTCTATTTACGTGTGTACGGGGCGTGTGAAATCCCACATATGGTGAAGACGGCTGTCTGAAAGCAGCAGGTAGCGTCGGTCGAGGCTGTGGAGAAATGAGGCTTATATTCGGGGTGATAAATGTTAACTGTGCTTATGGTTAAAACATGTGACATGCTGATCTGCTTTAGATTTTTGAGAAAGAGAAAAAGAAAGAGAGAGAGAGATTGAAGGTTGGAGGAAGGGAGGGAGGAGACTGTTTGTTTTGAAAAGGAGGAAAAGAAAACGCACAAAAATAAAAACTTCCTAAGTCCCACTCCTTCATGCTTTATTACTCCTGTCTGTGTTTAGCTTCTTACCCAGTAGTGATAAATCTTCCTGCCTGTCATGTGTATGTGAGTAGTACAGGTTTACATTTCATGTTATGTGCGTGTGTGTGTGACCGACTGGCTTACATAGTAACCCTCATAAAGGTTTATATAAGTACGCCTGTCTATGCGTGTGTGTGTTTACATGTTTACTTAAGTGCTTGAAGATTTTATTTCCTTTCTGTTTGTGGCACTTGTTGGTCTGGGACACATCCTGTTTCTATATTAGTGTCTGCTAATTTTTTCTGGCATGTTTAAACCAGTATGTATGAAAAAAAAAAACATCAGAAACCTCTTTGTTAAGTCACTGTAAGCTCTTCTTATTGGCCTTGACTGGGTTAAATAAACATCGATTCGTGAGCTTGCTTTAAACAAACACAAGCCTGCGTCATCTCCCTAATGCTGCGCGACAGCCTAGTAGTGTCAAGTGTCTGTGGGCACCCATGCTGGACCACTGAAGAGTAATTGCCCATATGTCATAGCCAGAAAAGTTAAGTGACAATATAACCCGAGACGTCCAGGAAGTCTCCCGGGGGGCTTTGCGGGTGCATTAAGCTCCCGCATTCCAAGATGAGCCTGGCACGGGCTGTGTGAGAGCGACGGAGTGAGACCTTTTCGGGCCCGAAGGTGGTCTGGCTGTGTCATGAGGTCTCCTCTGTGGGGAAAAATAGCGAGAAGGAGAGGACGGAGGCCCGGGCTTTATTGCTGCTGTCGCTCCTGCACTTATCAGATTTAGTTTAGCTGGAGTGATTTATAAACTGCCTGAATGATAAATGTTATTGTAAAGCAGCACATGGTAGAGGAGGCATGGCTACTGTCAGTCAGAGACAAAGAACGAGGGGCCAAAAAGGGAGGGGAAAGAGGGTAGCAGAGGTGACGGGCGTGTGAGTGCTGATCAGTGGGAGTTGGTGTCCTGTGTAGAGCCTGTCATAAATCTAGGCATCAAGGACCCCGTTTTGCTTATGTTACCACACACACACACACACACACACATACACACACGCACACATATCCCATTCATCGACCCTGCTCACACACAAAATACCCCTCTCATTGTCTAAAATCAATCAAATGTTCATCCAGCGCGTTTAACACTCATAACGCTACATAGCACCTCCATAACCCCTTTATGATACATAACATAGACCTACATACACTAACACACAGGGCAGTTTATGTAGCGCAGTCGTCAAGTAGACATAACGAGTGACAGTTTTTTTTTATTTTATTATGTAGATACACATCACAATAACTGACTGTCATAAAGGTTATGAAGTGGAATACAGTAGCCTGCCAAGTACGTAATGGAATAAACCACTTCAGGGTGTGCTGTTTCAGTCCAGTTGATGATTTTCCAATTACAGCACATCCTGAAGTGGTTTATACCTTTCATCCTAGAGAAATTTTTGCCAACTAATACATTTTTATTTAATAAAGGATGAGATTTTATCTGTTTAGAGTTACGTTAACATTGTGGAACGTCTACGAAGAACGTTTCTTCCTGTTATCACCTATGATGTATGCCAGTACGGAAAATGTCCTCTGTTAACAGAAATCTGAATGTTTATATAAGGAAGCCTCTATAACACCTGAAATCACCTGGAATAAACCTTTATTAATATTTATGTACTCCGGTTTCCTCCCACAGTCCAAAGACATGCAGATTAGGCTAATTGGCGTTTCCAAATTGACCATAGTGTGTGAATGAGTGTGTGTGTGTGTGTGTGTGTGTGTGTGTGCTCTGCGATGGATTGGCACGCTGTCCAGGGTGTACCCTGCCTTGTGCCCTGAGTCTCCTGGGATAGGCTCCAGGTCCCCGCGACCCTAAATACAGGATAAAGCGGTATAGAAGACGAAGAAGATAATATTTATGTATATTTATGACAATCAACTGCTTGAGTTTGTGAGACAACCAAAGGTACGAAGAGAGTCCAAACACATTTGATTCACACACACACATAAACACACACACGCACTGGACTCGCATCTGTCTCTGGTGGACTCTGCGTGTGTATCCGAGTGTGATTAGTGTGCTCATGCCTCAGGATAAAAGCCCCTTGGTGTGGCACAGACAGTAATTCAACACAGAGTATAGTTTCCATAAATAATTTCCCCTTTATTGATTCCCAATCTCAAAACAAAAAAGATGTGGTATCTAGGAAGAGGCGAGCCGAGGACGTATGGGATGTTTGGTGCGCCGTGAAAGTCGGGACGGAGAGATTCCATATCCTGGGAGTTCCCGTCTCAGCATGTTTATTTATGACATCTTGAATGCGGATTATACAGGCCTGCACTTGTCATAAACTAGAGACACCCTGGAGAAAAGAATGTATATAAATACCAAGCAACACTTTGCATCCAGAATATTCTTTTATTAAAAATGTGCACATTTATCGAGTCTGTGCATCGTAAAACTGTAACGAGAAGCAATTATTTGATATACTGTATATATGAAATGTGCTTTACTTTTAAGAAAGGTGACAGATTATTGCAACCGGAGCAAGACTTTATTAATATTTATGTAGTGTAATGGACCGCCATGTCATCCAGCATGCATTCTGACTCCACATCCAGCGCAAAAAGCTTTTATTGAAGTGGAATAAGTTCATTTTATGTAGATAAAGTGAAGGGAGTGTTATGGTGCTTAGCACGGCTCCAGGGTTCAGGTTAAATTTCCGCATGGGTTCGATTCCTGCCTCAGAGTACATGGAGTTCGCATGTTCCTCCTGTGCTTGGTGGGTTTCCTCCGGGTTCTCTGGTTTCCTCCCACAGTCCTAAGACATGCAGGTTAGGTTAATTCAGTGGTTCTCAAAGTGTGGGGCGCGCTCCACTAGTGGGGAATACAGACATGACAGGTGGGGCGCAATGAACGGGAGGAAATTAGTGGAAAATAATAGGAAAGTACCTATTCTAATTCATGCTTTTCTTTATTGATAATGAAGAGCGTACGGTCAAAACTAAACAACCACAAACAAATAAATGGATCATTAATACAAGTAAATTGAATTGAAACCTGCGCGACCCACTGGGCAGCGCTGCGCGACTCTGACAGAAATAGACCGCTACGACCATCAAAGGACATTTTACCCTGCTGGGATGCGCACGTACAAACCAGGCATGACAAGGCGGAAACAATATTAAACAGTCAAGACATTTTAAACAAAAAACAGTGGGTTGCGCAGGTTTGCGATTCGAGCGGCGCTGCTGAAGTTGGTCTGCACTGCGCGATCCACCGGGCTGTGCAAATAAACCAGATCAACTCTGCGCTATCCAGATAGTCGCGCTGCGCTGTATTTGCGCAGATATTCGGTTCAATCAGGTGCCGTGGTTTCGTCCCACTTTTGATGTGTTTGGCTTCACATACACTTTGACAATGGAAGAAGACGGTGCAGCAGCAGTGAGTTTCCTTACATTTGACGAAACCAAGAACAAGGAGATTGTAAAGGAAAAATGTGCATCGTCTGTGGTATGGAATTGGTTTGAATATAAGTAAAGTGATACGAATGAGATGAATGTGATTTGTGAGGTACACAAGTGCACTGTTTTAACAAGTGGGGGAAACATGTCAAACCTTTTCTATCATCTGAAATCCAAGCATCCAAACGAATATGGCCAAAGTAAAAATAATGCGGCAAACCTCAGCAATTCACAGTTTAAATAAAATTACATTATGTAAAACAGTTTCTTTGTGTTTGAATTTTTATTTATGCATTTTCAGATACAAATTGCTATATTGTGATATATATCGTTATAAAGGTAGAAAATTGCTTCTACTGTGATAGAAGATTTGGGTTATATTGCCCACCCCTAATGAAGTCTATCTTGAGCTTGGATTCATGGTGGGGATGGTGGGGGCAGAGGAGAGACCCGTGTGTGTTTTGTGTCTTAAGCCACTGGCAGCAGACCGCATGAGACCCAAGAAATTAGGAAGACACTTAGAGACAACACACTCCAGTCACGTTAATACGCCACTCGACTTCTTTCAAAGAAAGCTGGCAGAATACAGACAGCAGGATAATCACATGGTAAAATCTGAATCAGTGAACAGCAAAGCACAAATGGCTTCATTCAAAGTTGCATACAGAATTGGCCAGTGCAAAAAAACTACAAACAATTGCTGAGCAGCTAATAAACATGGGGTCAATTATGCAAAGATAAGTGACAACGTAAGCCTTTTATAACAATTGCACGTGTATTTTATCTATTTTGAACTTGGTGTTGTTTGATCTTATTGGTTTAGAAATTGATATTTCAATAAACAGTAAACTTGGCCGATTTCGTTATTATTTTGTTGACAAGTGGGGCTTGAAAATTCGGTCACCCCCTTAAGTGGGGAATGACAGAAAAAGTTTGAGAACCACTGGGTTAATTGGTGTTTCCAATTAGCCATTTTTTTCCGTAGTGTGTGAATGACCCATACATCAGCATAAGCAAATATTTGATTCTTGTAAAAGTAATTGTAACTTTTTATGATTTATTTTGCCTTGAGCGGTAAAAAACAGTTACCAAAAGACAGGAGTATGTACTGTATGGTCAAAGGAATGAATTCAGCGGATCAAACCTGACCTCATGTTAAAGCACAAAAACAAAAGTGAAGTAAATTTTTTGCCTCATTTCTAACAACTGTGGCTTTAAGTGTACCCTTCTAGTCCGCACTCTGGTTATATTAAAAGTGCCGCACTGTCTTATCAGTGCTTTACGTTCAAGGCTACTATCTCCCCAGTTACTCCATCAGTTCATTTGTAAAAATGGATGAATCAATTGTAAATAGCTCAAAACAAGAGCAGCGTGCAGGCGTGCAGTGATAAGTTTTTTGTGGTCTGAGGATCTATTTGCGCTGTTATTTATCGAAGACTTTGCCTGCAGTATGGAGAAAGTGTATATATATATATATATATATATATAGGCGGCACGGTGGTGTAGTGGTTAGCACTGTCGCCTTGCACCTCCAGGGTCTGGGTTCGATTCCCCGGCCTGGCTCGATTCCCGATTCGGTGGGTTTCCTCCGGGTACTCCGGTTTCCTCCCACAGTCCAAAGATATGCAGGTTAGGCTAATTGGCGTTCCTAAATTGCCCGTAGTGTGTGATTGGGTGTGTGAGTGTGTGTATGTGTGTGTGCCCTGCGATGGATTGGCACCCTGTCCAGTGTGTACCCCGCCTAGTGCCCGAAGTCTCCTGGGATAGGCTCCAGGTCCCCCGCGACCCTGAACACAGGATTAAGCGGTATAGAAAATGAATGAATGAATGAATATACATATATATATGTATTATTGTGTATGTATTATTTGGAAATGTATTATTTAATATATTGAATTATATTTTACAGTTAAATTATTTTCCCATAAGGGCCGGTGCATTTGTGATTTGCAGCTCAGCTGAAAACCTTTTTTTACTGAGAGAATACCAAAGCTTGTTGACTGATGGACAAAGGTCTATGGAAAAGCAAAGAGACTATATTGGAAAAGAATATATTTGTCTTTTTTAAAAAAAATTAAAATTCCACAGCCAATGTGCCAGATAATTTTTGACTCACCCTTGTTTAAATGTAAGCCACGACCCTGGAGTGTCAGATAATATTGTAAACTTTAAAACACATACATGATTGTCAGTCGTTCCTGATTCATTCATTGGATAAAACCGTTAATTAGCATGTTTTTGAGTAGCATTGCACTACTGTGATATCTTAAAATCCGGAGCATGGCGTGTCTGAAAAATTCATTAACACCTTTAAACCAATCAGATTTAAGAATTCATATTTCATTTATCTGCACTGTGGTATATATAGTTACCAAATTGGATGCAATTTCAGTTTGGATGGTTTCCAAATCTGACCCCTCAAGTGCACTTATTATAAGTTGCTTTTTTGTTCATGTACAAATTTAGTTTTAATGATTTCACAGGCCAGCCGTTTTTTTTTTTTTGACATCATGTTGTGTGTATTCTCAGCTGTTTATTCTAAATAGCATGTCCATTTATCATTATTAGTGGCTTGCTTTCATGTGTTGCAGATTAGTGTCACCTAAGCTGACACACTTGCTCTTCTTCTGTCGGTTGATGACAGGTGATTAGCATCTGTTTAGCTATGTAAAAGTGTGCCTGTGCATGTTGTGTCTCTGCGTACGCGCACTGAGCTCGGTGTTGACGCTCGCTGTGAGCCTGAATAAGAGTTAGGTGTCACACTGTCGCCAAAGGAAAGCTGTTAACGATTAAATTCCCAGTAACCGGATCCTCCGCACCCTGAGCATGTGCATCGTTTCTTATATGTAAAGGAAAATGTACATGCGTTTTTCAATTAAATCATTCACACTTAGTCACATGCAGCTAAAATAGATGTAACATTTAAGTAAGACATGTACATGCTACATTAGCGCAGCCTTACACACGCAGGATGTATTTTTGGATGTGTGTTTTAGGACATGCTACGCTTTCATATTTCACTGTCAAAGTCACTTTACGTACTCGAAGACATTCTCGACCAAGCCTTCTGGGCTCCAAACCTTTTTAGACCTGGAAGGATGTCTGCGGCCATCTCCGTTTAGGCTAGGCTTCCTGAAATCTCCCAGCGTCCCCTGGGTAATATTGTGCTACATGTAATCTAGTCCAGTCAATTTGCTGGCTAATTCTGGTTAAATGACAGTCATAACTGACCTTGCAGCTTGGTATCACATGATGCACGCTTTCTTTGGACTTGTGTAGCGTGTTCTAATCAGCTCTCCATGTGCTATGTGCTGACACCTCTAGCTTGACTTAAAGTTCATGATCATACTCTCTCTCTCTCTCTGTTTATTTTGACTTGTTTTGATATATCAAAAAATAACTTAGCATCTTTTTTTTGATAAAAAAAAATGACCAGCCTACTTTTTTTTAAATACAGCTAAAGCAAAAAATGCCAAGCCATAACAAAATGTAAAAAAAAAAATATATCCATTAATAATAATCATTAATGAAAACAGAAAAGTCAGTCTAAATGCTTATATATCTCTATTCTTTAATACCTATAATTACCTCCACCATATTTTGTACTTGTTAATCAATGTATTAAATAAATTAGCACTACATTTTATTGTTCAAACCGGGACCTGATGATGATGATGATGATGATGATGATGACGGATCTCTTGTGAATGAAGCCGTAAAACTGATTGATATTTACAGAAGACTTCAAGCACCGTATGTTAATGAGACTTTTAGCTGCGATAAAAAGATAATTAAATAATGGTCCTCACGTTTTAAAGAAGGCCTTACATCTGTGAATGATGATCCCGTACCAGGTGGCTTGGAGCCCCTTGCAGTCATTCCCATAAACGTTCCCGGTGTCTGGGGAATTATAAGAGTTCCTGGGAGGCCAGCGTTGACTCCAGAGTACTGATAAAACTTTCTACCTTTATGGTGTCCAAGCACTAGTGAAACACTGTGATAAGTGCATTAGTGTAGCAGGGGGAGTATATAGAGAAATAAAAGGAATAATTGGCAGATTGACTACAATCAGTGGCGGTTTTAGGGTAGGGCGAAGTGGGCAGCCGCCCAGGACGGCATTTTTTTATGTCACGTGGGGGGAGCGAGAGGAGAGGAGAGGGGATGACAGGGGGCGAGGGGGGGGGGGCGGGACGCAGAGCACAGTTCACCCCTCCCAAATGAAGCGGACAAGAAGGGGGCAAAATTATGTCTACCTGACTTTCTTACAAATAACGCACATTTCATTCAAAATATTATAAACACAGACCAATAATTTGCACTTTTTTTCATTTATTTAATTGTGTGAAATGGCAAATAAAAATAGGTAATAAAAACGATTATGCTGTGGATGTGAATTGGTTTACTCTTGACTTCTGGTCGTGAGTGACAGCGTTGGGGGAAATCTGTTGATTGTCGAATCGTCGATAGTAACACAGCGATGGAGAGAAAAAGGCCAAAGCTGTCAGGTGCCCAATAAAAAAGAAAAAAAAAAAGAAAAGAACATGAGGAGAAACGGGCAAAAGATAAAGGTATTCACCAATGTTCTCTCTGTATGATTAATTTATTCATGTCATCATGTTAATTAGTGGTATAACGTTAACTATTAGGTTTGTTAGACTTCTTGCTTATGATGCTTGCTATGCTTACCTTGCTAAACACACACAAAATAAAAGCCTAATTTACAAACCATCACAGAAATTCTAATGGTTTCTATTAAATACCACAAAATGTAACCACAAAATGATGCTTTGCAGCAAGACTGTTGCAAGTACAGTTATTTATTTCCATTGTTTATTATGTTAATGTTGGCTATAGCCAATATATTTACAATATATTTACAGTATACTGTGAATAGCCAGTTTAGATTACATGTGTGTGTAGTTTAATGTGTAGATAGTTTAAAAGACATTTTCCATTTGCTATAACTCTGTTACGTGAGAAAGCATATAATTTGAGGCAGTAAATTAACCAAAGAGCTAATTGTTCCTCCCTTAGTTTAGATTATATTAGATTAATAAAGTGTCTAATGACTGCCATCAAAAACCATGAGCCTCTTTGAGCTTCTCACTTTTATGCACGATAAGGATCTATCTGAGATCTACCTCAACTTTTGGACTGCTCTCAGGATTGCACTTACATTGCCAGTAACTGTAGCTCAAGGAGCTTTTCCAAACTCAGGTTAATCAAGACATACCTGAGGTCAACCATGTCTCAGGAACGGCTCACTGGCCTCGCTGTCATAAGCATAAAGCATGCAATAGGGGAGCATATCTCATATGATGCCATTATTGCTGACTTTGCATCTAGAAATGCCAGAAAAGTCAGAATATAGTTTCAGTTTGTGGTTTCTGTTCTGCAGTGAAGTAAATAAGTTATTTTTCTTTAGTGTGATTTGTTCTATATTAATTATATATTTATATAATATTTGTTTGTACACAGTATATTTATTTAAGTTATGAGTAGTTTAATAAAACGTGTGGTGTGTACAGAATGTGCAGTTTTTTATTTTATTTTTTTGGGGGGAGGGGGGGACGCCGGGAGGGAGTCTCACCCAGGGCGCAATTCAGTGTAGAACCGCCACTGACTACAATTTATTAGTTAATAACGGAAATACATATAATTTTTTGCTTAAGAATAATTGCTGAAGTTTCCTGTAAGAAAATCTATATTTAACTGTTATGGAAGGAGTCTCCAGTGCGAGCACTTTGTAATAATCTCTGGGTTTTCTGTCTTGGGAAAATACAGGAAAACCTAGTTTCTCTGTAACATTAAAAGCGGTGATTATTTTTTTTGTATTAACCATTAGCAAGAAAAAAAGTCTAGTAAGTATTTCTACTGTAGTTGATATATAAATAATATGGCAGCATTGTTGGCTTAGTGGTTAGTGCTGTTGCCTTGCACTTCCAGGGTCTGAGTTTGATTCCTACATCGGGTCAGTGTGCATGAATTTTGTATGTTCTCCCTGTGCTTGGTGGGTTTCCTCTGCGTACTCTGGTTTCTTCCCACAGTCCAAAGACATGCAGATTAGGCTAATTTGTGTAAGTGTTGACCAGAGGTCCTTCCATGGCTGCAAAATGGGAATAAATACAGTGGTCACCATTGGCCTCCATGGGTCCAGGGGTAGCTCGGTGGTTAAGGCATTGGACTACAGTTTGGAAGTTCCCAGATTCAAACCCCACAACCACCAAGTTGCCACTGTTGGGCCCTTGAGCAAGGCCGATAGCCCTTAACTGCTCAAATTTGTAATGAGATAAAAATGTAAATTGCTCCGGATAAGAGCGTCTGCCAAGTGACTAAATGTCCCTTGGTTGGACTACAGAGGTTCCTAGATGGATGGATGGACATAAACAATAACATGTTTATTAAAGGACAAATGCAGTCTAACTGCTATGGTATAAAAAAGAAAAAACACTTTCTTTGATTTGAAATTAATCAGCTTGGGCACGATACCGGTAACTCTGGTAACTGGTAGATATATTATTTTCATATAACAGCATACTGCATCTTTTCTTTGTTCCTTACTTAGTAGCAGTTCCTGGAGTTTGCCATTGTGTCATTATGATGAGGATGGCAAATGGACAGGAAGCTTCCCATGTGGCTCTCTGTGTACACGTGTCTCTGCCCTGAATTCTGTTAAAAAGAGAAAAGGTCCAGGACAGTAAACTGAACAAGAGTAAAGGCTAAATGGGTCAGTGAGTGTGGATACAGTTGGTGTAGCTCTCTGAGGAAATACACACACACACACACACACACACACACACACACACACACACACACACACACACAAAATGTGTTAACTGTGTGGCTGGATTGAGAGGAGACGAGGGCAGGCAAGGTCAGAAATCATTTCCTGAGACAGACTCTGAGAGAGAGAGAGAGAGAGAGAGAGAGAGAGTAAAGGTGATAGAAATGTGATGTAAAAGCTTAAAGAAACAAACCCAGCAAGGAACATGTGGTAGGAAAGCAGTATAACATTAACACAAAGTTCATTAAACAGATTTTTATGTGACAGTCGTGTAGTGAAGAAAACGAGTTTGTCGTTTAAGGAAAGCTAGATTAAAGCATTGCAGTTTGCTGATATAAGGAGCTGTCTGCAAAAGTAGTTATTTCCTACGATGGAGGGACAAATGCATGCACTCGTTCACCACATAATTATTTAAGACATGTTCCATTCCTCCCACACTCTCTATCTCTTTCCCTCTTTACTTTCTCTTAAACACACAAACAGACTTCAAGTTAAGCGTATAATATGATTTGTGATGTTGGATATTTTGTTTTCGTGTTATGAAACAGATAGAGACATCAAACTATGTACACTGTATATATACACAATGTATTTATATGTGTATTTGCAGTATATCGTGATACAATATATATAGTGTGAAGCATGGTCAAAGAGATCCTCTTCATGCATTCTGCTCTTTGTTTTGGTTTTCTTACTATTTTACCCTAAGGATGAATGAAGATTCATAGATGGTGACTTACAGTGAATTGATGTTGCATTTGTTTGCATTTCATTTTCAACATTTATTTCCTGGATGACATGGTGGCGTAGTGGTTAGCACTGAGGCCTTGCACTTCCATGGTCAAGAGTTTGATTGCCGCCTCGGGGTCTGTGTGCATGAAGTTTGCATACTCTCCCACTGCTTGTTGGTTTTCCTCCCGGTACTCTGGTTTCCTCCCACACCTCAAAGCAGATTAAACTAATTGGCGTTTCCAAATTGTCCGTAGTGTGAGCCTGTACGTATCCTGTATGTAACATAAAGACCTACTCAGGGTTGGGGTGAAGGTATTATAATCCACCATTCGAAAAAATTGTCTTTGAGAGATTAAATATAGACATCATACCACAAGATCCAAACCACTTAGAATGGAAAATAAGTTCTAGAACCTTAGATTGCCTTCTAGGAAAGTGGTGGAAAGGCCAAAAGTAAGGTTCTGCTCAAACATGCAATGGTCAGTCATGAAGGAGGTGGTGTCATGGGTTTGGCTTGAATAGCTGCTTCTGGAGCAGGCACACTACTGTCTACTGTTGTAGATAACAGAACTTATAATGTTCTGGTAAGTTACAGAGAAATGCATCCAGTCTAATAGTGATGAACTTCATAATGCAGCATCAGACTTCATAAAAAAAAAAAAAAAAATGGAATGTTTTAGACAAGCCAATCACTAGGCCTTAAACCAACTGAGCTTGCATTTCACCTCCTGATGAGAAGATTGAATGGAGAAACTCCCCAAAACAAACAACTGACAGAACATCCTGGAAAAGCATCGCAAAAAGAATGTGATATCAGAGGGTTGCTGGAGTAATAGAGTTCATATCACTCAAAAAAATAACTCGTTGAATGAACATAATTAAATTATGGAAAGAATTTCCACCTGATTTAATGGCTTTCGTTCAGTATTAAGCAATTTTGTTGGCCCAACTTAATGTTTTTAGGTTCCGTCAAAGTAATGTTATTAGGTTCATTTATCTTATGTACTACAGCGGCGTCCAACATAATTTAATACTGTTAACATAAATGAATAGGGTTGGTACAACAAATTTTTCAGTTGTAAATTAAGTTGATCCAACTCAAGTAAATTTAAATTTCAAGCCCTGGTCAACAGAATTCTGTGAAGGAAGGAAACAGACAAACGGCATAAAACGGAGATTTTTATTTTACACCAGGAGCAAGTTACAAATGAGGTCTCAATTTGAAAAGATGTACAAAACATAAAACACCACAAATAAGTATTAATAAAAAAAAAAAACACCAACAGAAACGTTTTGTACTTTATAACTGTACGTTATGACTTTTAAATATGACCGTTAGATCCGGTTGGTCAGGAAACTCCTGAAGTCAGATGCAGACACACTTTCAGTCACAAACTGCTGTGAAAAAATACAGAGATAGATATTCAATTAAAATTCATGACACTTAATTTAGCAAATGAACAATATTTATACTTTGTTCCTCTCGCTTCACAACTCATGAGAACAGACCGAAACCAGAACCGAACCGCAGATTAAGCACGCGCATTTAACCGTCTGTATTTTAAGTGTGATTAAAAATACAAGAAATAACTTAAGCCAAAATAATGTGACTAAACATCGCTAAACAGCAGGTGACATTTATGTTCAGTATTTCGTTTCTATTGAGAAAGATGGGAATTAATTCCTGCTTACCTTTTCCACACGACCCGCCAAATGTTTGTCTCCTCAACTGTGTTCTCTTCTCGCGATGTCTTCTCGCGATATTTCCGGTTTTGCTATTTCCGGTCTTCATATTGACAAGATCTTGTTGGTTTATCTCAACATGATTGAATCTAGTACATGTTAAGTTTTTGAGTTTCATGCAAATACAACATAACTTATTCATGTTTAGCTTGGAAACATGAAATTATTATGTAGAAAACACATATTACATTTTAGTACATGTAACAGATAGCCATGTTAATTTTTTTGAGTGTACAAATATACTGTATATTAAGTGTTATGCCTCATTTCCACTGCATAGAACGGCACAACACGGTTCAGTTCAACTCACTTCGGTTCAGCGCAGTTTGGCTCGGTTTGCGCTTCCACTGCAGTTTAGTAACACTTTAGCATGGGCGGGATTACTCACGCGCGCGGTGCCGCTACTGCCGTGACGTCATCGTAAACGCGCCACAAACAAACACACAACAATGGAGCATGTCGACGGCATGGTGTTCTTCATTCTCGGCATGTGGATGTTTTTAACAGCGAGACGAAGGAGTTTGTTTCAAAAGAGGCCGACGGTTAATACAAAAAGGTGCGTGCGATCCTTCTCTGGCTGTTTCTAAATATAGCGGTTCTGTTGTGTCTCGTGTCGCAAGTTCGGTGACGCAGTAATGACGATTTTCTCCGGCTAATCAGTGACTAGCGTGTTTACACGTCACGTTTTGGTAACGGTTCGGCGCGCTTGGAACCTCGGCTGAGTACTATGTACTGTTCCCAGTGGAAAACCCCCCAAAAGTGAGTAGAATTGAACCGTGTCGTGTCGTACTATAAAGTGGGTGTTCTGACAAGGTTCAGTGTTTTAAGTTGTTTAGATGTAAATATCAGGAAATAAAAGATTAAATCCTGATCTGTAGTCACATATGTGATCCGTCATATCTTAAGTTGTCTTAAGTTGCACAGGTTAGTTTTGTGCTGTGGCCAATACTGTGCAGTAGCTGACAAATTTTTTATTTCTGTAAAAAGAGGTTGATAAATATCTTATCTTCTAGATTCCTGAACAGAATTTTTAAAATTTCAATCCTAAACCTTGTTCTAAATCCAGTAGTGATAAAAAAAACATGTATTTTGTTCATCTTTTGATCTCAAAACCCATTGTCTTCAGTGTATAGCAAAACCTGACTCCCATCCGTGTTCACAAACTAAAAACTCAAATCAAGATGCTCGATCAAAATAACTATGGAAGAACGCAATCGTTTGTTTTTAATGTTAGAGCATGACTCCTGAGGGCCATCAGCCATAAACATAACACTCAAGTTCCAATAGCAGTACACCGAGTTCTCACAGGGAACAGGTCACCTTTGCATCGTATTGCTCAGCGTGATAAAACCAAGACTGACCTTGTCACACACATAAATTTACACAAACACGATGTTCCCAATAAAATGGATCTAAGAAGAGATTGAGAAGAGGATTTATTCTAATCCTTCATGACCCTCCCTTTTAATGGCTTGGCAGTGTTCTTAGGGCTTTTTCTACCCACATCCATGCAAAGGATTGCCATGCACCCAGATCCGATTCCCATCCAAGACACTCATATCACTGATCTAGCCACAATTATATACCACATAACACATGCTACAGCCATATTTAGTGTGAACTGGAAGAGAACCAGTCCTCAGATGCACATGGAGTGATGAATATTTTTAGTTAACGAAAACCAAAAATCATTTTAAGATCATTAACTAGAGGTAGTGTTCAGTGTGTTCCGTTTATCTGCGGTCTCCTGTTAACCCCAACCATAATTATTGACTTCGGCTTCAGTTCTGGGTTTCAGATGGCAATTAGATGACGGGAAATGTATCTTCAACCTCCTGTAGCTTTGGTTTTCTGCAACCAGACATGGATAAGGATAAGCATCAATGTTATTTCTTCAAACCGAATCTAAATATGTGTGTCTCAATTGTGGGACATTACTATTCAGGTTCCCTGGTTTACATAATCACCGTTAAAATATTCATGTCCATGCTTTTAGGTTATTAGGCTAAATGCATAAGGCATAAATAAAGCTAGTTATGTTAATTCTCTTTGATTTGTTTTCAACTTTGAACAATTGTTCATGCAGAGCTGTAATGCATTATGCTTTGCTTTGACTGCTATGATTAGTTGAGAAAATGTTCAGATCACTTGTTTATTGGCATGACAATGTACACTAGGCTTATGTCAAGTTGTTTTATGCAGTCTTGTATTGTAGGATTTAATTTTCTTTTCTACTTAAGGCTTTTGAATGATACCAATATTCGTACTGATGTAAATACATTTAATATTTATTTCTCAGGGTGATGTCTGTAATGAAATATGATTAAATGTTGAATATCATTTCAATGTTGAATTGCTTTTTGGGTCTAATTTTGTAGGCCAGGACACTCTTGGAAAATAGATTTTTTTTATTTTTTATTTTTTTTTATCTCAATGAGTTTTAACATGACAATAAAAAAAGTTTTTTCTGGTTAACTAAAGGTTATAATAAAATGTTATCTGTAAAATAACACAAGATGAGCAAGGTTCTTTTCCTACTGACATGCGATATGATCACATTATTGGATTGGTAATTTATTTTTAGAATACTATTTGGTACATGATGTTTGTAGCAAATATTAAGGTTGGATTTTATGGTAATACTAGCTGTTAATAAGGCTGCATGTCACACATGGCCGTTATGACAACTGACATAAATCAAGGTACATTTATTACGCCGAGAGTTCCAGTTGTCACAAGGTGGTCTGTTTTGTTGTCACATACACAGGCCTTTCCATGTTGACTTGGAAAATATTACTACTCGGAGATAATATGCATGTAATACCTCTGTCATTACATTGTTACTGTTGTTATTTTTGTGAGTGATCATAAACATCCAATGAGCAGTAATATAAAGAGGCCTAATATTAATATACCTAAATATTTTCCAGTGTAATAACCATGACTTTTATGTAGCAGTAGTTAACAACATGTTTTGGTGTCATTGTTACTAATGCCAACCAAACCTTTTCCAAATGTTTTCTCAAACTTTGGAGACAAACTCCATGTGACATTAAATTACGTAGGGCTTTAAAGGTAATGTTTGTTGAACGTAACATGCAATAAGTTATAACACACCCTTATGTCAATAAAGCATTATGTTGCCATGATTAACTAAATTGCAACTATAATATCTGTCAATAAAAATAATACTAATAAAACATTGAAATATTTTAAATGAAAACAAAAATTACAAAATGCTTTTAAGCAATATCACATGAGAGGGAGTGCTGTTATATTGGATATTAGCATGTTCGTGATGCAGTCTTAGGCACAAGGGCATAGATTCACAGCTGGAGGTGGTGGACACTCCTGAGAAACTTTAGTTTAACTTTTTATTTCTACTTATGCCTAACTTTCAGGTTCCTGGGTTGAATCTTAAATAGTGTTAAATGGAAAGCTAGTGCTAATGTGTTATTGCTATCACCCTAACGAGGTCTGGCTCCTCTCAAGGTTTCTTTCTACTGCCATCTCAGGGAGTTTTTCCTTGCCGCTGTTGCCCTCGGCTTGCTCATCATTTGTAATTATTTTGATTCATACATATTTTCTTTTAATTGGCCTGCCTTATCCATTCTACAGTACAATCAGCTTTGATGTGCATCCAAGTACAGTTGTCAAGCATACAGTACATCTTCTTAAAACTATCCTCCAGAATTAGGGTTGACCTTTGTCCATGTGGTCAGCTGCAAAATTTACTTGAGCTTGTAGTTTTTGCTTTTGGAGCAAGGGCTTATTTCTTGGATGGCAGCATTTTATTTCATGGCGATGTTTGCTTGAGTTCCAGCAGCTTCCAGTTCATGGCAGACATGTGATTCAATGGTTCCTGGGTTATTCCTGACATCCAAATGAATTGCCTTACCATATTTCTTCCAGGTTTTCTTCAAGACCATGGCAATGTGGGCAGTTGGTTAGAAATGACTCCTAATGATTTGTCAGATCTGCACTGATCTCCTTGGACTTTCCCATTGGACTCTGTGTTGATCAATCTAATGTGTATTGGCAAAGCACAGCCAATACAATCATCACAAACTGACTTCTTCATGTCTGAAACTCTGCCCTTCCAGGAAATCCTTTTATGGTCTAAACATGAATGGTTTGGAGTGAGGTCTGAACTGAATGGGGCTGTGGCATTAACTTCAAAGTGCAAGTGGTGTGTGCACAGTTCCTACAGACAGATGCGTCTTTGCAGGAATGATTGGAGTGGACTCAGCCACCTTGGCTGGGATTGTCACTCAAGGAGATACGGCCTTCTTTAAAACATTTGCACCATTGAAATGTTTTACTGCAGCTAAGAGTCTCATCACTATACTGTGAACTACTGTAAACGTCAATCGGTTTTAAGCTTCATTCACAAGATATTTCATCAACGCTTCTTATAAAAGGTGAAAATGCATAAATAGTTTCAATAGAACCAAAAAAATTATTATTAAATCATATCTCAAATTAATTGTATAGGAAAACAAAACGTGACACATGAATTTTCTCAAAGGGAACATTGTATTTTTCTCTTGAGACTCTTGTTGTGAGTTTAGTGACAATCCAAGACTTGTGGTACATGCCATAGTGCTGCTGCGCTTTTGTTACTGTCTATGATAGACTAAATTAATACATGCATTTAATGTTTGAAAGGGCAGGATGAATAATACATGACATGCATGCAAATTACAAGCGATGCTTTATTTTTCTTCATGCATTGATCAGTATACAAATCCAGGACAAGCAGAAATAAATTTTTTACAAGTGTTCATTTTTGGGCTTTAGAACAGAGGAATTGCTGAAAACACCAGGCTCTGGAGTGAATATCTGACCCGCTTCTACTGCACACTTTCTGTTTGTGCTGTCGCTTATGATCACAAATCAAATGGGTGGGAATAAACCTACAAGAATGCAACAACAAAAAAAAAAGAACAAGAAGTAGCAGCACTAAATATATAAAAAGTCAAAATTGCACTGTCAACAAAGTGGCCAAAGTGAATCAGAATTTCCTTTGTGTTTCATAGATGTTATGTTGTGTAATCAACCACAAGTGTCAGATGCTAAAGCTAGCATGGTGAGGGGTTTCAGTCATATATATTATTGATGAAGTGTGAATCCGCTGCGGTTTTAATCTTCAAAGACGAAGTTAGAGTTTGAGCGTCTTAAATAATTGACTTGTATGATGGAATGTTGTTTCATACTTTAAACACTGAAATTTATGAAGCCCATGCTTATGTGCTTGATATATTAGTATATATTGTAAATATGACACCTTATATTTTTTATCGGTCACAGTTTGACCTTCTTAAGCAGAACAAAGACAAAAAGATGGCTGTTGATAGACGATGTGGAAAGAGTGTCCTCTTTTAAAGGCTGTCGTCATGTACAAGATGTAAAACTTAATAAAGAATGAAAGAAAAGGATGCAGAATTTGGGGTAAAATTAAAGCACGACTCAGGATGTTCCAGATTTCAGAAATTAGTTATCCATGGACACCATTGGCCAGTTGGGGCTCACAGTGTTGCATGTATTTTTATTTTTGTTCATTTATTTTACAAAATATCTGCTAATATTCTGTAGATGACACTAATGCTTAAGAAAAATATTACATTCAAAATACTGTTGAACTTTTGATTCTAATTGGCTGGAAAGGAATGGAAGGAGTTTCTAGTTTCAGCGCTGGACTCATGAATGTCATCAGGATAGAGGAATTTGTGCTAATGTCTATACATTCTCTTTAATATGACAAAATGAGAACAAAAAGAGGCTCATAGATATTCAAGAGTATTAACTGTATAAGGGTTGTTCAAGTCAAATGGGACTTTTAATTGTGCAGAATAACAGAATAGTTATGAGAGTAAAACCTTCCTTTTCTCTATATTGACTTCAGGTGTTTTGGCGGATGTTGTCGCCGTGGGCGGAAAGAGCAGGCATAAATGCAGAGGGGTGTTGTAAACAAAAATAGTCTTCTAATAAGATCAATAACAAAATATAAAGACACAAAAATAAAGGAACAACCAACAAACACAGGCTCAGGGACATATACAGGCTCTCATACCTGTTACATTAAGCATAGGCCCTGTGACGAAACACAGGCTTATAGACATAACTTATAGTACACACAAACTAAGCATGGAGCTGAAACGGGAACAAGACAAGACGGGAGACTCGGAGAGCCTGGACTAGAAACTAGAGACATGGGGAGACGAGACTAGGGCTAAAGACATGGGAATTAGCTACCCATGGTAATTAGCTAAATATGTCTTTAGCCTAACATACAACTAGCGGCACCCAGAGGCTAGGCTAAGGGGCACCCAGAGGCTAGGCTAAGGGGCACCCAGAGGCTAGGCTAAGGGGCACCCAGAGGCTAGGCTAAGGGGCACCCAGAGGCTAGGCTAAGGGGCACCCAGAGGCTAGGCTAAGGGGCACCCAGAGGCTAGGCTAAGGGGCACCCAGAGGCTAGGCTAAGGGGCACCCAGAGGCTAGGCTAAGGGGCACCCAGAGGCTAGGCTAAGGGGCACCCAGAGGCTAGGCTAAGGGGCACCCAGAGGCTAGGCTAAGGGGCACCCAGAGGCTAGGCTAAGGGGCACCCAGAGGCTAGGCTAAGGGGCACCCAGAGGCTAGGCTAAGGGGCACCCAGAGGCTAGGCTAAGGGGCACCCAGAGGCTAGGCTAAGGGGCACCCAGAGGCTAGGCTAAGGGGCACCCAGAGGCTAGGCTAAGGGGCACCCAGAGGCTAGGCTAAGGGGCACCCAGAGGCTAGGCTAAGGGACACCCAGAGGCTAGGCTAAGGGACACCCAGAGGCTAGGCTAAGGGACACCCAGAGGCTAGGCTAAGGGACACCCAGAGACTCGGCTAAGGGACACCCAGAGGCTAGGCTAAGGGACACCCAGAGGCTAGGCTAAGGGACACCCAGAGACTCGAAGAGACACGGGACACAAAGAGACTATGGCTAGAGGCATAGCAATCAGCTAGGCATGGCAGTTAGCTAAACATGATAATTAGCTACTTAGCATTTAGCTACACATGGCAATTAGCTAAACATGCACCTAGCCATACATACACTTAGCTAAACACTCAGGGAAATAACAGGAGGACACAAACAATACTCAAACATTAAACACACACCACACCTCAGATGACCGAGTCAGCTCCACAAACAGACACACACTGAACATCTAGACTTTGCCAACACTAGAGCCTTAACAAAACAAAAATCAAAATACAAACTGAACCAAACAAAACAAAATGCCCACATAAATGACAGTAGTATAAACTAACAATGCTCAACCCGGTTTCCCAGACTAAACAGCTATTTATAGATGATCTGATGAGCTACCTAGGTTCAGGTGTGCACCCGTATCACGTGACCGAGGTGCCTTCTGGGAAACTGAGTCTGCAAATAAAAACTACAAAAAACAAAACAGTGCCCTCTAGCGGTGAACCCTCACATATATAATCCCCGGCTACATTTATGCATCACTACTGCTTGTATACCATCAAGGTAGAAGGATTGATCGGACTGCCTGCTTCACGTCTGAAACCCTGGCTTCCCAGGAACTCCATTAATTACCCAAACTTGGGTGTAAATGGCTTGAAATATGGTCAGGACTGTAGGGAGGATGTGGCTATAACTCACAGTCGAATTCCTGTAATGTGCAATGATTGTGTGTACAGTTCCCAAAGACAGATGCGTCTCTTGATGCATACTTACATCAAGGCGCCAAGTATCAGGCGTTCCACTCTGAGCCACCTCGGCCAATGTGGCTAAGAGTCTGACCACTGACTGCACTGTGCTTGAAGTCTTCCGTACCTCCCCAGTGAAAAAAAAATACACTTTAGTGTATTACAAATATATTGAAACATTGCAAATATACTAACAAAAAATTGTACGATCAGTTAATATATAAAAAGTATACTAACATCATGCTTTTACCAAATTTTGGAATTAAACTTTTAATATACTAAAAAGGGGACATACGGTGCTACATGCACTTTTTCAAGCTGTTTGGACTGAAATGTGTGTTAGGAGAGTGTGAACACAACTACTCTACAATGATAAAGAGCCACCCAGCGATTTTCTTTTAATTTAATAAAACAAGATACCCCTTCTGAAATCAGGCCGATCTCAAAAGCCTGTGGCGTCACACCGACAGAGGCCGCTCCCACTATAGTTGATTGACACTGGTGTTTTAGCAAAGACCCACCGTCGAAAAGCCGTCGGCCATTGTTTTTCTACGCTGGAGCAAAATGGCACCTACGCGAGTGTGGTGTACAGGTGTTGGATGTAATAGCGAACACAGCAGTCGTCATGCACTACCGACATCTGAGCAGCTGAGGACGTTTGTGTGGCTGAATTTAGTTTTTGAAGCTAACGTCCCCGCGGATCTACCTAAATGCGTTCATGTTTGCGCTAATCATTTTTCACCGGACTGCTTTATAAACGAGGGTCAATATAAAGCAGGTTTTGCTAGGAAGCTGCTCTTGAAAAGGGGATCTGTACCAACGCTTCGTGTTGCTGCTTCATCTTCAAAGAGTGTAATTTCTTTTTCTATGAATCTTTGCAGATCGCCTTTTCTAATAATCACGGTGAATGCGGAGTGTAATACCCCTATATCACTTATGCGGTTTGACTCACAGTGAGACGCGGTGTTAGGCACCGTGAGTTGCCGTGATTGCCACCGACGTTCCACTGGCCTTCCGCGAAGTTCTGTAAGGCCCGCAAGCTTCCACGAGGACCGGCAAAAAAAATAATAAACATGTTTAATTTTTAGCACGGAAAGATAAAACGTACTCACAGCACTAAAAACTCGCGGTGAATCATAATGCACCGTTTTTACGGCCACCGCGCGAAACAATGCATTAAGGTGATTGTCTAGTTGCAAAGTTTCTTTTTAAGGTCACTGGCGGTCGTATAAGCGTTTCACTGCATATCATACTGTGTATGACTGTGTATGTGACAAATAAAATTTTTATTTGAATCAAATCAAATCACGTTTATTGTCACATCACGTTACTGGTACACTGGTACAGTACATGTGAGTGAAATTCTTATGCGTAAGCTACACAAGCAATAGTGGTGTACAATCATAAGAATAAATATGCATATGAAAAATACAGTAGTATTAATATTGTGCAAGTTTTATAAAAAAAAAAAAAATATATATATATATAAAAAAAAAAAAAAAATATATATATATATATATATATATATATATATATATATATATATATATATATAAATAAAAGAAATGTGAATACAAGTGTGTCTGTATATATATATATATATACACAATAGACATACATATATACACATCTATATATATCTACATATACATACATACAGTGCTGTGAAAAACTATTTGCCCCCTTCCTGATTTCTTATTCTTTTGCATGTTTGTCACACTTAAATGTTTCTGCTCATCAAAAACCGTTAACTGTCAGTCAAAGATAACATAATTGAACACAAAATGAAGTTTTTAAATGAAGGTTTACGTTATTAAGGGAGAAAAAAAACTTCAAATCTACATGGCCCTGTGTGAAAAAGTGATTGCCCCCCTTGTTAAAAAATAACTTAACTGTGGTTTATCACACCTGAGTTCAATTTCTGTAGTCACCCCCTGGCCTGATTACTGCCACACCTGTTTCAATCAAGAAATCACTTAAATAGGAGCTATCTGACACAGAGAAGTAGACCAAAAGCACCTCAAAAGCTAGACATCATGCCAAGAGCCAAAGAAATTCAGGAACAAATGAAAACAAAAGTAATTGAGATCTATCAGTCTGGTAAAGGTTATAAAGCCATTTCTAAAGCTTTGGGACTCCAGCGAACCACAGTGAGAGCCATTATCCACAAATGGCAAAAACATGGAACAGTGGTGAACCTTCCCAGGAGCGGCCGGCCGACCAAAATTACCCAAGAACGCAGAGACAACTCATCCGAGAGGCCACAAAAGACCCCAGGACAACATCTAAAGAACTGCAGGCCTCACTTGCCTCAATTAAGGTCAGTGTTCACGACTCCACCATAAGAAAGAGACTGGGCAAAAATGGCCTACATGGCAGATTTCCAAGGCGCAAACCACTTTTAAGCAAAAAGAACATTAAGGCTCGTCTCAATTTTGCTAAAAAACATCTCAATGATTGCCAAGACTTTTGGGAAAATACCTTGTGGACCGACGAGACAAAAGTTTAACTTTTTGGAAGGTGCGTGTCCCATTACATCTGGTGTAAAAGTAACACAGCATTTCAGAAAAAGAACATCATACCAACAGTAAAATATGGTGGTGGTAGTGTGATGGTCTGGGGTTGTTTTGCTGCTTCAGGACCTGGAAGGCTTGCTGTGATAGATGGAACCATGAATTCTACTGTCTACCAAAAAATCCTGAAGGAGAATGTCCAGCCATCTGTTCGTCAACTCAAGCTGAAGCGATCTTGGGTGCTGCAGCAGGACAATGACCCAAAACACACCAGCAAATCCACCTCTGAATGGCTGAAGAAAAACTAAATTAAGACTTTGGAGTGGCCTAGTCAAAGTCCTGACCTGAATCCTATTGAGATGTTGTGGCATGACCTGAAAAAGGCGGTTCATGCTAGGAAAGCCTCAAATAAAGCTGAATTACAACAATTCTGCAAAGATGAGTGGGCCAAAATTCCTCCAGAGCGCTGTAAAAGACTCGTTGCAAGTTATCGCAAACGCTTGATTGCAGTTATTGCTGCTAAGGGTGGCCCAACCAGTTATTAGGTTCAGGGGGCAATTACTTTTTCACACAGGGCCATGTAGGTTTGGATTTTTTTTCTCCCTAAATAATAAAACCCCTCATTTAAAAACTGCATTTTGTGTTTACTTGTGTTATCTTTGACTAATAGTTAAATGTGTTTGATGATCAGAAACATTTTGTCTGACAAACATGCAAAAGAATAAGAAATCAGGAGGGGGGCAAATAGTTTTTCACACCACTGTATATCCACATATACACATGTATATACACATACACACACGTTTGTGAGAGTATGTCTACTTGTGTATAAATGTATAAAGGAGAGGAAGATAGAGAGGTGTCCATCCAGAGACAGATCAGAGAGAGAGGGGGAGAGAGAGAGACATAAAGAGAGTATGGGAAGGTGAGCGTGGGAGCGTTGCAGACGCAAGAGGAGATAGGAAGATAGCAGCAGGGAAGATTTAACACTTTAATATCAGATCTATGAGGAAGAAATAACTCCTTTATATATAAAATAATTCTAACATCATGTAAAATTATTTTAAACTGTTTTTTTTTTTTTTAAATATATTTTAAACTGTTGTCAAAGCTATACCCCACGTGTGTGGTGAAGACACGCCCCACAGAACTGGGGGGCGGATTCAGCAGAGGTCATTAGCATTTAAAGGAGCATGTACTGAAATAGGTTGCTGAGAACAGAGCTACTTTTTACCAGGTAAAAGTAATGTTTTTTTTTACACAACAATTGAGAATTTTTAATTAAAGTATATTACAAACTTTTCATTAGGACCCTAAAGAATCACATTAACCTATGCAAAATTGGGACTGGATGTCCTTTAAGAATAATTGAATTATAGTACACTTTCCAAAAATATATTATTGGAAAATATACTGCTGAAAATCTCTTTAAGATAATTTATGTTTGCACTCTCTCACTCTTCTGTCCGCTCACTGTCATAAAGCTACACTTACACAAACTGCAGCAGCATTGTGAACTCTCCAACTATTCCAGCCAACCAGAGACTAGAATCTGCGCCCCACCAGCCAATCAGAGACTGGAGGCGGGCAGATTCGGGCTGTGCGTTCTCTGATTCGCTCCCCAGTCCTCCACTTCTAGTTTAAATTAATGGCTGAAGCTGCATCATCGCGTGCGTTAGTTCGTATCGTTATTATTTCATTTTCATCGGCACAAGGTAAATGTAACGTTTTTTGTTAGGTAATTTGTCATTAAGTACATACTTTAAGCTGTATAATGTATTGTGTAATGTGTTGTTGCTAAATCTTTTGTACACTGTAAAGAACATACTGTAGAATTTACAATAATTTACTGGCAAAAAAGTTGCCAATAAAATCCTGTAAAATATCCGTTAATTGCTGTAAAATGGATTACAGTATAATACTGCTTAGCAATTTACAATAAATTGATGTTTGCAGAATACAGTATTTTATATATTTTTTACAGGATTATAAAATTAAACTTGTAAAAAGGCATTACAGTTTTTTTTGTAATTACGCTAAATTACAGCACTTACCTGGCAACAAAAGTTGCCAATAAAATCCTGTGAATTCAACAAAAGCCAAGATGTAGCTGTAACATTTTTACTATGAAATTCCTGTAAATAACTATTTTAACTGTGACCTGTACTGTGCTGTAACCTGTAACTGTACTTTACTATTATACTGATGTAAATGCATTAAAACAAAGATTTTGAAAAATAACACACAAATTCAGAGCTGTTGTAAGTAAACTGTTTATTAACGCTGACACCTGACAACACTTCAGCACCGTCACTGGTAACATCATTTAACTTTATCAACTACAGAAAAACTTATAAAAAATCAGCTGTTACAAAACAAATACAAACAACTCAAGATTAAAGCATAAAGCAATAGTTAAATAAAAGTTAAAGGAACTGTTTGCCTAAAAATAAAAATGGTCAGCATTTCAGTCTGTTGTGCAATTATTTCAAAAATACTCTATCGAGAGCTAGGTGAATAAATCGGTAACAAAAAGCAGCATTCATCGGCATGACATTACGTTTTTACCTTTTAGCTCCGTTATGTTTCAGCTTGCCTGACAAAACAATTAATTAAAAAAAAGAAATTAACGACATATTCCTTTACAAAATATACTCCAGGTTTCAGAGAAACTCATCCAACAATGTTAATATTTACATTTTTCAACAGCAAAGACAACTGAGCACTTCATGTAACGTTAATTTTGTCTCACACGCACTTCCATAGCAATGCTGTTCCTGCCAAACTACAAATACTCTCTAGAAAATAAAGGCAAATAAAGCTAACAAACTGCAGCATATATCAACATTAACATGACGATAACGATTTACCTTTTAGTTTAGGCTGCTTTCTGAAATGGCGCGCATCACGTTTCTCCTCCTCGCCTGAAGCAACATATAAATAAAGTTAACTAAACATCCCATTACAAAGTAGCTAAACATAACGTTTAGAGGGAATATCCTGATAAAACTTATATAACGTTATATAAGTTTTATCAGGATATTCCCCATATATATGAATTACTTTACATTAAAAGAAATAATTAATACGTATGGAAGTAAATTTAATTGAACTTCTTCAGCTGTTGTCGCTGTGCTTCAGTCCACCAGATTTCAAACCATATCAGCCCGCGCAATACCATAATGCAACAGCACAGTAAATTCTTGTAAAAATATTAAAGATACAGTGAAAACACCTCCTACCTGTAAATTAATTACGGCTAACAGTGAAATATACAGTTAACACTTGTAAAACCCTGTATAACCCATAATGCATTGCAAATTACAGCAATAAATTGTAAAATGGCAAAACGGTAAATTTCTGTATAATTTTGCTGTAAAAAATACAGCAATTTGTTACAGTGTACTTTGCTTGTGGTATAATGGCTCCGTAGCTCTCGGCCTGTTTTCAGTCTCTGTGTAACAGAATCAACACACCAGGTTTAAACTAATACTGTACCTGTATATTCTAATACTAATGTCTGTCTGTGTTCACACAACTGTTTATATTTTAGTTTGTGTGTTTGTGAACAGTAGTATTGCTTTTTTGTAACCTTGTGCAAATTAAATCTGTTAAACTCATGAATAAAATCTGCCTCATAATTACTGATGTAATGTGTTTCAAAAACATGTTACAGTGTAGAAGATGCATTTAGCATTTGTAAATTATCCTAAACACTTAATGTACTGGTAATGCATTTGCAATGCTGTAGTATAGAAGGTTGTGTGTACTGTATGATACAATAAAGTATATTTGTATTAACCACAAAGTGTGCTTTATGAGTATTTGTAATTGTCCAGAAGTATAACAGCACGCTACTGCTGCAATAAGAATATACTCATAGTATATTAATCATGTATTTGTAATACAGTAAAAATAGCTGTAATGTACTTATAATACATTAAATATATACTTATATTGTGTTAATTACTGTCAGGTATGTACGTTAGTACACACACAGCCATATACTTTGTGTACTAAGTATACTTAAAGTTGTTCCACTTTAGCACACAAAAGTATACTTAATACACTTAAAATTGTGCTTTTGTACAATTTAATTACAACTTAAATACACTTAGTACAAAATTAGTTGTTCCAAAATAGCAAACTTCAAGTATACTAGTCATTAGTCTGATGCAAGCATACTTAAATATGCTTGGATTTAATATACTTAGCATACTTTTTTTTTCACTTGGGCTGCCAACCACCTTTATTAACTAACTAACTGTTTGCCTTGAATACCCCTTGTAAATATAATTATTAAAGATGCTTAAGATGCTTTTTTTTTTTTTTAAATAACTGACTACATATCATTCTTGGCAAACTGCATTGGTGTAAGAGGAATAAAACATGTCAGGATATGCTTTAATAGAAGAATAATCAACTTGAATTACTTGATCTGCACCACACTCCCCCACTTGTAATTATTCTCCTAACGCCAAACACTGGAGCGTTTTATTTCTTAGGTATTGCATAGTCATGTTCGTTTTTTATATTCCTGAAACAAGACACCTCAACTGTGGACTTGCTGAAAAGAAAATCAAACATATTATTAAGGAATGCAAATAGATCATCATGGAGATTATGAAAACATTCACGTCATCATCCCTCCTTTGGGTTATTTGCTAATAATAAAACCCACATGCGACTTGAACTAGAACACATCTGCAGTTGATAGATCTTAAATTTAATCTGTACATTGTGCCTGCTGGAGTATGGATTAAGATTTTGTGCTTCTCTAGACATCGATCAACTGCAATGTCATCATTTGCAGCAGACAGCAAGACAGTCAGCGAAAGAAAAAGATTTGGTCTTTCTGTAATTGTTAGTGATTACGCTCTTTAAACTGTCAAAGACTCATCTCTCTCTGGACAACCGAGAACGAAATTCTTTCACGCTTCTGAAGAAAAAGCCCTGATTCTTCTAAAAGAGTCACAAAGAGAAATATAAAAGTCATGAGATATTGAGTTGGAAAGGGAGGGGAAAAAAGCACACACACACACACACACACACACACACACACACACACACACACACACACACACACACACTTCCCCTCCTCCTCTTGAGATATTTTTATCTGGGGAGTATGAAATATTAAACATATTCATTATATCCTCAATTTGTCGTTATTTTTCAGGCCACAGTTTTCCGTGCTTTCTTCGCTGCCAGGCCCGGGCAGAAATCCCTTCTTTATTATTTAAATCCATGCATACAGCCCGAGCTTCTCCAATCAGCTGGACGTCCCTGCCAAATGCCCGACCTCTGATTGGCAGCTTGATATACACGCGAAATGATGATACGGGTGACAAACGGAGACCTGCATGCCCGGGCCTGGGATTTATTGGGGTCATTGGATGGGAAAGAAAGGGGGAAGAGACGAAGTGAAGAGACGGATAGGAGGCCAGTGCAGACGTTTTTTCAAGCCCAGTAAAAGTAGCCTGGATAATTGGAAGTGGCAGTGGGCTGTGTCCGGACCGGCATTCGCCTGTCAGCGCAGGCGTGTGTGAATTTATTTGACGTGTTTTTGTCCGGATAAAAGTTTAATGTGCCAGCCGTGACAAATCACATGCAAATGTTGTTTTTTTATCCCTCGCAGATGAGATGACCTCCGAGCGCTCCCGCGGGAAATCAAGCCTTAAAAATCATTTGAAGGCTGAATCCTGCCGGCCGAACAATGCTCACGCACACAGACACACACACACACACACATACACACACACGTCCAGGAGTATGATGTCATGTTTTCGATTTTGTCCTTAAATTGCAAACAGTTCTGTGATGGCTTTATGATTGTTGGTCTTTTGTTTTAATTGTGCATCAGCATGCAGACATGGGTTCTATGTAAAAGATATCTCATGCGCTGATTTTTTTTTACAACAACAATGTGTGCATGTTTTACACAAATAAGTATTACTGCAATTATGTCTGTCCACGCACTCACTCATCATCTATACCACTTTATCCTGTATACAGGGTTGCGGGGTTCCTGGATCTTTTTTCAGGAGACTTAGGGCACGAGGGCACTGGGTACACCCTGGATGGGGTTCCAATCCATCACAGGATACACACATATTCACACACAATGGCAAATTTAGGAACGCCAGTTAGCCTAATTTGGATTTCTTTGAACAGTCGGAGGAAACCAGAGGCCCCAGAGGAAACCCACTAAGCATGGGGAGAACATACAAACTCCATGCACACAGATGCAAGACGTGAATCAAACCCGGAACCTGGAGGTGCAAGTGCTAATCACTAAACCACTGTGCTGCCATCCAATTCTGTCTCATTCATCATAACTACAATTTACTTTAGATATAATCATCAAATACCTTTATTGTTAGCATTAAGAAAGTTCCTGGAGATCATCTGAATTTCCTCAAAAACAAGAAAATCAATCAATCCTTCCTTTATTTTCCACGACATTCTGACATTGACAGAGGAGCTAACTTTAACAAAGCTAGTCAACTTCATTCCGCCGTCGCTAGTTCCTGGTGAAATCTCAGTCCCGATAGACGAGGTCGTTGTCTGGCCCCACTGTCATGGAACCAGCTGTACGGCTCATTATTGCAGCTCTGCATGAGGGTGCTTAGTACTTGCAGTGTGTATGTGTGCATAGGTGCACGCACGTGTCAGCGCATGTACGCCCGGTTCCTTGGCTCCGCTGTCATAAGCAGCAGAATAAGAGCCTCTTTTGTACACAGAGCGCCTGGCTGCATCTGAGACCAATAACTCGATGCCCTTGGGTCAACGTGCAGAGGATAAGCTTGAGAGATATAATCATACGTGCAGGACAAAACACCTTTTTTTCTGCTTTCTCCGCACATTTGGAAGCGGCGGGGACGGAGGGACCTTCGCCAGTTTAATATTTTCCCAGGATGACCTTTTGTCTTTAATAGAGTCGGGTAGCAATAAGGCTATATTGTATCTTAAGGGGGTTGTGGCATGCAATGGGGAGGATGGTAAGGGGAAGGAAATGTGTGTGTGTGTGTGTGTGTGTGTGTGTGTGTGTGTGTGTGCCTGTCAGTACAGTTTTATGCTGCATAACATGGCACTTCAGAGGAATATTTAAAGAAAGCTGATCCTTCCGGATTCAGGCTTATTTTGTTAAAACCACAAGATTGCACAAAAGATGTGGAGTCACAATAAGTTGCAAAGAAAACTCTCCTGTGTTAGCTTGTCTACTATTCGACTTTTTTTTTTTCGTTTAGTCTTTTCTTTCTTTCTTATTTACTGTAAATCCAGTAAAATGTTTAAATCACCCTTGATCTTGATTATATCCCATAACTAATAACTTAGAACAAACAAACACACATATACTGTACATACAGAGCTTTCCAGGACCATGGTGGTCGTGGCATTAAAACTAGCAAACCTCTTTTTTCTTCTACACCACTAAGAACTCAACTCACCTTGTTAGTACTGGGTAGGAACCCATTTTGCCTTCAGAACTGCTTTAATCCTTTGTGGCATGGATTCAACAATGTTCTGGAACATTCCTTAGAGATTTTGGTCCATATTGACATGATAGCATCATGCAGTTGCTGCAGATTTGTCAGCTGCACATTCGTGATGTGAATCTTCTTTTCCACGGCATCCCAATGGTGACCTACTGTATTGGATTGATATCTGGTGACTGTGGAGGCCATTTAAGTCCAGTGAAGTCATTGGCATGTCCAAGAAAAGAGAAGATTTTGAGATTTGAGAAGATTTTAGCTTTGTGACTTGGTCACCAACTATACTTAGGTTACTGTGGCATTTAAATGATGTTCTGTTGAACATCATCAGGGGCCCAAAGTGTTCCAAGAAGATATCACCCACACCATTACACCACCACCTCCAGCAGCCTGAACTGTTGATACAAGGAATGATGGATCCATGTTGTCATTTCTGTTTATACAAAATTCTGACCATACCATCCAAATGTTGCAGCAGAAATCAAGACCCATCAGAACAAGCAACATTCGTAGCTAACAGGAGTGGCACCTGCTGTGATCTTCTTCTGCTGTAGCTCAACTGCTTAAAGGTTTGACATGCTGTGTTTTCAGAGATGCTCTTTTGCCATACCTTCTTCTAATGAAACGTTATTGAAGTTACTGTTGCCTTTCAGCTCAAACCAGTCTGGCCAATTCCAGTTGTTTTGAACCAGTTTGTCTGGCACCTACAACCATGTCACGTTAAAAGTCACCTAAACTTTCTTCCCCATTTTAATGCTCAGTTTGAACTTCATCAGATTCATCTTACCTATGTCTACATGCGTAAATGCATTGAGTTGCTGCCATCTGATTGGCTAATTAGATATTTTGTTAACGTGCAGTTGAACAGGTGTACCTAATGACGTGGCTGATGAGTGTAAATTAAAAAGCTTGAATGTATCACCTTGCACAAACATAACACACAACTTTGTGTTAAAAAATGGAAATAAAATACCATACAAGCTTTAAAAACAACCTAACTTGACTATCAAGAAATCCAGAAACACTATTTAAAGGTGTTTTTTATAGGGATACATGATGTCTAAATAAGCCCTTCAAGACAATGACATAAACATATATTCCCATATATGTAAGCTGTCATAAATGTGTTGATGATCAAAAAAATCATCAACACATCAACAAAAATCATCAACAAAAAAATTAACATGGCTATCTGTTACATGTACTAAAATATAATATGTGTTTTGTACATAATAATTTCATGTTTCCAAGCTAAACATGAATAAGTTATGTTGTATTTGCATGAAATTCAACAACTTAACATGTACTAGATTCAATCATGTTGAGATAAACCAACGAAATCTTGTCAATACTAAAACCGGAAATAGCAAAACCGGAAATATCGCGAGAAGACATCGCGAGAAGAGAACACAGAGAAGACAAACGTTGGCGGGCTTGTGGAAAAGGTAAGCAGGAATTAATTCCCATCCTTCTAAATAGAAACGAAATACTGAACATAAATGTCACCTGTTGTTTAGCGATGTTTAGTCACATTATTTTGGTTATTTCTTGTATTTTTAATCACACTTAAAATACCGACGGTTATATGCGCGTGTTTAATCTGCAGTTCGGTTCTGGTTTCGGTCTGTTCTCATGAGTTGTGAAGCGAGAGGAACAAAGTATAAATATTGTTCATTTGCTAAATCATATATATTCATATATCATATATTCATATATCATGAATTTTAACTGAATATCTATCTCTGTATTTTTTCACAGGAGTTTGTGACTGAAAGTGTGTCTGCATCTGACTTCAGGAGTTTCCTGACCAACGTATCTAACGGTCATATTTAAAAGTCATAACCTACAGTTATAAAGTACAAAACGTTTCTGTTGGTGTTTTTTTTTTATTAATACTTATTTGTGGTGTTTTATGTTTTGTACATCTTTTCAAATTGAGACCTCATTTGTAAGTTGCTCCTGGTGTAAAATAAAAATATCCGTTTTATCCCGTTTGTCTGTTTCCTTCCTTCACAGGATTCTGTTGACCAGGGCTTGAAATTTAAATTTACTTGAGTTGGATCAACTTAATTTACAACTGAAAAATTTGTTGTACCAACCCTATTCATTTATGTTAACAGTATTAAATTATGTTGGACGCAGCTGTAGTAAATAAGTTAAATGAACCTAATAACATTACTTTGACGGAACCTAAAAACATTAAGTTGGGCCAACAAAATTGCTTAATGCTGAACGAAAGCCATTAAATCAGGTGGAAATTCTTTCCATAATTTAATTATGTTCATTCAACGAGTAATTTTTTTTAGTGTAATAACTAAAGCCCAATTCCCACTCGCTCCCACTCAATTTTTGCTACAAAATTACAAATCATGAGAACCCATACAGTATGTAGTCACATGTATTCGAAGACTAGAGCGATCTGTAATGATTCACAGTTTGCCAACATGTTCAGTAACTTCGTGGTAGAACTATGCCTTTCTATGACCCGTAGCTTTGCCATTGGTCCAGCCTATCATTCTTTAAGCCTGTATCTGTTCATTTCATAGTCAATCATGAGCAGCAATAGCACTGAATCAGTTATCGCAGTAAGGATCTAAATAGTTGGCTTTTACATTACACCACCATACAGTATTTCTCCTTAACTCTGCCTTAAGGCTTCATTTCTACACCATTGCTTATATCATACCATGTCAAAGCTATGGCAAATCACAATTTTGAGATTGTAGCAATTCATAGCAAAAAAGTAAACCTGAGTCAACATGTATGTGGTACCTATTCTAAAATTAAGTAACAATTATGACACTGTAAAAAATAAAAAGTTGATTTAAGTTAAGGCAACCGGTCGCAAAGCAATTTTGAGTTCACTCAACTTCAGTGGTTGAAGTTGTGCCAAATCATTTAAAAAAGTTAATTGAAACTGCTGTTTCAGTTACATTTAGCAGATGCTCTTATCCAGAGCGACTTACATTTTTATCTCATTATACATCTGATCAGTTGAGGGTTAAGGGCCCAACAGTGGCAACTTAGATATACCGTACTTACTTAGGAATAACTAACTGGCCAGGGGTAGCTCAGTGGTTAAGGCATTGGACAATGGTTCAGAAGATCCCAGTTTCAAATCCCACAACAACCAAGTTGCCACTTGGGCCCTTGAGCAAGGCCCTTAACCCTCAACTGATCAGATGTATAATGAGATAAAAATGTAAGTCACTCTGGATAAGAGCATCTGCTAACTGAAACTACTGATTTCTTAAAATTCACTCAACCTCTTTTTTGGCTTAAAACAAACTCATAATGATTAGTTAGCTGTAAATTTTTAGGAAGGTATAACTAACTTAAAACAGCAGTTTCAATTAACTTTTTTAAATGATTTGGCACAACTTCAACCACTGAAGTTGATTGAACTCAAAATTGCTTTGCAGCCGGTTGCCTTAACTTTTTAAGTTAAGTCAACTTTTTATTTTTTACATTGCAGGTTTGTGTACATGAAGTTAAAATTTTCTCCCCATGCTTGGTGGGTTTCCTCCAGGGACAGTCTAAAGACATGCAGATTAGATTAATTGCCATTCGCGATTTTCTTGTGGTGTGTTCATGACCTGTAAAGGATTGGTCCGGGTGGTACCCCGATTTATGCCACAGAATAAGCAGTATAGAGTCTGAATAATGAATGGGTTGACACCATCAAACTTTATTAGCTAGAAAGTAATGCCATTCATCACCAGTGTTGGGGAATGTTACTTTTTAAAGTAACTAATTACATTGCAAAATTACTGTCTTTCAAAAGTAATCAGTTACATTACTATACAGCGTTACTTTCTGATAAAAGTAACTAGTTTGTATACTTTTCCACTGCAGAAAATGAAAACTCCTTTGTGATTCCTCATGCATGTTGTTTACGTCAAAACCTTTATAATTATTCTACCATCATCACTCAGCGAAGTTTGGTCCATAATCTGTTAACTTCTAATACCCCTATCTCACCTTCATGGTTTCACGCAGTGGCCGTAAGTATGGTTCATCATGATTCACCGGGAGATTTGGCGCTGTGATTATGTTCCCATCTTTCCAACAGACAGTTCCCATATTAGAGGAGAAGAGTTTTAAAAAGGGTTTGTGTCACTTCTTTGTTTCCTCTGCGTTCTCAGGTCTCCTCCATCTCCAAAAAATACCCAAGTAGTTGTATTGGAAATTGAAAAATTCCCTCTAGATCTGAAGGTATGGATGAGATACAGTGGTTTAGTGGTTAGCACTGTCGGCTTGCACCTCCAGGATTCAGAGTTCAAATCTTTCCTTGTGGAGTTTGCATCTTCTCTCCAAGCTTGGTGGGATTCCTCTGGATACTTTGGTTTCCTTCCACAATCCAAAGACATATGTTGGTAGGTTGATTGGCATTTCCAAATTCACCCAAAGTGTATGAGTGTGTGTTTGTGCTTGTGCCTGTCGATCAAAGCCTATCCAAGGTGTCGCCCATCATGTCTCTTGAGTTCCCTGGGATAGGCTCCAGGCTCCGTGCCAACCTACACACGGTAAGATGGATAGATGGAAGTGAATGCATGTCGCAATTAATTGTTGGGTGTATTCCCAGCTCACAAGCATCGTCCCTGGGATAGCATTTGAACCATTTCCCATTTAAAAAAAATACTGTACACACATGGTGATGAACATTCACGACGATGAACTAAAATGACAGGAATGTACATTCAAAAATAAAGTTTTTCTATCGTATTTCTTTTATTCATAGTTATTTCTTATTATAAGCTTTAATTCTCTTTTTAAGGTCACTGGCGGTCATATAAGCATTTCACTGCATATCGTACTGTGTATGACTGTGTATGTGACAAATAAAATTAGAATTTGAATGTATTCCTTCTGACATCTCTGAATACGAAAAAAGCTTAAAGGTTCATCATGTGACATTTTCATAGTGCAAGCCCTCGTTATAAGTGAATTGTTCAACATTTATAACCTAAATGAGTCCGTGGGCAACACAGCATGTGCAAGTAGATGTGTAGCCATGCATACATGTGAAGATTACTTGTGTATGTGTGTGTCCTTGTGTGTGCTTGTTGCTAGGCTAAGACGGTTGATCATTGTGCAGGTACGTGAACAGCCCAGGGCCTGTGCGACTCATTATGTCCTCCTCAGAGTGTGAAAGTATTTGGTAAAGCAGCAGGCAGGAAGAGCAACAGATGTGCTGTAATTAGATAGAGCTTAAGCAGACTTATGGCATGGAGAGAGGGAGCGGGGAACTGCATTAGTCCATCAGCCGACTCTATAGAGGGAGATTAGCGCGAGTCTAACATAAATGAACCACACTAATACAGCTAAGGAAAGTCAATATACACATATCCACATGTGCAACCCACACCCACGGCCAATCCCCATCACCCCTCATGCACACATACAATAAGACCTAAAAATAAGGTTCTCATGGCATTTACTTGGAGTACGGAGGTGTATGTGTTTGTTGGTTGCCTGTTCTTTGTGGGTGTGTGTGTGAGCGCATGTGGCCAGCACTGATCCTGGTCATTAGGCATTCGTCTGTGTATCAGGTTGATAATGGTTCCTCTGTCAGCAGGGCTTCTGCATAAAGCTATTAACACCTTTTGTTGTTTCCCCCCTCCTGCATCTCAAACGTGCTGGGAAGTTCAAAAAGGCAAATGAGGCAATCTGTTAGCCCCCCCTCCCATACTCACCTACTCTCTCTCTCTCTCTCTCTTTCTTTCACACACACTCATACATATACACACAGACTGCCCCATGCCAGTTGTGTGTGTTTAATTCAGCGATCATTAGAGAGTTAAATTACGCCTGATTAGATTAGAAAGGCATCACTTTTTGTGCATGACCTACATGAAAACATTTATTTATTTATTTATTTATTTATTTCAAACTTGGACCCCTTCACTCTGCCTATGCTGGCTTTTCAGGATTGGCAAATCGTGTTTTAGCAACGTGGCTACATGTGTTAAGTGGGGATCAATTGTTTGTTTAACAGCAAGCCTCTATTAAACTGTGAGGATGTAATTAGAGAGAGAGAGCGAGAGCGAGAGGTGGAGGGGTGAGAACGAGTGCGAGGCGGGGGTGGCACAAAATCAATGCAAAATCTAAAGCAGGAATTGGCCGCAGATCAGTTAGAGGAAATTAAAAACGGTGGATCTCGATTTCAATGAAGTCGTCCCGAGCTTCCTGCTGAGCGCTGGGGAGGCCGCGTTCCCCCGAAGCCAAACAGGAGTGCTGGTAATGAGGGAGGGCGAACGCCGAATGAAAGGCCCTAATAAGTGATTATTCCCATTGCCATTTTACCGATTTGCTTTGTTCAGATCAAAGGGGCTCTTTCAAGCGATCCGTACCTACTGTGGGCTTCAGGGTACGTCTCATGCCAGGAGGGCGGAACGGATAGCTGTGCCAAGAAATTGCCCACAACGGCCTAAGCAAATAGACCCATCTCTTATTTGTACGCTCTTTTGTAATTTTTTTCCTCGTCTTTGTTTTTTTTTTTTTTCAAATTTTTACCACAAGTTCAGTCACTTCATTATGTATGCTCATTTTATATATTACAAAAAAACTCAATTAATAATAATAATAATAATAATAATAATTGTTGTTGTTTTTTATTTATTTATTTGGTGAAACCCACTCTGATATAACACTATGTTAAGAGCAAGCAAGAATTAACATATGGAATAAATAGACATTAAACATCACTTAAACTTCATTTATGATTTCTCTTGGCACCGGCTGTTTTAAAAAACGGAATGAAAAGTGGGTCCTTTTTCTTCTTGCTACCGTCCTTGATAACATTCCGGGGACCCATGATGTTCTGTCTTCCCTAAATCTTGCACTGACTACCTGAATGTACTGAATGACCAGGTTAATGACAGCTATAGGATTATTATTATTATTTGTTATTATTGCCACCACCTGTTTTGAATGCACTCATAACATCCTTTATTAGATGAGTGCACTCATTTACATAACATTTTGCATTGATTCGCGTTTCTAAAAAAATAGAAACACAAATCAATTCTAATGACTTTTAATAGTCTAACAGCTCCTAGCACTCATCCTCAGTCTCTGCTTGTGTATATGCACATAAAGTCGCCTTTAAAATTCCACTGTAACCCATTAGACTTTACTTCTCACCCATGACGAACTTCTGAACTGTAGTTTAAGGTCACCAACAGCTCTAAGCAGCTTAGCACATTAGTTTTTTTTTTCATGCATTCTTCTATTTGTTGTTAATTCGTACTCTTTGGCCTCTCAGAAGCTACCCACGCCTCTCTAATGGCTGCCCGCCTTTTTTTTACAGGAACCCGTAACGAGACCCAGCTGTGGGTTAAAACTGGGTGTAGCGCTATCCCGGGGTCAACATGGAGGTCAAAGGGTGATGCTTTGTCCTCATGGCAGATTGGGGAAATATTACAAGCAGGAGAGGCTGTTTATCAAATTTAAAGTTTAACCTTCACTGGGTATGGTGCTCAAGATAATGATCAGAAATTATTAAAAAAGAGAAACTGAAGAAGTTGATACGTACTTCAGCAGAGGTTGAAAGTTGTTAAATGTTGATAGAAATATGATTCCGGTGCAAGCATGTTATATATTGGTCACATAGATTATATAATGAACACCTCATGATAGCATATCATTAATAACATATAGCCATGTTTTCTGCATTTTCTTTAAAACACCTACAGTATGAAGTACTGATGCTACAAAATACCTAGCTATTGACTTATTTGTGTTTTTTCCAGCATGAGGTTGGAAAATCTGAATTATGAGCTTTATGAGAACATTAAGAGGGCAGAGTAACTAAAGACTTACATGGCGTGAAATGGGGTCAAACCAGGAAGTAACGATGAAAAGAAAATAGGATATGACAGCATGCTAAAATTAAGGATTGACAACAATCCCAATAGACTCTATTATCTGGTGTGATACATACGATGGAAAACATCTCATTAATATGGTAAAAACAACCCCATCTAAAGGTATCTTTTATAAATGCTGGAAATAATCAAATCATATAGACCACTAACACCCAATCATGCATGCATCATGTGTTTCTATTTTCCGATCATTTAGTTTGTATGTGCGTTCAATTGCATGCGTTTTCGATTGTGCCTTCGGTGCTTAAAATGAAAGAACAGTTTGAAAACAAAAGTCAAGCAAAATCTTAGCATTTCATTACGCTATTTTGAAAGAGAGAGAAAAACAAATGGCGATGACCCAATCCCGATGATCAAACTTGCCCCTGTGACTCTCAGTCCTACCCTCCACTTCTTTAATCTTAATAGAATCAGCTTTTCCCAGCGCTGTTGACACAGAGAGATTGCACAGCCCTGGGAGGCCAAACAGGCCAGAGGTGCCATGGTTTAAAAAAAATAATAAAAAAAACGCCCTTCTCCAATTGCTCATTATGGGGTTCCCTACTTTCCTGTGCTGTGCATCCCTCACCGTCAGGAGGAGATAATGTCTTGGCCCTGCACATTTGATCTCTCACTGTGGGCTAATCAAAAGTGGACCAATGGACTACAGATTTTTCAGAGACCTCCAGGTACAGTTTTTTCGCCGCACATAGAGCAATAAAGAGGACGGAAAGGTCTCTGCTACATTCATACCCCATTAAGCTGTCTCGTTATCTCACCAAATGTTAAAAACAGAGCTGTTACTTTGCAGTAATTTCAAAGGCAGGAGCTATAAATGTCACAGATGAGTTTGGATGTGCTTAGAAGGGCCAGTGTCTTAAAATATCCAAAGTGGATCTGCAAAGCGGGATATATTGTATTGATTTTGTGTTTATCAGGGTTAAATTTGATATTAAGTTTGGATCCACAGTTAGTTTAGTTTTCATCGACGTCAGGAATATTTTGTTTATCGGTTATTATGTTATTAATATTATTTTTATTGGAGTTTATGTCTTCTCGCTGGGTTTGGTGGGGTTCCTCCAGGTACTCTGGTTCCCTGCCATGCTCCAGAGGCATGCGGTCTTAGCTGATTGGTGTTTTCCAAATTGCTTGTAGTGTGTGAGTGTGTGTTTGTGCCCTGCAATGTGTTGGCAGTCCATCCAGGGTGAACTCTACCTTGTCCACTAACAGACTCCAGGTTCCCTAAGTGGTATAAAGGAAGTATGCACAGATGAAGGATGGATAAATGGATTGATGGGTGGATTTTTATACTGGGATAAAAAAAAACTGCATCAATCTTAGACAAAAGTCTACGACCATGTCTCTAATGAGCAGAATAAAATAGAGGAAGCATTTATTATATTATAATTATTATATGATGACAGAAGTGAGAAACTTGATAGAAATGCAAAATCCCATAATTGGTGACCCATATTTGAAGTATTATATTAAACTTTATGGCGTATTGCACATACAAGTATGTTGTAAGTAAGCTACTATAGGAATTCTAACCTCATAACTTAAAATGCATCGATTAGTATGAACCATGCATGCATGGATGTGCTGTTAAGGAATTTTGCTCACTATTGTATCAACAGCATCCCATTCACTGTATAATGGATAAGCTTGTAGCATTTTTTTTTTATCTATAATTGAATAAAAAGGAAAATCTTTAATGACAACATAAACAGCAGATGAGTTAGTTACCAGAGTTAGACGTTAATCTAGCTAAACTGGCATGACTCAGACGTGCTCTCTGATTATCGTCTCTAAAAACACTGAGAATGCTAATGCGTGCCACCAGGATGCCGTCCCCAGCCTGAGCGCTCCCTGCTAACAATGCTAAAACATGGCACGGGTATATCAGCGGGCTCCAATCCGCCACACTGCTGGATGAAAGGGGGGCAGATGCTGGGCTAGCACAGCACGCAGGCAACGTTTTGATCCTTGTCTCTGTGTTCAGGACATGAGCAGCCACGGCAGATTCCACCCTCCGGCAAAACCCCATTCATTATGCATGTACATTATTCATAATTATTGATAATTCTTTTCCACATTGGTGATCACTCATACATTAATTATTGCAAACACTAATGTGTAAGCATTAAAGATAGTGTTATTAATGTTGAACCATTTGAAGAGCGCCTGGAGGTCCCACAGGCCTGACAGAGTGAGAGCCAGTACCAAAAATGTTGGCACTCTCTCTCCTTCTCTCTCTCTTTCTCTCTCTCTCTAAGCCTCTCTCGTCCTTTGATTGATCATATCCAAGCTTTTCCCTTGGGAGGTCAATACATCAATGCGGATGTAAATAATTGATATTGCATGTGTACATATTCTTAATTATCGTTAAATATTAATAGAGCTTTATGCTAGAGGTCGACTTTATTTATCTCCATAATTAGCAGCTGCTATAGCATTAACAAGAAGCATTTTCGGTCTGTATTTGCTTTCGAACGATTCCATTTTTATTTTTGGATGTCAAAATGAATATGAAAATGATGCAACGAAGACACCAAAGTAAGAAAGTAATACCCTGCTTTTTTGAAAATCCTGACACAATAGGCATTGGTAGCGCATATTTCTGCATGTTAATACCCCCCCCCCCCTCGTCAATTTTATAGCACCCGAATGATTTATTTTGAGTTTCTGGCATAGCAACACTCCTGTCGACAGCGCTCATATTCTTAGCATAAAGCGCACGTGTGTCAGTTTGAGCGCTAATGGCTGCCGCTATGGCATGCATGTGCCACGCTTGACATAAGATGACATTCCATCCTACGTGATGCGCTTATCCGCCATCAGGATTTCTGAGAGTGGGCTATATCATCCGGGACACTCAATAACTGACCTTTGAGGGAGCTATTTAGTGAAACAACATTATCATTCCATTATCGTGCCCTTTCTGCTGATGGGGAAACATATACACACGCCAGACAGCCACTCACATCAACCCACAGACGCACACACATACGCACGCACACGCATTTGGACGCTGTAACCCTAGACTTCAACTTGTTCGGGAAGCTAAGATGGTTTCGACAGTCCCGCCAGCGAGGATTATGGGATATGAGAGTGGGCAGCGCGTGCGATCCAGTTACCCCCGTTTTTTCACGTCGCATTATGAAAAGAGCGCCTTTCGCCTCTGCTAATCGCCAGCGCTAACGCTAATGCTATTGTTATTGACTGGCTGCGAGAGAAAACACCAGTTTGTAAGAGATTTGAAGGCAGGGATTGTCTCCTGGAGCTGTCCTGAGCACTGAGTGATATCTCCAGCCAGGTGGAGGGAGTAAATTTGCTGGAGTAAATTTAGGTGCTTTTGGTGACTCTCGAACCGCTCGGCCGGTCAGTGTGTTTTTTTCCGAGTGTGTGTTTGTGTGCACATATGTGTGTGTGTATGTGTGTGTGTGTCAGTGTGTTTGTGTCGGTGTGTGGGTGAAAGCAGGCAGTAATGAGTCCTGGAGGCAGACAGTTTCCAGAACCCCAGAATAGGAGCGGTATGTGTGCAAGAGCATTCCTTACTCTCTCTCTCTCTCTCTCTTACACACACACACATACACAGGAGCAGGCCATTCTCAGATAATGAGGAGCCACCATATTGATTCAGTCTTAGATTAGGTTTCCTGGATCTCATTTACCTTTCCTGTCATCGTTTTCAGCAAGTCTGCTTGCCCGAGCAACATCTCTACTTCCACACACATGACCTGATTTGTTCCTTGTTAATAGCGAGCAAATAATCTGGAGTGGCTCTTCGACAAGAGCAGGCATTAAAAAAATATTTTTTTTTAGTCCTAGCTTTCAGCTTTCTAACACTAATACTAATACCACTCCTTTTTTTAATGCCTGCTCTCTGTTATAAGTCATTATGTGCGTGTGTGTGTGTGTGTGCGTGTGTGTGTGAGTAAAGAGAGAGAGCCAAAAAGAGAGCAAGACAGATTGAGTTGCTGCTGACTAACCATTGTGGCGTCCCAATAAATGCTCATGGTTATAGACCCGGCCCTGTCTAAGGTTGCACTCTTAATAAAGACCTAGGCTCCCTTTTTTTTGCTTTTGGTTTCAGTGCCATCTTGGCATTCGGGTGCATGCTCTTTAGTGTAACACGGCACTGTCCTCTCTGCATTCTCCACACGCCGCTGGAGACCCGAGTGTGCGTGCAGATCCACTGATAGCTCCCGGTTTCTTCACCTATTAGGTTTCAAGCAGCCGGACCATTCTGTGAACAGCTGTTTGCGTACACACACAGAAGCTGTTTACAATAACGTGATATGTTTTTTTTTTCCTCTTTCGCAAATGATATACCTCTATCCTTTATCCCGCTCCTAACCATCGATTAGAACCGGTATTAATCCCACATCGGTCCTTTATCACAAATTATGACTGTTATTAAGTATTCTATGACCTTATTAATGCCCTGTTTTGGAGCGGTTCAAAAAAAATCCCCACCAACGGAACATGCACGGCTCAGTCAGCTTTCTCTCTTTATATAAATAAATATATATTTTCATTGTTGTTTTCCATTAAACAGGGAGAAATTATGCATAAAGGAAAGCCTGTGTGTAATTAAACTAATTAAAACTACATCATTAATAAAATATCAGCCAAAGCAGCTGTTGACTGAGTTTTTGGGCCTCAGGAAGAGCGAGAGAGGGCTTTAATATGTGATGTTAAAAAAGGACTCCCTGTGCGCTTTCTCTTACTCTCTCTCACACACACACAAACACATGCACACATGCATACCCACTCACACCTCTAGGGATAGCCCAGTGCACTCCCTATGGAACACACACACACACACACATACGCACACACGCACACACACACACACACACACACACACACACACACACACACACACACACACACACACACACACACACACACACACAGTCAAAGAAAGATGTTTCACCCATGCAGAATTACAGTGTGCTACTCATTATTTATTTATTTTTATAAATATTATATTTATTTTATAAAATGCCTGCCTTTGTTTAACCCCTTTATTTACAGTATTCACACTTCCTTGATATTAAATGGTGCTACAAACCATATTTGGTAACTGCATCAGTGCCAGTATGAGTGCTTTTCAAGAAAAAATGCATTCAATTTTATCTGTATGTTTTTTATATACTGTATATATATATATATACACATTTATTATCCTACACAGGTGGATATATGGTATCCTACCATATAAAGTATCACAAGTTTGGACACAAGTTTGGATTTATTTTCTATAACCTAGAACAATACTGGATTAAAAAATAAATAAATAAATAACACATATGGCATTAGATAATTAAGTAAACAACAACAACAACAACAACAACAACAAAATGGTTATTTTAGGACATGAAGGTCAGCTGTTGCAGGAACAGTATTATATCAAGTGCATTTGCGAAATCCATCCAACACCATGATGAAACTGTCTCTCATGAAGACCTTCCCAGGAAAGCAAGACCAAAACTTACCTCTACTGCAGAGGAGAAGTTCATTTAGAGTCACCAGCCTCAGAAATCACCAATTAACAAACAGCACCTCAGATTAGAGGCGTTATAAAGGCTGTACATAGCTATAAGTAGCAGATATATCTAAAATTCTCATTATTGCATATTTTGTATGCATTCAGCATTATTTTGCAATGTAGAAAGAGATAAGAATTCAGCTAAGACTATGGAATTAGAAGGTGTGTCCAGGTGCATTTTTAATAAATGCCCTATAAAGGATTAGTTTGTAGTAAAAGTTTATGTAACGAGTGAATCCTCTTCAACACACCCCAGTGTTATATACAGTACTGAACACTATTAAACCTGGTCACGGCATTACTCCATTAAACTGTTGCTCTTCCAGTCGAACATGGCTGACAGTGGCACATAGCCTTTTTAAAAACTTAGAAAACATATAAAGTTTAAAAAAAAAAAGACAAACACCTTTTCATGCATCTTTATATCTTTTTTTTTTTATCTATGCATAATTGCTTTTTGTGTGTGTGTTTTTTTTTTATTATTTTTATTTTTTATTTTTATGACTGCCAGAATTCATCCACCAAGTATTTATCCTTGGCCTATGTTTGATTTACACACCTTCTCCAATAATATCTAATTATCATCTTCGGTCCATTAATATATCACAGTGTCACAGTTTTCTGTTTTCCTTTCTTCGTATAATGTTGCTGTTTTACAACCAGTTACTGAAATTATGCTCATCCTAGCTAACAGTTTTCTACAACTCCCCGTATCTACAACATGTCATGTCCTACCACTAGTCATTAGTGTTCACAAAGATCCATAAAACACCTTTAAAAGTCATATTTAAAACCGTGAAAAAAGATTAAGGAAGAGAAAGACTTCCACTTAAGTCCGTATAGATTTCCTTATTGAGCTTCCAGTCGCTTCCTGTTTAAGTTGCATGACCCTATACAGTCTCCATTTTTCTGATCAATCTTCCCAGGTCTGTCGGTGATGTGTCACCAGGCCGTGTGTTTAAAGACAGCCAATGGCAATTTCAGAGCCTAAAGACAAACAGGCAGTCTGTTAAACTCACTGATAAACACACACACATCATGAGGGAAGACCGTAATGAATAATAGGTCTGTGTCGAACCAATTGTGTGGTCAGTGGGCCACTGCTGTGTCTGGAGGGGGAGCTTGTTTGCTGTGTGTGTGTGTGTGTGTATGTGTGTGTGTGTGTGTGTGTGTGTGTGTGTGTGTGTGAGTGTGAGAGTGTGTGTGCGTGTGTGTTTATGCATGATTAGGGTCGAGTGAACCCATCTGAATGGTCAATATGCCACCCACATCCTCTCACTGTCCCCACACGTTCTCCATGCCATTGTAATCTGTGTTTGTGGATCAGTGTATCTCATCATGAGATTACTGGTTTTGTGTAGATGTATGTTTCAGGATATGTGACCCTTGTGATTTCAAACATGTTCGCAGTTGTATAGAGGCTGTAGAATATGACTGGATGTAAAATTGAGACAGATTAATGACTCTAACGTCAGTGGAACACATCTGTACACAGTGATGCCACTTTTCGCAAATGTATCTGTAACTCAATTTACCTGGACATCTAAGGATAGCCATGTCAATAAATGAATGTTTATTCCAAATATTATGTAGATTTCACACATTTTCTCACTTAACAATGAAAAAAAAGTTAAACTTTCTACAAAGCTCACATTCATGCTAAACACATAATTTTCATGTTAGGAATTCATAAGGCATTATGCATATTAATATAATTATTTAAGAAAATCATTAGCTGTCTTCATTATGTGTTGTTAATTATTAAGGTTCTAAATAATGTCCATAGCACACTATTATCCACAATTACTACACACTATTGCATTTGGTTTACTATATTTGCATTATTAACACCACTGTAAACCTTGACTCCAAGTACTGTATAATGCCAATATTACTACAATTGTATTCAAGTCAAACTGGGACTTTTTGTACAGATTAACAGAACACATTTATAAGACCATAAACTGCCTTTATTCTCTATATGCTACACTAATGCACTTATCCCAGTGTTTCACGAGTGCTTGGATACCATCTAGTTTCCAGTACACCAGAGAAATAAATAGATTTACTTCATGTTTGAAATGCTGGCCTCCCATGAACTCCTGTAGTGGCCCAAACATGAGCGAGGTCAAGAGCTGAGTTCCTGTAATGTGTTAGTAAATGATTGTGTGTGCCAAAATTTCCAGAAGACAGATACATCTCTTCTGCAAGTTGGCGACGATTTTTATGGATCAGGCGTTTCACTCATTGAATGTTCATGGGTACGACTGCAATAAGCTCTGAGCCATCTCGGCCGGGATCGTCATTCATGGACTTACAGCCTTCAATAAAATTTGCATCATTAGAATGTTTTACCAGCGGCGCGGTGGTGTAGTGGTTAGCACTGTCGCCTTGCACCTCCAGGGTCTGGGTTCGATTCCCCGGCCAGGCTCGATTCCTGTCTCTGTGTGCATGGAGTTTGCATGTTCTCCCCGTGCTTGGTGGGTTTCCTCCCACAGTCCAAAGACATGCAGGTTAGGCTAATTGGCGTTCCTAAATTGCCCGTAGTGTGTAATTGGGTGTGTGAGTGTGTGTATGTGTGTGTGCCCTGCGATGGATTGGCACCCTGTCCAGGGTGTACCCCGCCTAGTGCCCGAAGTCCCCTGGGATAGGCTCCAGGTCCCCGCGACCCTGAACACAGGATTAAGCGGTATAGAAAATGAATGAATGAATAGAATGTTTTACCATACCATCACCATACAGTTTTTTACCTTCATTAACAAGAAATTTCATCAGAAAAGTCCCTGTTTAATGTCTTTCATAATATAAAGCGACTTTCAAATCTGCATTGCAATATTTTATCACACACACACACACACACACACACACAAAATAAATAAAATAAAATAAAATCAATCCATAATGTACTACAAAAAATAATGCTGAGTTTCTTAGCTATTGATGGTCCTATGAGTGGTTATGAACAGTTCATGTAATACGTCATGTTATCTATTAACAATAAGAACATTCTGATAACATATAGATGGTGCTAAAGTCCCAAGCCTTAATAACACATTGGTCAGGATTGTGTAAAGATTTTATAAAGCAGACTTTTGAATTTATGTATGTATATATATATATGTATGTATGTATGTATGTATGTATGTATGTATGTATGTATGTATGTATGTATTTATTTATTTATTTATTTATTTATTTTCACAAATGTTCTTATATATAACTTGGTAGCTATTGCCTATTTTTATGAATGGCACGTTTCTGACACTTTGAGAACATTGTCTGCTAATTTCGACTCGCATATGGGCTTTAGTATTTAATTCCTCATAATAAGTTAACATTGCTTTATAAAATGTCTATGCAACACTGATGAATGTGTTTGTAAAGGCACTAGGAAGATATCATTCAAATAAAGTGTTACACAAAAAAAGTACTGGTAAAAGAGTAAATGCAGTGTTAGAAAGTTGGATAAATCTCCATGTCTTTGTTTTGCATATTTTTTGCACATTCTAAATTTGTTGATAGATTTCAGCAATTGCTAAATCTTTCTTTGCTAATTTTTACTTTAATATGTTGACTAGTCATGTGCTACAGATGCGAAAGATAAATATGACAAAGTCCACATTTAAGTTTCATAACAATTGACTAAGTAATCACATGTAAAGAACCTGTTTTCCTTTTGAGTAACTGTTTCTGTAATTGTTTTTATAGCTATTTGCGTGTGTGCGTGTGTAAGAGAGAGAGAGACGAATGGCCCTCGTGTAACCTCTCTTAAGAGCGGTCAGCGGTGCAGACCGGTTCCTGACCCTTGGACACTTATTCACATTAATCACTGGTGCTCGTCTTGCCTTTTAACAGTGCTGCTGAAAGCTACCATCCATCCTCTCCTTTTCCTCCTCTCGCTCCTGCCAGCCATCCCCTTGCTCTTTTCTTTTTTGCTTCTTCCCCCCGCGGCCTTTCGTTCAGCTGCGATCTGGCCATCAGGGCTCTCTCATCAGCCTCCACTTTATCTCTCCCCGGGCTTGAATATGGAAATGCGATCCTTCATTGATAAGACGCCGCTGTCTTCATATCTGTTCTCCCCCATTCAGCTCTAATCAGATAGCGTCCAAGTGTTGCCTGCAGCCACGGACATTCCGCTATTGTCTTATTCTCTCTCTCTCTCTCTCTCTGTATGTGTATGCCCAGCAGGAGCTGCTAAGAAGAAGAGGGATGAGAATAATCATATTGATGATGATGAAGGTTAAGGGTTTCCATAAGAACAGAGGTAAGTCTTTGGTGCCCTCGTCTTTCCTCGGCTATTGTGTGTGCAGGTCAATGTCCATCCTGTGCTGATTGCTCCTGTACTGATTGCTCTGACTTAATAACCTCATACCAAGTCTCTCCAGCTCATTTTATAATTTCATATCTAAAAATAATGATAATAATAATAAAAAGAAGAAGAAGAAGAAGAAGAAAAGGAAGAAGAAGAATATATGTGCTACAACTAGTTAAAAGTATGTTTCATCCAACAGAAAGTATAAGTGCAAGTTCAGCAGAAGCAAACTATTCCCTGGCCTTGGATCACAACAAATTTTATTTGGATTTACTTTTAATGTTGCATTAAGAAAGATAATATATTTTTTTATCAAGCTAAATCAGCCTAAATCAGGCTAGCAAGCACATACTGTAAACAAGCTAGTTAGCTTATATTTTGCTTACAGGTATCATTGATATTTATTTATTTATTTATTTTGGTCAAATATAGTGATAATGTAGTTGTCAAATATCTCCTCTGTTATCTTAAATGGTGTTTGCAATCAGCTATTTCATTAAACCTTGCTAAATAGCCATTTTGGTGGTAGTAAACATCAGTGAAAGCTAGCATGCTAGTTACAAACAAAGTAGGCAGCGATTATGTTTTTGTAATTGAATTTACTTTCTGTCAGAAATAGTCATGTTAGCTGTGTAGCTATAAAATATTTACTTCATTATCTCAAAAATTGTTGTTATTGTCATCTCATAATTTGATAAATAACCCTTTTGGGGCTAGCAAGTATTAGTGAAAGCTAACATGCTAGTTATTGTGTTTTGCTTACAAACCAAGTGATTTGTATTTACTTTCTGTCAGAAATAGCTAGTGCAGCTATGAATATTTTCTTTCTTATCACAATAATTGCTGTCATTTCATATTTAGCTGAATATCCTCTGTGGGGCTAATGAATTTAAGTTATCAATCTAGTCAGAATAATTACAGTTTATTGGGCTGTTTTTTGTTTGAGGCATATATATAGACAAGACAATGAATTTTGAAGAAAATGTCATGTCCTCATATAATATTTAAATGTTATGTCTCAAAGGTATATACAATAACACAGTTGAATAGCCATTATGGATAATGTTACAATGTTTGTAACTGTCTTAATTATACATTCTATTAAAAATAGCTGGTACATTAACAGAATATTCTAAGACATATAGGAATATTTATATAGGAAGTTTAAACCTAACCACTAAAATGTATTTAATTATTTTAAGTCTAAAAGAATTATTTTCATGGCAAGCAAATGCTTGTTTTGCATGCTAGCAAGCTTATACTGCTCTTACAAGTGTCTTTCAAGGAAATGTTGGTATATTAACATCTTATTTTTGTTATCAATTTATTGTCTATACCTTTGCAAAGTTGTGACACACTGGTGTCCAATGCCTTCCCTGAACCTTTTAAGACCACGTAAACAGAGCGCACTTGTGTTTCAGAAACACAAAGACAAACTATAGTAAAGTAACAAGCTTAATCCCTCTAGATAACACATACACTCATACTGTACAAACCACACACAGTCTGAAGGTCCAAAGCTCAACCTGCGATTTTGATTGCTATATCAGTGGTGTGTTGTGTATTTGTGTGGTCATGTGTGTGTATTCAAGAGGTTTCTCTCCTTTCCGACTGTTCAGGTGTGTTAGCCTGGACCATTTACACACAAAGGTGTGTTGACATGCGTCACTTGAGGAACAGCCCCAGTCGATTGCACAGGCTTCAGAAAGGCAGAAAGCTCTAGCTAGCTTATCTTATCAGCTTTGTTATTAAGCACCATCAAACAGTCCATCAAAAAAGCATTAGGCTACACTAAAGGGGCTGTCAGAGCACCACATTAAAGCACATTAAAGCATGCCGGCTACAGGAATACTGCTGATTGAGATGTGTGCAGATGCCAATATTGAGAAATCTTTCACAGTCACTTCAATCTGGCTAGCTTAGGTCTAAATCAACACTGAAAAGCAGAAACGTCACAAGTTGTATTTGCTAATTTTTCACTCCGATATCTGCTAAAGTACAAGTATTATTTTGTTTCTTAAAGTCTAAAAAATAGTAAATGCCACCATAAGAGTTTAAAAAAAAAGATTTTAATTTCTAATGCTAACAAAGTTTTTATTTATTGATAGAACATAAACGGCTGTATGGTTTCAATTTAAACGTTCTAAGAAGCCAATTTTCATGAAAAAAATTATAATGATTGTAGATACATAAACTCTTATGATGCTTCATAAAATTTTTATTACATCCTGGGCAGGTATTTCTATTGTATGTAGGCCTTATGCAATAAAATAAATTGATAAGAAGTATATAATGCATTCACATGGAATTATATACCGTACTATGCAAAAGTAGAAATATCCAAGTAACTGCTATAAAGCAAGGAAGTCTTTAAAAAAAGTTTTTACTTAAAAAAAAAAAAAAAACTAAACAAAGTCAAAGATGTGGTGTGTCACCCTTTTGCTTAAAGTGTAGGCAGTATGGAAGGAAATTAGCTGCTTAGTTTTACTAAACATGCTGCAGAACCAGCCTCAGTGCTTCTGAAGGCTTTGTTACACCTGCTTCTTTTTCTCATGCAAAATTCTTCTTCTTTTTTTTCTTTCCTTTTTTGTTTACAGATATTTTCCTGTAAGATTAAAATTTTGTTCTGGAATGCTAATGTTTGGAAATAAGAATTATAGTATAGGTTAAATATATAATAATAGAATTAAATTATATTATAGTACGTATAGTACTGTGCAAAAGTCTTAGGCACCCAGTTTTTTTTTTTTTTTTGTAAAGACTTAATAATAAAGTCATGAAAAAAATTTGTACAAAAGCAAAAAAAAAAAAAACACACACAAAAAAAAAACTGGGTGCCTAAGACTTTTGCACAGTACTATACGTTGTTATAATTATTTATGAAAAGGCATTACAGATTAAAATTGTTAAAAGAATGCATTATAAGTAGGACTTACAGAACCATTATACTGTATTTCTCCTAATGCACTATGCACGGTGATGTAACATGTTATAAACCCTGCTATTGCTTCCTGTTCATGATTAATCTAACATTATAATGTCAGTTATGAAAGACTGTATATTTTCATAAATAATTATAGCAACATGTATAATTCATTATAAATGTGTTATAAACTGTTGTGACCGTGTTCATAGGTTATTATACGGATATAAGTTGTAGATATTATAGTGTCGCTACATTCCATGAATAATCTCTTGGTAATGTATAATCATACTGAAATGCAAGTGGCACTGTTTAATCTTATTGCAGAGATGCAATACTCTGTAACAAACAATTAATAACTCTTACTAACTGTAATATATATCCTTTAATAATTTATAATACGTATCGTCTTATAATTCAAATTTCTAGTGACTGTTTTTCTTTATTCATAGCTGATAACTATATATATCATGTCCTTATATGAGGACATTTGGGTCTCAAGAGGATGTATAATAGCATACACTATGTTATCAACATTGCATTACAACATTCTAAGCTCTCAAAGTATTTTGTATATTTAAAGCTTTATGAGGCATTATTAGAGTTCATAAAACTGCTTACTGTGCTTAATGATTCCTTCATTTAAAAAATGCAAAGAAATACCTAGAGTTAATGAATGGGCTTCATAGAAAGCACAATTTACAGTAGAGTATGTGGGTGTTTTAATATGATTATTCATCCATTCATTCATTTTCTATACCGCTTAATCCTGTGCTCAGGGTCGCGGGGGACCTGGAGCCTATCCCAGGAGACTTCGGGCACTAGGCGGGGTACACCCTGGACAGGGTGCCAATCCATCGCAGAGCACACACACATACACACACTCACACACCCAATCACACACTACGGGCAATTTAGGAACGCCAATTAGCCTAATCTGCATGTCTTTGGACAGTGGGAGGAAACCGGAGTACCCAGAGGAAACCCACCAAGCACGGGGAGAACATGCAAACTCCATGCACACAGAGACGGGAATCGAGCCTGGCCGGGGAATCGAACCCAGACCCTGGAGGTGCAAGGCGACAGTGCTAACCACTACACCACCGCGCCGCCTTAATATGATTATATTACATTTAAATCATCCCAAGACTGACCACTGGGATAACCCTTTTGTGTGTGTGTGTGTGTGTGTGTGTGTGTGTGTGTCTGTGTATTTACACATGTAATTACCCTAACTATCCATATTACAATATTTCAAAATTACTTAAGTTAATGAAAGGAAAAACAAAACTGTATCCTACTGTACATTTTAAACATTTAGATGCAGTTAATAGAAAAAAATGGCACAGCATATGCTTGGCTTTCTGCTGATGTCAGTGTTTCACACATCCACTAGGCCCATATGCCTCTACGTTCTCGTAGTGCGAGTCCATCTGATGTAAATCAGCAACAAATCTGCATTGACTGTAATCTCCTGCACTCAGGTTACAACACACTTCATAAACACTCCACAGGTATGTGATGTCTCGTCTGGCATGCTAAGCAGTATGTGTATATATATATATATATATATATATATATATATATATATATATATATATATATATATATATATAGTACAGGCCAAAAGTTTGGACACACCTTCACTCATTCAATGTGTTTTCTTTATTTTCATGAACATTTACATTGGTAGAATCTCACTGAAGGCATCAAAACTATGAATGAACACGTGGAGTTATGTACTTAACAAAAAAAGGTGAAATAACTGAAAACATGTTTTATATTCTAGTTTCTTCTAAATAGCCACCCTTTGCTCTGATTACTGCTTTGCACACTTTTGGCATTCTCTCGATGAGCTTCAAGAGGTCGTTACCTGAAATGGTTTCCAACAGTCTTGAAGGAGTTCCCAGAGGTGTTTAGCACTTGTTGGCCCCTTTGCCTTCATTCTGCGGTCCAGCTCATCCCAAACCATCTCGATTGGGTTCAGGTCCGGTGACTGTGGAGACCTTTATTTGTTAAGTACATAACTCCACATGTGTTAATCCGTAGTATTCAGTGGGAATCTACTAATGTAAATGGTCATAAAAATAAAGAAAACATATATATATTCTTTGTTTTTGTTTAGTGATTTATTTTCTACATTCTACAACAATACTGGGGATTTCAAAACTATAAAATAACACATTTGGAATTAGGTAATTACGTAACAACAACAAAAACAACAGTTAGTTGTTATTTTAAGACAGAGGTCATATATATGTATGTGTATATATATATTTGTATATATATATATATATATATATATATATATATATATATATATATATATATATATCAGGGCATGACATTAACTTTTTTGCTTACTGGCCAATGTGGCTAGTGGATTTCCAGAGTCACTAGCCATTCAGCCTTTTTACTAGCCACAATTTTGTTACCATAAAATCGCATTTTTTTCTTCACCATGATACGTTAATGTTTGTTCTATTTAGATTTACTTATAAATGACAGCATATACTGAATCACTATAGTAGTAGTCAAGTATTCAGTACTGTTAAGATAACCCCCAATATAAAAACATGCAAACATGAACAGTACTGTATACTCTGCTTATTGCTGTTATCAAATGAAATTGAAAAATAACAGATTCAATATAACTGAACTCATTCTGATATTAAAAATACAGCAACTCAGAACATTTATCATTTTAGGGTGTTGTGTACTATTAACAGGTATTATTATTCATTATGTATTATTATATCAGAATTCTGAGTTAGGACAATGAACTCTGGTCTATCTTGTTGTGTTGACTCTTTATAGTGTGAGGTAATTCAATGAATTGATGAATTTTCTATCATTCAACATGAAATCTAAATAGATTTAAAAAGTGATTACTTTTTATATATAATCAGTAAATAACCTATGCGAAAGGGGCAAACAATCTCATCCTGTTTAGAAGAAATAGCCTTTTAAGAAAATGATGCACACACACCAAACAGGAAGTAAAAGTGTGTGTGTGCGCACGCGCGTGCAATGCATGTGTGAACATGTGTAGAGAGAGGTATTAATTGTCCTCATTACATTCACGCGTGTTTTATGTGCGTATTATTAAGTTGCAATGCGCTTATTATATTGGATGACTTTAAATTAAATCTACAACAAAAATATATTGTCATACCAAAGAATAAACTACCCGCCAAAGTGGCTAGTGAGACCAAAGTTATTACCCGTCACAGCCGAATTTGACCCGCATTTGGCGGGTGGTTGGGTGCCAATGTCAAGCCCTGATATAGATATATTACTTTCAGATTTGAATAAATCCATTTTCAAACATATGGGTTCTTTAAGAAACTGGATTTTTGGTCAATCTGATGGTGGATTGTGCCAGAAACAAATAACTAATACTCTTAAAATTCTGCTACATAACTGGCATTAAATTTAAGTTTACAACATATTTATAGAAAAACATAAAACATTAACAGATTCATGACCTTCGGAAAAACAATGTGCTTGATCGTGCTTCATGATCACAGCTCTTCTAAGAAGAACATTATTGTGTAATTATATGCATAAGAACTTAAAGGAAAGTCAACCAAGTATTAAGTATGTATTAATAGGTAAATTTTACTTGATTCAAACGTATTTTGTAATTTTGGTGTATTGACTTTATGATGAAAAATATACAGTAGGTGTCCAAATTATGAATAATCTGAATATGAATGATATGATGAAATGAATATGAATATGAAAATGAATATTCAAAAATATGAATGAATCTGTTTACCTCTTGCATGTCTACTAAGAATATGACCATTTGGATGTGCTTTAGTCTGAAAATAATTAACAACATCAATGTTGCCATAGTTACACTCACAGCTTTACTTCAGATTGTTACACAAGCACTTGTACTGGAGACTCCTTCCAATGAAATGTCTCCTTATAGAAAATAAATTCACTAATTAAAAATGTGAATTGATCAGATAAATACTAATGCACGTGCGCACACCAAATATTTAATGAAATGGATATTGACACGGTCATGTACGCACATGCATGTGCACACACATCCATAAAGGTTGGACTTGTCTTAATATTTGTTAACAGTGCCCTCTTTTATTAACATTTACACCATCACACACCTAAACACACACACGCACACACACACACACAAAGGTTGGCGAAGGCTTGCATGCTAAATGGCCCAAGTGGAGTGTCATCTGCTCTGTAGCTCGGCACGGTTGGACGCACGCTGTCTTGGACGTCCAGCTCACCTTGTTTGCCAAGAACTATGACTCATGGCCAGTTGAGAAGATCTCCCTGTTAACCTTTTTGCTTAGAAATCTAATCCGGGAAATATAATACATATGTACAGAGATAATATATGATGAAAATGTCAGGGATAAAGAAACCTAAAAATAACAAGTCCAAAACAACAAAAAGAAACGACAGCAAAGCACAATGACAAAAGCCGAATGCAGGAATGTTGGGTGAAATTAGTCCTGGGCTGGCATCACAAAGGGCTGCAGATGGAATATTGAAAGGTTACTTGGGTTACTCAGGCTCGCCTGTCTGTCACCTCTCCGCCTTCAGGGGGAACTAATCACTTCAGCCCATAATTACAGCCACAATGGAGCCCGTTAAAAAACCTGTAAGGGAAACCTGCGGCCGTTCAGATGCGGACAAGCCCTTCTTTTAATTAGACCCATCCATCTTAACCTTGTCTCTTAAAGGTGAGCTGGTGGTAACCAGGTCAAGCTATGAAAATGACACACACACACACACACACACACACGGACACACACACACACACACACACACACACACACACACACACACACACACACACACACACACACACACACACACACACGCACACTACACTTGTGTGCGTGTGCTACAGTGCAGACAGTAGCTGGCGGAACAGCCCTGGCTCTGGCTCCAGCAGGGATTTGTAGGTGAATAGATGACTTTTTTAAAGTAACAGAATCCTTGAAAGTCACAATGGGAACCTAGCTCTGCTCATATCAATGGTATGCGAACCAAAATGTAAAGAACCAAAATGTAAACATGATCACCAACCAGCTGTTGAAGTGCGTTTTGGTCAGAAGCATTGTATTGGAATGACGCCATTATACTGCTGTTCGGAATCAGTGCTTCAGTCCAGTTCTGAACATTAGAACACGTTCTACCGAGGTTATTATTTTATAATGTATTTATAATGCATAACACACTTTACATCATTATAATTGTTTATAAATGTGTATTACATTTTATGAATCAAAAAATGCTTAATAAATGGTGGTAATGTCATATTTATATTAGCAATAATCTCAATCATGTGCATTTGTAACAATAATAATTACACTATCAATACCATCATTGATATAAAGCTTTAGGAAATGAATTGTGATTAAAAAAAATAAAAAAAATTTATGTAAATGAGAAAAAATAAATGTATAACATGATGTTTCTGTTATAAGCCTTTATAATGTATTTGTCATTTAAAACAAAATCGATATACAACTGATTCAAATGCAAGGTATAAAACAATATATAATCATATAATAATATAATAATCACTAATATAAGTATTAATTTATAATTATTAACTTTAATTAAATCTAACAAATGCAATTTTTTTGACTATGAGTGTTCAAGGCAAATCAGGACTTTCGATTGTGAAGTATAACAGAACACAGATATAAGAGTAAAAACTCCTTTTATTTCTCCAAATAATCTCCTGCTACACTAATGCACTTATCCCAGTGTTTCAGTTGTGGCTCGAATGCCATCAAAGTTTTCTCAGCATGCCGGAGCCATGATCAGACTGTCTACATGATCGGCCTGCTGTACGGTCATTCTTCTGCTCATGAGACGACAAGTCCTGTTCTGACTTGAATGCCACTTGTAATATCAGATGCATGTTAATAAACTACACTCATAAATAGTAATTTATATAAATACAAGTATTATTTTTTTGTGTATTAGTTATCTTTTTGTTTGGTTCTCTCTTTGTTTATTTTAGAAATGATGTGTACAGACATGAATGTAAATTGAGATGAGATAAAATTAAAAGTAAAAAAGTTTTGGAAAGTGTACATATACATAATTTAAATAATTTACAGGACACTTAAAAAAAAAAAAACCCATCTCAGGAAGTGAAAATATCTTGATTTTTAAGTATATATTATTGTTATTATAGGATAACAAAAACAAAAACAGATTATTAAATCTATTTAAATGTTTTTTGTTGATGTCTTGGTGTTTATTTCTATAAATAAATAAATAAATAAATAAACTTATTCTTGCCCTATAAAACACCAGACACAAATTGTCAAATGTATCTAAAAAGGTTTAATATTCTAATATTTAGTTTGTTGTTATATTAAAAATTTACTACAATTTGACTAGATATTTTTTCTTGCTAATATGTTTTGCAGTGAACATTATTATAAAAATGATGAACTGAGGAAACTCCAAACCTCCACATTCCAGGTTAAAGTGTAATGGTTGTAGTTTTTAGTTCTCATTATACATTTGCGTATTTAACATTCCGTCAATGACTTGAACTGCATAATGCTGCAGATGTACTGTAGACATAGATCATTATACAGATCATAAATAAGTCACAGTGGGATGTTAACTAATAAGTGAGTGACTTTGATTCCAAAACCTAACCTGAAAACAAACTCAGTTTCAGAGGAATGATCATTGTTAGTTAAGCCACACAGTTACTTATGAATTACTTAAAGTTAAGGCATGAATCAGTGAGAAACAAGTGCAGATGATGACAGATGATCAGGCCAGTGATTAATATACTGGTGATGCTGAATGCTTGGGTGAGTGGTTGGGACAGATGAGAGGGGAAATGTTTTTACATAAACAACCAATTTTTTTTATTGTATTTTAACAAAACTATAATTAATATGCATACTGTAATGAAATTTTATATGGAAAAAACAGGGGTGGCTTAAGACTTTTTTTCCAATATAATTTAATAATTTTTACGTACGTGTCATGTCAGCATGTGCTTTTTCAGTGTGCGTACATCGGTGTGTGTAACTCGTCTTGTGTATTAGAAGTCAGTCATTCTGAAGCGGTAAAGCACATCTTCCAACAAAGCCACATACATGAGGCTTAGTGCGCAGTGATCAAAAGTATTGTTTGTTTTCACACTGCCAACTTGGGAACCTGAGTCACAGTCCTTATCCCTGTAGAGTACACACACACACACACACACACACACACACACATACATATATGTACTCCTGACTGATCAGCTCTCCAGAGATGCCTGCTTTCTGTATATGTGTGTGTGTGTGTGTGTGTGTGTGTGTGTGTGTGTGTAGTGTTTTATCGTTGCTCGTCCTGTCTGTCACCATCGTCTCTTCTCTCTCAGCTTAGCTCAGCCTGACAGTGATGTGTCTTGTCACCTTTGCAGTATCGGCGGCCTCAGATGAAAGCGGGGTGTGACGGGACAGGGCCTTCCTGTCTGCCAAAGTCACCTGCCACTCCTTTATATTCTCTCTTCACTCACATCCTTTTCTTTCCTCCCTTCCTATTTCCCTTTCTCTCTTCCTCTTTCTCTCTCTTTCGCTCTGACCCATGGTACACGCCGCGTTCTTTTTAACTCCTGCGCCTCGGCACGCTCGTATATTATTCATAAGACTGCGCCATGCACGGCAGCGTCGAGTGGCAGAAATAATAAGGTACTGAACTGGGGAGGAAGGTGACGACTCGGCAGCTAGACGGGAAATACGAGCACCCACACACACACACACACACACACACACACACACACACACACACACACACACACACACACACAGCACTTCTGTTTGTACATGGATATCTACCCGCCAGGAATCCTTGCCTTACTCTGTTTCCCTCTCTCCACCGATCCTTTTGTTTCTCCATCTCTTGCCATTCTCTACTAGGTGAGCTCAGAAGGACAAAACCATCTGAGTGGAGTTTTTTTTTTTTTTTTTAGGGGGTAATGTGTATTTGTTGTCATGGAAGACTAGGGGGAAAAAAGATCTTTACATTTTCACAGGTTTTGTTTTGCTGGAGACTGAAACGCAGCGTAGAACCTTTTCTAGATGGGACAGGTGAGAGACAGGGGAACACTGTTTTATTTTATTTATTTTTTTCTTTTTTATTTGTCATACCTTGTTTCCTGGAAGAGAAAAAGGGCCAGGGAAGAAGGAAGTGACAGGTATGCGTGTGGAATAAAGGAGTACACAACACACACGATGCAGCTGGAATATGTTGCAGAGACAGAACTGAAGAGCGTTTTATTGGTGTCTATTCGGCAAGTCTCGCCTCGTCCAGTTTTCACCTGCCACACAGTACACTGCGAATAGTTTATCTTCCTTTAGTTTTTTTTTTTGTCGTTACGACTGTCATATTGCATCTTATGAGCTACTACTGCTTCAGCTACTCTACTGCTACTATTAAATGTAGTTCTTTATGTCTAGGCTGGACGTCTTTGATTTATTTGATCTTTTTCAATGTAGCAATAGTACTACATTGTACCAGTGCAACACACATGCACATGTCACTGATCATCTAGCTTCTAAATACTTCTGATGTTTTTTTAATTGAATTGAATTTTTTATTTGAATAAGAATTGTCAACATAGTGGCAATCTATTACAGGGATATATATATATATATATATACAGTGGTGTGAAAAACTATTTGCCCCCCTCCTGATTTCTTATTCTTTTGCATGTTTGTCACACAAAATGTTTCTGATCATCAAACACATTTAACTATTAACAAAGATAACACAAGTAAACACAAAATGCAGTTTTTAAATGAGGGGTTTTATTATTTAGGGAGAAAAGAAATCCAAACCTACATGGCCCTGTGTGAAAAAGTAATTGCCCCCTGAACCTAATAACTGGTTGGGCCACCCTTAGCAGCAATAACTGCAATCAAGCGTTTGCGATAACTTGCAACGAGTCTTTTACAGCGCTCTGGAGGAATTTTGGCCTACTCATCTTTGCAGAATTGTTGTAATTCAGCTTTATTTGAGGGTTTTCTAGCATGAACCACCTTTTTAAGGTCATGCCACAACATCTCAATAGGATTCAGGTCAGGACTTTGACTAGGCCACTCCAAAGTCTTCATTTTGTTTTTCTTCAGCCATTCAGAGGTGGATTTGCTGGTGTGTTTTGGGTCATTGTCCTGCTGCAGCACCAAGATCGCTTCAGCTTGAGTTGACGAACAGATGGCCGGACATTCTCCTTCAGGATTTTTTGGTAGACAGTAGAATTCATGGTTCCATCTATCACAGCAAGCCTTCCAGGTCCTGAAGCAGCAAAACAACCCCAGACCACCACACTACCACCACCATATTTTACTGTTGGTATGATGTTCTTTTTCTGAAATGCTGTGTTACTTTTACGCCAGATGTAATGGGACACGCACCTTCCAAAAAGTTCAACTTTTGTCTCGTCTGTCCACAAGGTATTTTCCCAAAAGTCTTGGCAATCATTGAGATGTTTTTTTTTTATAGCAAAATTGAGACGAGCCTTAATGTTCTTTTTGCTTAAAAGTGGTTTGCGCCTTGGAAATCTGCCATGCAGGCCGTTTTTGCCCAGTCTCTTTCTTATGGTGGAGTCGTGAACACTGACCTTAATTGAGGCAAGTGAGGCCTGCAGTTCTTTAGATGTTGTCCTGGGGTCTTTTGTGGCCTCTCGGATGAGTTGTCCCTGCGCTCTTGGGGTAATTTTGGTCGGCCGGCCACTCCTGGGAAGGTTCACCACTGTTCCATGTTTTTGCCATTTGTGGATAATGGCTCTCACTGTGGTTCGCTGGAGTCCCAAAGCTTTAGAAATGGCTTTATAATCTTTACCAGACTGATAGATCTCAATTACTTTTGTTCTCATTTGTTCCTGAATTTCTTTGGATCTTGGCATGATGTCTAGCTTTTGGGGTGCTTTTGGTCTACATCTCTGGGTCAGGTAGCTCCTATTTAAGTGATTTCTTGATTGAAACAGGTGTGGCAGTAATCAGGCCTGGGGGTGACTACAGAAATTGAACTCAGGTGTGATAAACCACAGTTAAGTTATTTTTTTAACAAGGGGGGCAATCACTTTTTCACACAGGGCCATGTAGATTTGGAGTTTTTTTTCTCCCTTAATAACGTAAACCTGTGGCTCTTAGTATTAGGAAAATACAACTTCATACAAACAGTAACCGCTACCCTTTTTTCTCTGCGCCATAATGTATTTTACATAAATGAAGCCCAAACAAACATGTTGTCACAATAAGTACACCCCCTCACCCCCATACCACTTCCTCAGGATTTAAGTGAGTAAGTTGCAGTCAGGTGATTCAAATCATCAGCCCCCTGATTAATTGATCATCAACAAGTTTGCAGACACATATGAAATCTAAAGTTTTGGCAGTTTGATAGTCTGGAGCATTCAGGTGTGTGTTAACACAATGCCAAGAGGGAAAGACATAAACAATGGTCTTAGAGAAACAATTGTCGCTACACATTAATCTGGAAAGTGTCATAAAACCATTGAGAAACATGTAAAATGTTAACGCCTATAAAAGCGCAATTAGAAAGTATGATTTATGATAAAGTATGATTTGCTTGGAAGAATTGACAGGAGAAATCTGCAAAACTGCTTCTGAACAATTTGCTTCTGGAACGATATCTTATGGATATTTGGTATGGCCTTAATGCCAAACAACATTTCAGCAGAAATACCTCATATCTTTATATTAAGCTTTATTAATGATGGATGGATGGATGGATGGATATTGTATAATAAGTATAAAAAATTATTATTATTATTATTATTATTTTTACAGAACATTGGTTAGGAAATACTGCAGACAATCAGGAACACATAAGTACTGAGAATGATTAATGTTAATTATATTGACTTGGTGGTGATTATTACTGTTAATATTACTGGACATATTACTGTATTTTTCCCTAAAAAATCTGTCCATATGCATGGACCATGTACATGAAAGAGTTTTATATTTTATATTAAGGCAAAATAATTGTATTTTGTACCAGTTTGTCAATTGTGTGATGAAGAGGTTAAAGGGGGGGGGGGGGTGTCAGGTTTAATCTCCCAGAAGTCCCTGCTGAGGCACTGAGAGGATGGTGGGTGGTGGGGAGGTCACTAAGTCTGACCACGATGTATGTGTGTGTGCATGTACTCCACCACCTGTCCAATCAGTTTGGCCCATTGAATGAAAACAAGAGAGAGAGAGAGAGAGAGAGAGAGAGAGAGAAGTATGAACTAGACAAGCATTAACCCATCAATAAAACCTTCTCACCACCACTTAACATGAGCTATTGATCCAACACACACACACACACACACACACACACGCACACAGGTAGCGCCACTCGAGTGTGTGTCCATTTCCTATCGATTATCTCCAGTCTATTTTTATTGATCCTCACAGCCTCTTGAGCCTCACCAGGGAGCGCTTTAAACACTCATTTGAAATTATAATCCAGCAGAGTAAATGTCATAATTGCCCCTGTGGCCTTCCACTCTCTTCCACATGCATTAGTCAATTCTGACCTCTTACTGTTCGCCATCGCTGATGCTCTAATTACCAAAATACAGCCACTTCTGTAGGTGATGGCATTTATATGAGCAATGAGATGAGCATGTTATTAAATAATGATGAGACACATAATAAAGGTCTATTGAAAAGGACGCATGTTCGGATGGATGTAAAGATTCCAATGGATGTAAGGATCAGGGCTGTGGTGAGAACCTACAGTATGCCAGGATTGGCATATTGCTATTGATAATATGCTTTTGATATGCCATCATTTTATGATGATGAAGTTCATGAAGCTGAATTTTGTTGTAACAAAAAATATTTTATTATAATGTGAGATCAATTTAATATTTTAGATATCTCTGGTCTTCCCATGCTTGGTGGGTTTTCTCTGGGTACTCCAGTTTCCTCCCACAGTCCAAAGACATGCAGATTAGGCTAACTGGTGTTCCATAGTATGTAAATAAATGTGTGAGTGCGTATACAGGATGTGTGTGTGCCTTGCAAAGGATTGGCACCCTGTCCAGAGTGTACCCCGCTTCGTGCCCTAAGTCTCCCGGGATAGGAGGCTCCAGGCCCCCGCAACCCTGCTGGATAAAGCAGTAGAGACGATGAGTGAGTGAGTGAGTGAGGTCTCTTTTGTTTCATCAAGATGTATGCATAAGCATCTATTACTCCAGAACAAAGTTTTTTTTTTTTTTTTTGCCATTCATATGGCAACATTATGACAACAAAACACCATTGGTTGTATTAGGTTGTTTATGAAATGTTGAATAATTTGCTTTGAAAAAAAGACATTGGACTAACATTGACTACATGACATCAGGATAACATTAAGATTATCAAGGTTGCAAATATGATATCAAAACGACATTTATATGGCGGCATGGTGGCATAACGATTAGCACAGTCTCCTTGCAGGGTCGAGGGTTCGATTATATGTAAAGTTTATAGAGTTTATAGTGTAGAGTTTGCATTTCTCTGGTTTCCTCCAGGTGCTCTGGTTTCCTCCCAAGACATCCTTGAATTGTTCACACATAACAACTAAACACGGTAGTGATAAAGCTGACAGCAAGCCCTCGATTCAATAGGGACCCCTAGTGCCACTAGGGCGGCACCGGTTCCTCCACAACACCTCTGAAGGTGTGCTGTAGTGTCTGGCACCAAAACATTAGTGGCCTGTACTTTGGGTGCTGTGGGTTACAGGATGCGTCCTTCATCCTTCATGTGTGTGGGCAGCACATGAACAACTCTTTGCCTGCTAAGCACCATAGGATAGGATGTTCAAATTCAACAGTGGGTTTTCAGTGCGATCCGACCGGACAGGCTGGACTTTGATCCTTGCAGGCATAAATGATCCTTGGGTGTCCATGATTAATTTTACCTTCCTTTTTTTTAATGTCATGTCAGGGAATTGTCTCTAAACACCCAACTGAGTGCATTTCCTAGAAAATCAGAAGGCAGAGCCTGGAAACAGGTAGGAAAACATATCCCTTTTTCATCTGTTTTCCAATCCGCATAACAGATAAAGAAAAACAAATGCAAAAAAAACCTTTTATAATAGCAGTTTTTTTTATTATGTGCATACTTTGGGGGATTTATTTACAACTAGATGTACCTGCAACTTCATTCGTGTGGAATTTTATCGCACACTCATAAGCGTGTTTTTAAAAATGTACAACGCCATCTGTTGAATTTTGGAATGAACTAAAATTTTTTCGTGTTAACATGACGTGCTCGGAATGAAGGTGTGAGATCGCGTTTATTAAGTAGATTTCAATAGCACACTTATAAGCGCGTATTAAAACATGTATAAAGCCATCTGTTTAATTTTGAGAGGAAATAATGATTTTTTTCAAGGTTGATTTTTTTATCATATAAGGGCGTTTACCATTTAAAATTTCAAAGTAGCATATCTTCTCTTCTCGTGGGCCGATTGCGATGAAAAAAAAAAGCCTATATGTTACCTCGAGCTCGGCCAAGCACATATGTGAAAACGTTAGTTTTCAGTGTTCAGTAGATTTTATGTGATGCGTGCACAAACAAACAGACAAACAGACAAACAAAACTTAAAAAAACATCTTGATGCTTTCTATTACTCATCTTATGTCCACCCAAATTGTCTTTTTTTCACAAATATATTCAATGTACAGACATGCCATTACAGTTTTATTACATGTATAGAGGACATCCTCAGTCTCCATCAAATTTGCTTTAAATATAAAAAACATTACCATCCTGGAGGTTTTAAAAACAGACTCAGGATAGAACATTGTGTTATGGACAGTTTGAACAGATCTGCACTTGTGCTTTAGCATTTCTTCTAAACCAGCTCAGAAATGTCACTTGTTGAGGAGGCAATATAATGTGAAATGTTTAACACACATGCTGCTCTAACTCTCCCAGTGGTCTGATTCAAAACACATATCTGTCCTCTCTCATTTGTGTCTATTTTAGGCAAATATAATGGCGACTTCTGAGCTTAGTATGGGCTTACAGAAGCCTCTAACACCGAGTTTATAAAAAAAATTTAATTAGCAAATTTCAAGAACAGGGGATGTGATATCCATGATATTGTCATAATACATGTCAATGAAAATGTTTACAAAAGTGAATTTCTATAACAGGTCTCATTTAAATGTAACTACATAAAATACATAAAAGTGATATACAGCAATAATAATGTAATGATTGGTAAATTACTGAGGAATTAGAGGGATAAAATATTTCAGGACATGTGCAAATTGGAAGGATTACTTTTAGGGTGGTAACAGTAACTCCACCTCATCACACCACCCTGACATCAATTATTGGCCTACAACAGGACAGCACATCCTGTTATACTTTATATCTTACAAAACTTATTCCACAGCAGTGTGCAATATACATGTGTACATTTAACTTTATGTCATGTCCATGACAATTAATTTTTATAACTGATTTTTGTTATATAATTTTGTGATCATGTCATTTCTGAACAAGAGCAAACTCTCACTGACTGTAAGGTGGATTGTAGCATTTGTATATGTTTCATAGCCTTTTTGGTGACTTGTGCCTGGAAACAGGTATGAAAACATTTCCATGTTTCTTCTATTTTCCAAGCTGCGTTAAAGATGTAGAAAAACAAATGGGAAAAAAAAGTTTTACAGTAACTTATCTATTATGTGTATATTTTGGGAAATTTCTTACAATTAGCAATTACAGTAGATGTGGCCACTACTGTAATTTTGTGAAGTTCAAAATTACAACACATTTCTTACTTACATCATAATCTTAAGTACATCAGACCATTTTATAGGTAATAAATATCAAATATGGATGTTGTCTTTAAGATATGTGACATTATTGGGCAATGTGACCAAGGACGTTGAGAATATTACAATAATTGTAATAATAGTACAATTTAATGCACTCTTCTTCCAAAGAAGAAAAGATTTGAAATGTAGGTTAGGCATTAAAATTACTTCTAATTTACATAGAGTGCTGCATGTTGTTATGGTAACGCAAAGACTGATTGACACCCCATGGTATATGTGGTGTAATTAAACACTTTCATTATAATTAATTATCGATAACATTTGAGGGTTTTCTTATCACTGCTGCAGATATTTTAAATGTATGCTTATAATTATGTAAAAACAGACTAATAACAGTAATTAATTAACAATTATTGAAAAAATGACAACTTCTTAACATTTTTGCTTGCAAAATGTTTATGAGTACTGATAACAATGCCGTCACACCATACCGATAGAATTATATACATTTTAGCTTTTACTAAAATAGATTTCATTTGACTACAGAAGATATACTGTATATACTGTATATCATTAAACTAATTTTTTTTTTTTTTTTGGGGGGGGGGGGGGGGGTTTGTCTGTCCAAATGAAAGCCAGCACACTGAGTGATAAGATGAGATTCCCACTCCGGAAATATATCAGTGGCAGTTACTGGGGCCATCTGGGGTCAAGTTGCTAGGTTGACGCCCAATTGTCAAACATAATTTGGGAACATCAATTAACCTACCCTGTATGTCTTTGGACAGTGGTAGGAGACCGGAGCTTGTGGAGGAAACCCACCAAGCACGTGGAGAACATGTAAACTCTATGCACACAGACCGCGAGGCAGGAATCGAACCCGTACCCTGGAGGTGCGAGGCCACAGTGCTGACAATTAAGCCAACTGGTCCACCATAATCATTCAATAATAACTTTGTGTAGGGTTATTTCTATTGTAGCACCTGGATTATGAAGGGTTTATGTAGGCTGATGCATTTTTTGCAGTGCAAGCTCGCCCTTAAGTAAAGTGTTATAAAAGTTTCTCTAAAACACTAAAACGTCTTAATTATGATTTATTGTGAACACAGAACTGGAAATAGAAATAATAACTATAAGATGTAAGTTGTAGCAAGTGTGTGTGTCTGTGTGTTGTTGTTGTTGTTGTTTCTCTTGTTACTTTGAATCAGTGGCGTGAAACCTCATAGTATCTGTTTTTTCCGTATGTACATTCGCCTGCTGTCTGCAGTTTGTGCGTTTGTGTTTGCACATTTATAACAATGTTGATGCGCTCAGGCGACGACACGGGTTTTGACTTGAAGACGTGCTGAGGTTTTGATAATCGACCGTATTAGAGAATAAACGTCTTTCATACAGATACCGTTTGGTACGCGACCTGCACTGGAGGCAACAAAACATGATTATTATGGGTTATATTCCTACCAAATTGCAGTACAGAACATGCTGACATCACCCACACAGCGCTGTGACAACAGAGAGAAAACTCCCAGAGGTGACAAAGAGAGAGCGGGGGAAAAGAAAAGACAAAAAAGAACACTCTGTTCTTCTCACCAACTCCAAACACACACACACACACACACACACACACAGACCTGAAGCGCAACGTGTGCTTGCCATTTTGGTTGTAATTTGACAGCACCTCTGTAATGCCCTATTCCAAATCACAGGTGTTCAACGAGAACACTCAATGCAGTCAATAGGCAAATGTGAGAAAGTGAAGAAAAAAGCAACAACAACAACGACAAAAAAAAAACCATGAATAAACCAATCAGTAGTTGCAGTCGTCAGGGGAAAGTAGGAAGACGTTGTGAAAATTGCAACAGCAAGATTGAAAATGCGCTTTCTAATGCATCAATAATGAAACATTCGGAGATAAAGGTTTTTTTGCTAAGCACAAGGTTTCCGACAAAACACAATCTTTAAGATTTAAAGAGAGTTTTGTTTCATTTTTGTGAGCATATCGGTAGAAGGATGCTGAGGTTGAAACTGCCAGGCAGGAGGTCTAGAGGAAGACCAAAGAGGAGATTTATGGATGCAGTGAGAGAGGACATGAAGTTAGTTGGTGTGAGAGAAGAGGATGCAGAGGATAGGGTTAGATGGAGGCAGATGATTCGCTGTGGCGACCCCTGAAAGGGAACAGCCGAAAGACAAAGAAGATTTGCTTCATTTTTGTCCAAATTAAATTTGCTTTTGCTTTGAGTCAGAACTCTGAGTTACATCTCACACGCACGCACGCACGCACACACACACCCTGGTGAAATTAGAACAGCAGTTCCTAAGAGCAAACAGGCAGTTTTTATAGATGAAGCTTGAAACCTCTCCGTTACTAATTACCAGACCGGAGCCTTTTTCATTAAGTTAAAATTTTGCCACAACCAAGATAATTAGCCGTTCAATATGTATATGCGATGTTAGTGTGTTTTCAGATCATTCTTATACATTCTTATAAAAGTCTTATAATTTTCAAGTCTTATTTGAAAAAAAATAAAAAATTACATAAAATATTTTATGGGTCCAAGTAGAGTTATACCAGGATGGGAGGACAGGATGGGGATAACCATGATATGAGCACTGAGTAAGTTTTAAGACTATTACTTCATGATAACAGTGACTACTATTATTACTAATAGTTATTATTAAAATAGTTGATGCTAGTTGAGACTATTGATATTACTACTGCTACTACTAAGATGACTATGACAATGATGACGACTCCCAGTGCCATAACAAGAAAAACAGGAATGATGATGACTACTAATGACACTAATACAGTAGTAGTAATAATTAAGTTTAAAATAATTCTGATTATTATTAGAAAAACACTGCTACAACTATTGCTTTTCTACTACCATTATTATACTACTATTGCCAATTTAATTTCATTTGTAATAATGAATAAATTTGAAAAAATTACGACTATTAATAAATATAATCCTGATACTAGTATTACTTGATATATTATTACTATATTCATGCCAATGTTAATAATAATAATAATAATAATAATAATACTCGGCACGGTGGTGTAGTGGTTAGCACTGTCGCCTTGCACCTCCAGGGTCTGGGTTCGATTCCCCGGCCAGGCTCGATTCCCGTCTCTGTGTGCATGGAGTTTGCATGTTCTCCCCGTGCTTGGTGGGTTTCCTCCGGGTACTCCGGTTTCCTCCCACTGTCCAAAGACATGCAGATTAGGCTAATTGGCGTTCCTAAATTGCCCGTAGTGTGTGATTGGGTGTGTGAGTGTGTGTATGTGTGTGTGTGCTCTGCGATGGATTGGCACCCTGTCCAGGGTGTACCCCGCCTAGTGCCCGAAGTCTCCTGGGATAGGCTCCAGGTCCCCCGCGACCCTGAACACAGGATTAAGCGGTATAGAAAATGAATGAATGAATGAATGAATGAATAATAATAATAATAATAATAATAATAATTAAAACACTGTCTGATCAAGAAAAAAGTCAGAAACTATAAGAGACCTCAGAACCACTCTTTCACAAATTCAGTGAAAACACAGAACTGGAAATAGAAATAATGGAATAGAAACAATAGAATATGGATGTACCATCAGGGAAGAAAAATTCCCTAGATGTGATAACCTGGTGGCTCAGGTCGTTAGCTCACTTTATTTTATTTCCACCTAACATTGCTAAGTCTAGACCTGAGCAACTGAAGCAACCCCAGATCACAACAATTCCTCCAGAGGCTTGTACAGTGGACACTATGCATCGCTTCCCTTCTTACCCTGATGCACCCATCGCTCTGAAATAGGCTCAATCAGGACACATCAGACCACATGAACATTTTCCTATTGTTCCCAAGTCTGTCTGCTCTCTAGAAAACTGGTTCTGATGAGTCTCACTAACAAGCCGTTTTCTTATGGACAAAGCTGTTAAGTCACAATGCTGTGAGTTCTCATCGCACTGTGTGTATGGAAATGGTTTTACTTTCACTATTAAACATAGCTTAGATTTTTTTAATGAAGCAACTGCGTCTTTAGGTAATCTCAATTTGGTATTCTTTCAACAATAATATTTTTTATTTTGATTATTTTACACGAAGATGTTTTGATGTTTTAAACAATTTCAAGTCAAATCTCAGTAATTGCAGGTCTCTTCAATTGTTTTTGATGCAGGCCAATAATTTGACCCTTTTGGAATGGTGACTTCTTTTAAGCCAGAATGTGTAATATTACCACAAGAACAAGAACAACAAGGAAAACTCCTTTGAAGCCATAGCAACACTTCCATCCATTTTGTTATACACTTACAAAAGTATAACAGGCATGTTGGCATTTTTTTATTTTTTTATTTTTTTTTGCAAGTGTGATTCTGTATTTAGTTCAACAGGTGAGGGAATTCCGGAACAGGCAGGAGTATCCAATAAAATTCCCGTCTGTTTTTCCCTCCCCGTTCCCTAATCAGCACCAGACCCCGGCGTGTTTCAGACCCTGCCCTCATAATACCTCTTCAAATAATACGTATTTAGCTTGGATTTACGCAAAGCTGCCGAAGCCATAAACCTCTTCAAAGTGCGGTGTAGCCTTTCATTAGGGATCCCCACGATGCCAAGGCTGCTATCTGGTCTTCATTAAAGATAATCACTGCGTGTTTTACCTGTTGGCTTTATTGTAACAGGGGCTGTAAAAACAGATCCACGTCTCAGGTTTTCTTGTTAACACGAGCAAACAAACCGGGAGCGTTTTCTGTTTTTAGATCTTGGAAGAAGGCTACTTTGTGGTATGTGTGTGGTTGTGAGTGTGTGTGAGTGTATGTGTGTGTGTGTGTGTGTGTGATTTCAGATTTGGATGTAGGTGAATCTGCTTTAAAAAAAAAAGGAAAAAAAGGTTTTACTTGAAAATGAAAAACTAAAATAAAAATGTGGTGTGTGATGTAAAAGCAAAACTGTGAGATTGTTTGTAAGGGTCAGGATGCAGATTGTGACACTGACCACAGCCCATCACCCTGACAGAGAGGTCAAGTATTTGACCTTGCTGGCTTTTGACCCCTAGCTGATTGAAGTGACAGCCTATCTTAGTTGCTGGCATGGTTGAAATGACATTGACGTGTGTGTTTAAGTGTGTGTGTGTGTGTGTGTGTGTGTGTGTGTGTGTGCATCTGCAGGCTTGTGGTTGGAGCAGCCCTCCACTTTTTGGCTGCAGGTCTTGTACTGTAAGTGGTAGACGCCAGGCAGTGAACTTGAGCTCTGTGCTGCTACGTTGAGTGAGAGAAGTCATATATCTTAAGACTATTTTTCATTTGTGTTTTGTTGTTTTTTTCAATCTTGCCGCAATTATTATGCAACATGAGACCACAATAAAAAAAATACAATAATGTAACGCATATAAACGTAAGCCCACTTTTACTACATATACAAATGTTTTTATATATGTGTGTAATACGAGTAAAAAAACTTAAAAGACGGGTGATGTGGTTGTGAATTATATTTATGACCGGCTGCTGCAGTTTGCTTGTGTGTCTTTGATACTACACCACATTTCTCAATAGTCATTAAGCAAAGGTTTACTTTGCCCCTCCACCATGGATTAATGTAATAGCCTGTCTACATTTCCACCTTGTTTGTCGTCCAAGGTCAAGCATTCTCCCTCTCTCTTTTTCTTACTCTCTCAGCATTCTCAAATGTTGAGTGTCGCTCAGCGCGACCTCTTTGCTAATCCCCTCACAGACCAGCCCTGATATTCAGTCCTCTTGAGGCAGTGGGACTTGAAACTGGACACTCCAGCCAGATACAGATAGGCTCTCCGATAACGGACCAAGGCCAAGCTTCAACGTATGGGACTGGACTCTGGAATTCAGCATATACATCATCATAAAGCTATTAGTAGCTAGAGTCAGCATTTTTCATAGGGTCTGAAGCAAAAGGCAGATATGCCCTGGTTAAACTGCAATGGAATAAAACTAGTAATTATTTGTGGGGCACAATGGAAGGTAAAGCCAATTAATTATGGTAAATATGCATCAATCAAATAATATACATTCAGTATTCACCTTAGAGCTGTAATCGGGCCTTCAAGGTTTGGCCCGACTGGGCCCGACCCCGACAGATTTTGGCCCGAGCCCGACAAGTAAATTTTTGATTGACAGCCTTTTAAAAGCCCGAACCCATACCTAAAACCGCCACTGTTTATTTATGACTAACGTATAGGCTACAGGCATCTTGGAAGTTGGCACAAAAAATAAAAAACCTCCTCAGCATCCATTTTCGCATTTCTCTCGCGCTAATCAAAACGCATCACATGACCGCTCATTTACCGCGCAAGCCCAAGCCCGGCCCGAGCCCGTGTAAAATTAAATTAATTAAGCCCGAACCCGACCGAACCCCTCGGGTCCCATCGGGTTCGGGCAAAGATCTTCAGCTCTAATTCAGCTGACTATAACAGTATGTGAAGATCCATAAATCCAGGATAAAAAAAAAAGACAAAAACAAATAACTGGGAGAACCTTCAAAACTCAGAGAAAGCCACAGATAACAAACCAGTAATAAAAAGATTCAAGACAAAGAACTAAAGAGCGTCCCAAGTTTAAATAAAAAACATAATTAGATTTCAAACAAGAACACCTGAATCCGATACCAAAACTAGGAAGCACAAAAATATGTGAACAGAACATAAAAGTTTCTCCAAGTGCCACAGAACCCTGAAAAATCCCACTTAAAACCCAACCAAAGGATGGTCCAGAACAACCCTCACAAAACCCTTGGTCAGGTCCTGCAACACTTAGTGTGTTTTTATGAGATTGTGTTCACCTGACTAAAAAAAAAAAAGGGTTTTAAATAAATGGAAACATGTTAGTCTGACTAAAATCGTACTAAATTAAACTTCACACCCACATAACCCATAACTACAGCACAGTTGGGAGTCGAGCTACCCCTACACATATAGCCACAAGAATAAAAAGTAAGTAGTACAGCATGTACAAAATGTCTAATGCTGTAAAGTTGTCCATGGTTTCGCTGTGCAACATACCAGTTTGCCGCTAGCTAACCTGTTTGATGATTGTTTTGTTCCATTATGTAGGGTAATAGGTCATCCTTTACTAAGTAGTTACTAGAGTTGAGCTATAACCGTAGCTATAACCACTGCTCGACTTAAATGTGCATTTAAACATACTGACTAAAGCTGTAGTACAGAACAAGAGGGCTTGGTGGGGGCTTGGAGTGCAGTCTTTAAAAAGGCTTTACATAGTGACTGGATCGCAATCTTGCATGAGTGTTGGGCTGGGACATGAACTACATGAGTACTGGGGTCAGGACTAGAGGGATTGGAACTTTACATTATCTATTAACATTGGCACTTCTCAGATGCCACTTGATTCAGATTTCACATTTCGCCGAGCATGATACAAGTCAAACAGGAAAGGGCACACATAACTACAGCACAGGGTCCAGAAAAAATAAATAAATAAAACTTGACCTTACTGAGACTGGAGGTCTCATTTTCAACCTGCCTGAGGCTGGAACAGCAGAATGCCCCATTGATCTATAGTATGTCTAACTGTATGGCACTGCTGGATGGCATATAGTTGTTGCTCTGGCCCTTAGTTACTGCATGGTACAGGGATTCATCTCAACCTCACTGGTCTCGCTATGCCCGATAATATGAACTGTTCTCTTTGCCTAGCGAACTGTGCCACCACTTAAGTGATCTATATTCATGTTTTTTTTTTCTGACCACACTCCTTTTACAAAATTTAAGGCTCTGAACTATCCTTGGACAGTTCTTACTTCTAATATCCTTAGTTGTTTTCTTCGCATGATGCAGGTCAATATTTTCTTCCCTTTTATGATTTTATTTTTGCTAAACAGTATGGTATAAATCCACATAAATGTATACAACACTATTTAAATATAAAGGTAATATTAGTCAAGAATAACAGCTTTAGTCTACCAGTATTTGTTTTTTATGATTATTTTTAACATTACTGCTCTGGGAATACATAATGAAGTTATTTGGATGTTTTAATAGTGAGAAAACATTTACAATTACATTTCAGACTAAAGTTACTTGTTATAATGTTATAGTTTAACCTTGTTAGCCAGGGTGAGCTTGTAATAAGGGGTGGAGAACAGGTCACATCCTTCCCACCCTTCATTCTTATCAGCAGCAAGGTGTTCAATTATGTGTAATTGGGTCTCACATTGTATGTTCTCTACTGTAGACAAAACAAGAAAGAAAATGGCTGGGAAATGTTAAGTGCTCCATACAAGGGTGTGGCTTTCCTTGAATCTACAAAGAAGCCCAAAGAGGCATTCACCTGTCAAAAACCTCCATACCACAGCACTGCTCAAACACAAAGAGATCACAAACACTGACACTGCTTAATGAAAGAGAGAGAGAGAGAAGGAGAGAGAGAAGGAGAGAGAGACAGAGAGAGAGAAGGAGAGAGAGAGAGAGAGAGAGATTGTCTGTTTCTTAACTTCAGAGAAATGTCAATTGCTCATTAGCACCTCAGGGCAAACAAGACAAGAGAAAATGATTGATTTTGCTGTTAGGCAATGTAAGACAAGGCAACAAATAGTCCTCCTGTCAAACAACTTAATAAATGGCTCAGATAAATGTAGCAAAACAGAATGCAAATGCATCTGGAATCTCCAGCTGTCAATACACGGCCCCAAATAACACCTGACTTACACTTGCTCAGATTCACATTGCTGATGCATTTGGTTTGACTAATATTTGTGTGATTTAACTACAGCATTCACATAGCTTTATTGTCATGTAATTGAAGATCAAAGTAAAACGTCACATATTGTTATTTTATAGTACGCAGTTTCATTAAATATAAGGATGTTAATCATTTTACCTTTAAATCATTAAGGTTTTACACAAAAGTCTGATTTAGTCCATTTTTTATTTTTTTATACAGTACATGTGGAGTTTTATGTATCAGTAATGTACAGTAACACAGCTGTAGTTGTTTTGTGTTTATACTGAATCAGATTTTAAATAAATATATAAAGAATTATTTTAGAATATTGTACAACGTTGTTTATAATAAAATGTTATTCATAAAAAAATCATATTCATTAATAAAAAAGGAAAAGAGTTGATAAACAATGATAATCATCATCAGTGGCTTAGTGGGTAGAACTGTCACCTTGCACTTCCAGGGCTGGGTTATCTCTGTGCTTTGTGGGTCCTCCCACAGTCCAAACACATGCACATTAGGTTAACTGGCATTCCCAAATTCCCAATAGTGTATGAACAAACATTTAAGTGTGTGGTGTGTATGTATGTGTGCGTGCCCTGTCCAGGGTGTACCACACCTACAGGGATAGGCTCCAGGCCCCATGTGATGCTGTATAAAGCATAAAGCAATATAGACAATGAGTGAGATTGAGTGAGTAAACAGACATAGTCAAAATAATATTTTTGGAATGAATTATAAGGCAAAATAATAATAATAATAATAATAATAATAATAATAAACCAACAAACTTATATCTATCTATGAAGTACACAGAACAACTGTCATGTACAGTATGTCATGCATGTAATATAAACACATCACATTAATAATCAACTTTGTTAATAGAAATGTCATTAATTGTAAACAATAATACAATAATAAACAATAAATAATCGTCATCAGTGGCTTAGTGGTTAGCACTATCACCATGAAACTCCAGGGCCTAGCTTGCGACTGGCACTAAGGATCCAGTGGCTGGATATTTTTTTATGGGCACTGGCCTTGTCAAAGGGCCCAAGAATGGCAAGCCATCAGTGGCAGGGCTCAAACACTCATCCCTCTGTACAGTAACACAGAGCTTTAACTTGATGTGCTACCACTGTCCACCTGTGTAAAAGTACTCCTTGCCTGAATTCTCTGGAGCTTTACTGAAGTGAGAAACACTGTAATCGCAGAAGATGCTGCCTTTGATGTTGTGATAACATCAAAAAAACAATCCACAATTTGATTTGACGAGTTTAAATGACATTGAATGATTTACTTTATTTCCATCCTCTTCAAACCATATGGTACGCCATTGAGGGAGCCATCATCATGCAAGAGGCCACTCTAATCAGAACAGGGTAAATGATAAGTGATCAGTCTGGGGAACTTTATATTGCACTGCAATGACTCAATCACTCTCAGTATGCACTTACGCCAGTAGTCTATCTCAGCAATGAGATCCAGTAGAACAGTATTTTATGAGGCAAGGTAGCAACAGTACATTAGAGACCCTTTTACATTTATCTGGCTCATGTCAGGCAGACAAATAGAGTCTGATGTTTTTAGTCAATTTGCTCTAGTCCACTTCAGTGGCACCTCTGGCCTGGCAGCCACCTTAATAGCTAGCTTTAGGCCCATAATTTCGCTTTCACCGCCCAGGATAATTTAGTTGTGGCAGCCATCTCTACAGCCATTACATTACATTACATTACATTTATTCATTTGGCAGACGCTTTTATCGAAAGTACAATCCAAGCATGCGGTTATGACAAGAGCTGACTTTGTTGCAAGTGCTAAGTCTAGGGTTCCATGACAGGGATAATGCAAAAGAGTTGTAGAACACTTAGCCCGTAAATTCAGGGAGTGCAATTCGAGGATACATAAGAGGACAAAACGTGACACTGCCGTGCAGATAGAGCATTAGAGTTAGATAGAATGAGTGTTAACGTAGGAGCAGTGGCTTGAGGAGACGAATTCATATACTGTACAGTATGTAGTTCATTACATCATTTGGGGCTTTTCAGACGATTCACATTAGCTATATTTGCCTATTTATAAAGCAAAGTGTTTTCGGGCTAAATGAGCAAATGTATATTGGTACTGTTGCAGGATTCTTTAAAAATTGGAAACTGCAAATGTTTAATGCTCTAAATACAGAAATATCTTCACCCTTGGGGACTATCTGTTTCCGCTCATTTACAACAAGGCACAATTTAGAGTGACCAGACTACCAGCCAACATTTTTTCCACAAAGTGGGAGGAAACCAAGGACTTCAGAGGAAACCCACATGGTTGTAGAAACAAAATGCAAAACTCCACACAATGGGTTCCCAGACATGATCTTGTAAATTAGATTTATAAGATCATGTCTTTAGATTTAGTAAATAATTTTTTAAAAACATGAATACACTGATCATCCACAAGATTAACAGGTGAATATAAGTGAACGGAATAACATTGATTATTGATTGTACACTAGGAAACTGGTGACATGATCATGGTCACCCAAGACTCACCCATGCCAGCACTGGAGGACATGCCAGCCAGTTCGTTCCAATCTCACAGAAAAGCTAATGTGACAGGAAAAGAAGTCAGTGGTGGCCATTACAGAACGTTATCAGAACACTGAGTTCACCACAGCCTGCCTCGGATGGGGCTTAGCAGGCTTAGCAGGTTAACAAGGACAACCCTTGTGCGTAATGGTTTGCATTTTAATTATATGCCTCATCAGTGTATGTCAGTGGTTAAATACCTTGTCTTCCTGATAGGATGAAGCATTAAACATAAATAAAGACCCAGGTTGCCAATACTTTAATGTATTGAATAGAAAAGCTATTTTAAACAAGTGCCAATGGGCCTCCTTTATGAAGTTGAGTATGAATGCATTTATGAATAACTAAAATAATATAACAAAGCAAAGAAAATCCAGTAAAATTGGGGGAAAAATATTCTGTGCATGCTTCTTAGTGAGGGCAAATTTACCCATTCAAAGACTATCTAATGTAAACCTCGACTTGATTGACTTCAAATTATATAGTTTGCATGGATTACTGCACTTTTATATAAGAAATATACTGTTACATTATTCTTAGTTACATTTTTATTATGTTTACTCATGCTGTACAGTAAGTATCTGTTATAGAATTTTGACAAGAGAAATAGTATCACATAACAGGAGGATGGGTGTGATTGTCTCAGCAACAAACACCTCGGCTGAATATTCAGCTCAAGCTTATTGTTTTGATATTGCATAGAATTGTATATTTTTAATAGGAATTTTTATTGAAATTAATACAATTCAGGTAAAAACTGTCCAACACATTTTTAAACCTTGGAAGGATAGTGATGAAATATCATCTGGATGGGATGAAACAGCTGTGTGTCCATAAGAAAACCACTTGTTCTGAGACTAATCAGAAAAAAAAGGCTTCAATTTGTTAGGGGGTAAAAAAGGTCATGTGGTCTCATGAGTCCATATTCAGCCTATTCCAGAGTGATGGGTGTGTCAGGGTAAAAAGGGAAGCACATGTAGGGATGCACCCATCATGCATAGTGTCCACTGTAAAAGCCTCTGGAGACAGTGTTATGATCTATACGGCCAAAGATCATAAGGTTGCTTCAGTTGGTCAGGTCTAGACTCAGCAACGTTATGTGGCAATAAAATGAAGTCAGTTGATGACCTGAACGAACTGAATGACCAGTTTATCACATTTGTGGTGATGGTATAATCCAGGACTCAGATTGTGAATGAGGAATAATTTTTACTGATGAAATAAATGAACCAAAATCTTATTATTATTATTATTATTATTATTATTATTATTATTATTATTATTATTTTTGGAATACACAAGCAGTGTAATACAGTGGAAAGCATAGAATAACTGTAGTAATTGCCATGTAATACCTTGCGGAAAAGTGGTATAATCCTTTGAATATTATTTTTTTTGCAGCTCAAGTTGTAATTCCTTAGTGAACCAAGAGGAGAAGTAAAAGAATTTTTCTTAGTGGAGTATTTCAGCTCTAAACTTCAATTCTCTCTTTTTTTTTTTTTTTTTTTTGTTTAACGCCCAATTAACTTCTCTTTCTGGCTGACAATGATGTCTGCGTTTAGGGCATTTTATTTTCAGTAAACAACAGCACAGGCGCCCAAGTCTTCCATTAAACAAGCTTCTTTGGAGACTTCTGGGGAACCATGATTGTCATACAATTAAAATAAATACACAGTGTGTTATGGACACTTAGCTGACCCTTTGAATTCATACAGTGTTTATGGCCTCGTCATAGTCGATGTGGGATTTCTCTTTTGTTTTCGGAGTCACAGTGTATATTGTGGTGTGTGTGTGTGTGTGGTTTCCATGATGTTCACATTAAATTGTACTTTTAGTAAATTCTTGAATTTTGGTCATAGAACACTGACAATGGTTTAGACACATTTCGTGTTTGAACAACATAAGTTATAGAATCATATTATTATGATTACTGTATGTGTATCATAGTGGTACACTGGTGCATTGTACAGCAATGCTTTTTCTGTCTGGTCCAGGATCCACTGTCTGTGTGGAGTTTTATATCTTCTCCTTGTCTACATGTGGGTTTTCATCAGGGTTCCCTTGACCCCCAAATAACACGCCAGTAGGTTGATTAGCTAAGATAAATTACCCTTACGTGTGTTTGGTGTTATGTGATGGACTGGCATGACATCTGGGTTGTATTCGCACCTCCTTTCTGCCAGTCGTGCTCTGATATGCTCCAGATCCACACAGCCCTTACCAGGATAAAGCGCTTAGTAAAGATGAAACAATAATTCCACGCATTATATTTACAACAACTGCGGCCTGGTTTCGGATGTTTTATTATTACTATCGCAAGGATTCACTAAGGCAAAACTGTTTAACCAAACACACCCATAGCGATTTACCTCATTCTTGCTCGATCCATTTGTTTCTGTTACAGGAAAAGCACTTAATTAGCTTGGAGGCCAAAAGTAAATACAGTCGATTACAAAGTCAATACACTTGCTATGCAGCGAAAACATATTTATGTAAGATCAGAGGCCTGTTCGTCTTATGTGGATTACTGCTCTTGGATTTGTCCATTCTTCAAAGCTGTTGTCAGACTTGTTATTAAGACAAGATGTCTGTAAGCTCAATACTGCTTAGGACCAGACTTATTCAAAGTAAACAAGAGTGGAGTGTGTAACAAATGTAACTCATCATGTAAATACCATGTAAATATAAATTATTTTGTTGTTAAATGTTTTCCACAATTACTCAAGGTAATCAAGGTCTTTGCACATCTTTAAACAAATCCATCAGTCCATCCAATCATCTGTTTCTTATCAATCTAACAATTGTTTATCCTGTGTAGGAGGGCCAGGACTTGCAACATATCTCTGGGACCTCAAGGGCTTAAGGAAGGGTAGAACTGGGATGGGGTGCCAACCTAACACAGGACACAAGCACATACAGTACAGTACAGTCTCATAGGTTAGATTTGACCTTTGAAAGTGTTAACCAATAAGGCATAGTGTGCTGTCTTTATCAGTGGCGGCTTGTGCAAAAAAATTGGGGGCGGGGCAAACAAAATTAAAATGAAACTCGCCTGTATATTAACTTTTTTTCTTTCTTCATCCGATCGAATGGGTATTTTACTGTAGCAAAGAAATTACAGAATTTTCTTTCATATTTATCTGGCTTCCACGTCAATCACTATTCAATACATTAACTAACAATTTGCTGACCGTGAATAAGACTCGTTGAGAATGGTCCAATCACATGACCCCAAATATTTAAAAACAATATTGATTCGCTAAGAACAAAAGCTGGAGGGTTCGGGGTGCACAGTGCTGCGCCCCAAGGATGATTTGAAAAAAATCCAATTAGAGCCCAGCCTCAAATTACATGCTTCTCAAAAATGTATGTGCCTACACAGACACTCATTTGTCCGGGGTCCCGCATACACGAACACAAATGAACAAAATACAGTTTAGATTTGTTTTATTGTAAATCAATTATATTAAGAAATACAGTGGAATATTACATGTTAAAGTAACATTCTTCTCTGCCTAACTTTAACTGGGAGGCACCCCAGCACCCCTTATTGACTGGCCACCACTGGTCTACTGTATATACTATACTAGTCAAAAGTTTGTACACACCTTCTAATTCATTGTTTATTGATTACTGATTTCTTTTCTACATTCTTGAGCAATACTGGAGAATAACACATGTGGAATTATGGAATTAAGTCACAAGAACAACAACAAAATGTGGGGCACTGGTAGCTCAGAGGGATAAAGCACTGATCGCAAGGTTGGTGGTTCGAGACCCAGCTCTACCAGCTTGTCATTGTTGGGCCCTTGAGCAAGGCCCTTAACCCTGTCCAGTCCAAGGGCCCTGTATCATGGCTGACCTTGTGCTCTGACCCAGTTACGCTGGGATATGCGAAGAAGGAATTTCCATGTGCAGTTATGTATATGTGACAAATAAAGGCTTAGTAGTTTAACTCAACTTAGTAGTACAGTTGTTATTTTGCGACATGAAGATCAGCTGTTCTGGAACAGAACAATATTGTCAAGTGCATTTCCAAAAACCCATCAAGCACCATGATGAAACTGGCTCTCATTAAGACCATCCCGGGAATGCAAGACCAAAACGTAACTCTTCTGCAGAAAATAAGTTAATTTATAGTAACCAGCATCAGAAATCACCAATTAACAAACAACACATTAGTTTAGAGCCGGCTTTACAGATCATAAATATCAGTCACATCTCAATATCAACTGGTCAGAGAAGATTAATACAAATTTGAAATGCATTTAGCGTAAAAAAAAAAAAAAGGAGGAAAGGTCATTGAACTAGAAGGTTGTCTAAACTTTTAACTGGTACTGTACATACTTTGCATTCATCAGCCATAATTGGCATTGAATGTCTATTATATTCTGTACCAGTAACCTGGTGACCTGGGCACACTTGCCTAACCCATGCCTGCAGGAACCAAACGCCAGCTGGTCCAGTTCAATCCCACAGAAAAGCCAATACAAAACAAATCACATATAAAGACAAAGCTGGCCATGATAGAAGGGCATCTGAACACCCAATGTACCTCAGCCCACTGCACATGGGGCACAGCAGGCGAAGGCCGCTGACCTGTCCTTCAAACTCCCCAGATCCTACAGAATATTGGGCATAATGTTTTATGTTGTAATATTATGGCTGATCAGTGTATATATGGTTTTAAATACCATATAAATCTTGTGTCCAAAGCAACCGTGGGGGTGGGAGGGGGGAGGTGCAATCCAGTGTCTTCTTGTACCAGTCTGGATAAATGCAGAGGGTTGTGTCAGGAAGGGCATCCGACGTAAAACATTTGCCAAATCAATGATGCGAATCAGAAATATAATTTCCATACCGGATTGGTCGCGGCCCGGGTTAACAACGACCTCCACCGGTGCTGTTGACCTACAGGGTACCGGTGGAAATTGGGCTACTGTTGGTTGAAAAAGGAGGGGAGGAAGGCGTGTGCGAAAGCAGAGAGTGAAAAGGAAAGGCAAGAGTTTAGGAGTGAAAGTAGGGACTTTGAATGTTGGGACCATGACAGGGAAGGCAAGAGAGTTGGTTGATATTGTATGATGCAGAGAAGGAAGATGGATAAACTGTGTCCAAGAGACCAGGTGGAAAGGTAGCAAGGCTAGAGGCTTAGGTTCAGGGTTCAAATTGTTTTACCATGGTGTGGATAGGAAAAGAAATGGACTAGGAGTTATCCTGAAAGAGGAATTTGTTAGGAATGTTCTAGAGGTGAAAAAGAGTATTGATGAGTCTAAAGCTAGATATTGAAGGGGTGATGTTAAATGTTGTTAGTGGTTATGCTCCACAGGTAGGATGTTAGTTAGGGTTAGATGAAATGATGCAGAGCATCCCCAAATGTGATAGAGTGGTGATTGGTGCAGACTTTAATGGACATGTTGGGGAAGGGAACAGAGGTGATGAAAATGTGATGGTCTTCAGGACAGGAATGTAGAAGGACAGATGATGGTGGACTTTGCAAAGAGGATGGAAATGGCAGTAGTAAATACTTTCTTCCAGAAGAGGCAGGAACATGGGGTGACATATAAGAGTGGAGGCAGAAGCACTCAGGTAGACTACATCTTGTGTCGACGTTGTAATCTGAAAGAGATTAGTGACTGCCAAGTGTTGGTAGGGCAGAGTGTAGCCAGACAACACAGGATGGTGGTGTGTAAAATAACCCTGGTGGTGAGGAAGGTGAAGTGGACAAAAGCAGAGCAGAGGACAAAGTGGTGGAAGCTGAGAAAGGAAGAATGTTGTGTAGTCTTTAGGGAGGAGTTGAGACAGGCTATGGGTGGTCAGGAGGTGCTTTCAGTTGACTGGACAACTACAGCCAATGTGATCAGGGAGACAGATAGGAGAGTACTTAGGGCCAGGGGTAGCTCAGTGGTTAAGGCATTGGACTACGGTTCGGAAGATCCCAGGTTCAAACCCCACAACCACCAAGTTGCCACTGTTGGGCCCTTGAGCAAAGCATAACCCTCAACTGCTCAGATGTGTAATGAGATAAAAATGTAAATCGCTCTGGATAAGAACGTCTGCCAAACGCCTAAATGTAAATGTACTTGGTGTATCATCAGGTAAGGCAAAAGTGGACAAGGAGACTTAGTGGTGGAATGAGGAAGTCCAGGAGTGTATACAGGGAAAGGGGCTAGCTAAGAAGAAGTGGGACACTGAGAGGAGCGAAGAGAGTAGACAGGAGTACAGGGAGATGCAGGGTAAGGTGAAGGTAGAGGTGGCAAAGGCCAAACAAAGAGCATACAGTATGAGAACTTGTATGCTAGACTGGACAGTAAGGTGGGAGAGGTGATAGATAGATTGGCAGAGAGATAGAGATGGGAAGGATGTGCAGCAGGTTAGAGTGATTAGAGATGAAAATGTACTGACAGATGCCAGGAGGGTGATGGGAAGATGGAAGGAGTTGATGAATGAGGAAAACGAAAGAGAACAAAGAGTAGAAGAGGTGACTGTTGTGGAGCAGGAAGTAGCAAATATTAGTAAAAGTGAGGTGAGAAGGGCGTTGAAGAGGATGAATAGTGGAACGGCTGTTGGTCCTGATGACATACTGTACCTGTGGGGGTATGGAAGTAGAGAGAGATGGCAGTAGAGTTTCTGACTAGTTTGTTTAACCAAATCTTGGAGAGTGAAAGGATTCCAGAAGAATGGAGGAGAAGTGTATTGGTGCAGATTTTCAAAGATTCAAAGAACTTTATTAATCAGGTTTGCTCGGTTACAGGTGCTCACAGTTGTTAACTAAGGAAGGTAATAAAGGTAATAAATAATACTAATAATATTAAAACTCAATACTAATAATACTAAAACATTAAGTACCAACAAAATATGACTCAAGACCACTTGCAAGTATTGCACAGAAATCTAGTATGTATGTAATATTGTATTATTATATGCAATCATGTATTACACATTCTATTGGGAGGTAGTATTGTAGTTATCATATTATTAATATGGGTAAGTATTAATGTCCTGTTGTATACCAGTCAGTGAAAAAATCAACATACATGTGTGTATGAGTTACAGAGAAGAGTTGGAAAGGTTTATGGGAGAAAGGATCTCCTGTGACGCTCTGTGGAACACTTGATAGTAATCAGTCTCTGGCTGAAGCTGCTCCTCTGTTCAGCGAAAACACTGTATAGCGGGTGAGAAGGATTGTTCACAATGGATTGTACTTTGGGCAGAATCCTCCTCTTTGCTATTACATCCACAGAGTCAAGCTCCATGCCTAGAACAGATCCGGCCTTTTTAATTGACTTGTCCAGTTTGTTCTGACACCTTAATGTTACCACCCCAACAGACCACAGCGTAAAAAATGACACTCGCCACAACGGTTTCATAGAACATCCGTAGAATGGTGTTACAGACGTTAAAAGACCTGAGCCTTCGAAGAAAGTACAATCGACTCTGACCTTTCTTGTAGAGTGCCGTTGTGTTGAGTGACCAGTCAAGTTTGTTGTCCAGATGAACTCCCAGATATTTGTAATCAGAGACAATGTAGTGGACTATCTCCCCCTTGACAGTTACAGGAGTCACAGGGGTCTTGCTTCTCCTAAAGTCTACCACCATCTCCTTTGTTTTCCTGATGTTGAGTTGTAGGTGATTACGCTCACACCAGGAAGCAAAGTCATCCACAACAGACTGGTACTCCGAGGTGTCACCCTTCTTTATACACCCAACAACCACAGAGTCGTCAGAGAACTTCTGCAGGTGGCATGACTCTGAGTTATATCTTTTTTTAAGAACAAGGGAGATGTGCAGAGCTGTGGCAATTACAGAGGCATAAAGTTAATGAGCCATACAATGAAGTTGTGGGAAAGAGTAGTGGAAGATAGGTTAAGGGCAGAGGTGAGCATTTGTGAGCAGCAATATGGTTTTATGCCTAGAAAGAATACATCAGATGCAGTATTTGCTTTGAGGATACTGGGGGAGAAGTACAGAGAAGGTAATAAAGAGTTGCATTGTGTCTTTGTAGATTTAGAGAAGGCGTACGAGGGTGCCGAGAGAGGAGCTGTGGTGTTGTATGAGGAAGTCTGGAGAGGCAGAGAAGTATGTTAGAGTGGTGCAGGACATGTATGAGAGCTGTAAGACAGTGGTGAGATGTGCTGTAGGTGTGACATAAGAGTTTAAGGTGGAGGTGGGTCTGCATCAAGGATCGGCTCTAAGCCCCTTTTTGTTTGCTCTGGTGATGGACAGGATGACAGATGACGTTAGACAGGAGTCTCCATGGAGTATGAAGTTTGCAGATGACATTGTGCTTTGTAGCGAGAGCAGGGAACAGGTAGAAGAAAATCTGGAAAGGTGGAGATATGCTCTGGAAAGCAGAGGAATGAAGGTTAGCTGCAGCAAGACGGAATACATGTGTGTGAACGAGATGAACCCAAGAGGAACGGTGAGGATACAGGGAGCAGAGGTAAAGAAGGTGCAGGATTTTAAGTACTTATGGTCAACGATCCAGAGCAACGGAGAGTGTGGTAAGGAGGTGAAGAGGCGGGTATAGGCAGGTTGGAATGGGTGGAGAAAAGGTTCAGGTGTGTTGTGCGATAAAAGAGTATCAGCGAGAATGAAAGGAAAGGTGTACAGGACAGTGGTGAGACCAGCGATGCTCTACGGCTTAGAGACAGTGGCACTGAAAAAAAGACAGGTGGCAGAGTTGGAGGTAGCAGAGCTGAAGATGTTAAGGTTCTTTTTGGGAGTGATCAGGATGGATATAATCAAGAATCAGTTCATCAGAGGGACAACCCATGTGAGATGTTTTGTAGATAAAGTCAGAGAGGCCAGATTGAGGTGGTTTGGACATGTTCAGAGGAGAGATGGTGAATACAGTTTATCGGTAGGGGGATGCTGAGGTTGGAACTGCCAGGCAGGAGGTCTAGAGGGAGACCAAAGAGAAGATTTATGGAAAGCAGTGAGAGAGTACATGAAGTTAGTTGGTGTGAGAGAAGAGGATGCAGAGGACAGGGTTAGATGGAGGCAGATGATTCGCTGTGGCGACCCCTGAAAGGGAACAGCCAAAAGACAAAGAAGAAGATAGATCTTGTGTCCATTATGTGAATAAACAGTTTAGAGTCTCTTTTAGTTATATATGTGGATATTTTTAAATAAAGCATGGAGAGATGAGATGTATTGAAGCATGGCACAATGTAATCGGAGAACATTAGAACATTAGGTTTTAAAATAGGAAATTGAGTATGTATATTTTTAATGATTTCCTGACTTTAATTTTAAAAAGGCACAGTAATTTAGGCAATGGGTGTCTTATTACCTTGGAAAACAAAAGTTTTAATGGTCTTCGCCAAGCTGTTTCATTCTTGATTTAAAACTGCTATTTCCAGGCCATTAAGAATAATGCAATGTGGCTTTCCTAATTCAATTTCTAATTCAGGTGCAAATTAATGCAATTGGTATGATCAGGATTAGTAAACCTGACCATGCTTACTTTTTTATCATGGTTTTGTTTAGTGATGGATGAAGAACAGTGACTTGGTGTTGTAACATTACTTTCTAAATTAGGCAGATGATCTGCTTGTGCATAAAGGGATCCGAGACACATTATATTGTATTATATGCGAAATTAAGTGATTACATGTCATGCTTGTAAATAAATAAACAAATAAAAAGAACCCACATAAATTATCCAAGGTTATTAGAGCTGGAACATCGCCAAGCACTTTTCCTCATTCAAGTCGAAAATGTGTAATTGAAATGTTATGCATGAATTAATAATATTGTGTATTTTTCCATTATTTAGAGCAATGCCGCGTTGGCGCAGTTTGTCCATGACTACAGGACATACTCACATGACACTCCTTCTACTGAACAAATGTTAATGATCTCACTAAAACAACATGTCTGTGTACTTACGTGTTTCACTTCAAGGCAATTTAAATGCTTGCCAAATGATCAGGTTTACACTGGATGATTTGTAGGCCACAAGGTTTGCAAAACCTGACACGGTTCCTTAGAAGAACGAAACATTCTCTGAGAATGTTTGATCAATATTAGCCATAAAATTAAATTATAATCTGCGTAATTATGTGATCAACAGGGAATAATAATGGGTGGAACGTTAATGTCAATTAGAAAGAAAGATATGCATATGTAAGTATGTGTGTATGTTTTTTCATCATGACACACCCTTGCCTGACTTGCAGCCAGCTCGTAATGCCACACAATGAATAAGCATCTTGTTAAACACAAACTACACATGGAATCTAAACAACTCTACCCAAGTCTTACATATCATCATCACCATGGCAAACAAAAGGCGGTTTTAAAGAATACACACACATAACCTTTATTTACTATAATATTGATTCTTCACATGAAGAATCATCATGGACATTAAGCCAACCATCTTTTTCAAGGTCATCATGCTTTGCCATATTGTAACACACTATCTGCCCTACACTATTCTGCATACACTAGCACACAGAGGCCCTAAATTAGCTTTTGTTGCTAGTAGAGAGATACTTTATTGAAAGAGAGAGAAACACCATTTCTCACATCCCTCCCTACAATTTTGTTCACTTGTTATCCAGTTGCTTGTCACTAAATAACAAGTAAATAAATAAATGTACTTTATACAGAAGGCAGAATGGTGGTGTAGTGAGGTGTAGACACTGTGGCCTCACACCTCCAAGGTTGAGGGTTGGATTCCCACCTTCTGTCTATGTGCACTGTGTTAGTTTTCATGTTCTCCCTGTGGTAGGTGGGCTTCCCTAAGGTACTCTGGTTTGCTTCCACGGTCTAAGTATGAGTACAACCTCTGTAGAGAATGAATAAGTGTGAAATTGTTTGTATAAGATACCAGTCATTGTAATTAGGTACCTAATGTTGCACCCTGATATTTCATTCAGTCACATTTAGCATTGATTATAAAAAAAAAAAAAAAAAAAAAAAAATATATATATATATATATATATATATATATATATATATATATATATATATATATTTACAGTGGTGTGAAAAACTATTTGCCCCCCTCCTGATTTCTTATTCTTTTGCATGTTTGTCACACAAAATGTTTCTGATCATCAAACACATTTAACTATTAGTCAAAGATAACACAACACGACTCCACCATAAGAAAGAGACTGGGCAAAAACGGTCTGCATGGCAGATTTCCAAGACGCAAACCACTTTTAAGCAAAAAGAACATTAAGGCATTAAGTTTTTTTTGCTAAAAAACATCTGAATGATTGCCAAGACTTTTGGGAAAATACCTTGTGGACCGACGAGAGAACTTTTTGGAAGGTGCATGTCCCGTTACATCTGGCGTAAAAGTAACACAGCATTTCAGAAAAAGAACATCATACCAACAGTAAAATATGGTGGTGGTAGTGTGATGGTCTGGGGTTGTTTTGCTGCTTCAGGACCTGGAATGCTTGCTGTGATAGATGGAACCATGAATTCTACTGTCTACCAAAATATCCTGAAGGAGAATGTCCGGCCATCTGTTCGTCAACTCAAGCTGAAGCGATCTTGGGTCAGCAGGACAATGACCCAAAACACACCAGCAAATCCACCTCTGAATGGCTGAAGAAAAACAAAATGAAGACTTTGGAGTGGCCTAGTCAAAGTCCTGACCTGAATCCTATTGAGATGTTGTGGCATGACCTTAAAAAGGCGGTTCATGCTAGAAAACCCTCAAATAAAGCTGAATTACAACAATTCTGCAAAGCTGAGTGGGCCAAAATTCCTCCAGAGCACTGTAAAAGACTCGTTGCAAGTTATCGCAAACGCTTGATTGCAGTTATTGCTGCTAAGGGTGGCCCAACCAGTTATTAGGTTCAGGGGGCAATTACTTTTTCACACAGGGCCATGTAGGTTTGGATTTTTTTCTCCCTAAATAATAAAACCCCTCATTTAAAAACTGCATTTTGTGTTTACTTGTGTTATCTTTGACTAATAGTTAAATGTGTTTGATGATCAGAAACATTTTGTGTGACAAACATGCAAAAGAATAAGAAATCAGGAGGGGGCAAATAGTTTTTCACACCACTATATATATATATATATATAAATCCAGTTTACAGAACCACTCTTTCACAATTTGAGTCAGTGAATATGGATGTGAATCAAGGAGGAAAAACTCTATAGATTTTATAACCTGGTCATTCAGTACATTCAGGTCATCAGCTGACTTTGTTTTGTTACTGAGCCTAGACCTGACCAACCCTGATGCGTGCATCTATATGGAACTCATCAAACCTGATGACCCTTTTCCATCGCTTCAGTCTGATCTTCAAGCTCCCTAACAAATTGAAACCTTTTTGTTTCCTGATTAGTCTCACTAACAAGTGGTTTTCTTATTTGTTTAGTCCCAATCCTGTGAGTTTTCATCACATTGTGTGTGTGTGTGCGTGTGTGCGTGCGTGCATGCGGAAATGGAATGATTTTTACTATGCAACTTCACCAAGTGTTTAAGTGATCTGCATTTCTGACCACATTTCTTCCACAAAGTTCAAGTCAAGTAAAATCATGTGGACTTTTATTGTAATTTCAACCATATACTGTACAGTTCAGTACACAGTGAAACAAAACAATGTTCATCCATGGACCAAGCTGCTACATATGACACAATTGAACAACATAAATTAACAAACCTAGCTAGGTAAGACACCTAATTATATAACTAAGCATTATTTTGAATCTGGAGTGGCCATTGTGTGCTACTGCCATGCCGATATCTTGGATTCTTGACGGTTCAGCACTACGCTTCTCTGTTTTGCTAATGTATTGAACAATTCCTTATCCAGTTCCAGCAATTTAAAATCTCCCTATTTGTTTTCTTTGCTTGATACAGCTAAACGCAGTCCATACACATTACTTAAAAACTTACTTTCTACAGTATAGGGAACTTGTGAGATTTGTACTTTCACTACATCAGTGGTGGTTTAGGTGGTGGAGGATCGATGATTGGGGATTCAAGCCCTGCCACTGCTGAGGGGCCTCTGAACACTGTGTACATATATAAGTGGCACAAGGGGCAGCAGCAACCATCACCCATAAAAATTATCTGCGAGAATGGTGTAGAGTGGACATTGGACCAAGATTGGGATGTCTGGAAGCTGACCATTCAAACCATGGCCTACAAAACATGGCCTAAAAAAACAGCATCAGTCAGTATCGTTGAAAATAAAGAACAAGTATATAGGAATATGTGAATATATTCTTATGTGTGAATATGTGAAGCATGGAATATTCCAAATCTCAAATTTCATAGAAGTTAATGTGTTACATGGTTGAGCATATGTTGTGGAGCTAAAATGTAAATTTTTTCACAACCCTGAGTCATGGAGACAGATGTGTTCAGCACGAGATGTTAAACACATTCACGTTATGAAAAATAATATGCTTTCCGAAATATGCTTATGGTTCTGTTTCAAGGTAAAATGTAATTACAGTGTGCGGACAGACAAAAGCGTTGCAAACTCTGTAATATCTTTATTAATTTTTAAACTTCACTTTATATACAGTATTAGAAAACACCAGTTCCACAATAAACATATTACACTTTTGGATGATGTTATGCACGGTATGAGTAGTATTACTACAGACAAGTGACTGGTGTATGTCTCCCTTCAGAACCTGATCTTTTCCAGTCTCCATATTGAGTGTGGGTTAGCTTTAAAAGTAATAAAATAGGACATGGCTGGCAGCATGCTTAAAAAACATGTGATGGAGTTCCTCACAATCCCCCCCCCTTTCGTGTGCATAGTACATTCACCCAACCATTTAATTCAACAAATCCACACTCATGATCCATCAGGAATGGCGCTCAGGTTAGTTCAATTTGTAGCGAGAGATCCTCGTGTGATCAAAGCTTAGGGATCTCTGCTCAACATGCGGCTTAAATTAGACTAACACCAAAGTCTTGGGTGCATGGAGTTGCTATTTGGAATGCCTTCGCAAGGAGAGAATTCCTTCGCACATATGGTTTCAATAAGAGCGGATGCCAGGCTTATGGCTTTAATGGGCCGACACTCCTGACTCCCTGAACGTTGCTGTCACCCGCAAATCTGTGTACTGTTTTTTTTTTTTCTTCACTCAGTGTCCTCGTTAGGTGCTGTGGCCAAGAGGTCATGTGAGTAAGGGAATGCTTGGTGCAGTGGGTCACCATTTAGCCGTGTGTTCATGTGTAATTCGCATGCTGTGGTCTACTAGAGTCACTGATACTGCTGAAACGACGTCATGCTTAGAACTTAGCTCATTTCATGGTATCGACTCTGTTCTGGTAGCCAGACACGTTCTTGTTTGCTTGAGAAGGACATCTTGTGAGTGATGATGTGTGCTAAGGTTGCTTAAGTTCAGAGTGTGTGATTGTGTGTGTGTGTGTGTGTGTGTGTGTGTGTGTGTGGTTGTGTGTGTACCTTACTGTCCCCACATGTGTCAAACATGTGCATCTCTGCAAATACACAAACAACATATTATGCCACTCACATTCAAACTCGAGCTCCAGCATCCCCGAAACACATGGCTACAGTCTCCTGAAACGGTCGCGCACTGACACTGTCCAGCTGAAAAGACTTACTCTAAATACAGCTTTGGCCCAGAGCTGGAATGTTGGGATAATATAAAAAGAGATCAAATTGGAAAGGGCTAAGTTTTCCATATCTGTATCCTATCATAACATATCATCTGATAAACCATGTGTTACATGAATATGAGGAGACTCCATTTCTCTCCACTCTTCTCTTCTCTTCTCTTCTCTTCTCTTCTCTTCTCTTCTCCTTTCCTCTGACACCACACAAATAAACCTAATAGCACTCACACTCACACACTAAATCCCCAGATCCCTCCATGCCTGTGATTTCACAGCTGGATTGACTTTAGGAGTCTCAGGAGAGTGGAAAATGTGACATTTTTTACACTGGGTTTGCACTTTTGTCACAACAGGCGTAAAAATCAGAAAAGTAGCAGCAGCAGGAAGGGCAAAGCCGGGAGCTGCTGCTCTCTCCCTCCACTATTTCTGATACACTGCAATTAGCTCAGTCCCTGTAGAGATGACTGCTGAGAGACAGCCTATGTGCCTGCATGTGTGTTTGGTGAGTGTGTGTGTGTGTGTGTGTCTGTGTGTGTGTGTGTGTGTGTGTTTGTGTGTGTGTAAGTGAAGAAAGAGAGTGCGAGGTTTAACAATGTCTACACTATACATTTTTATATACTGTCAGAAAAAAAATGGAGAAAATGTACAGGTACATTTTATGCTCTATAAAGTACAACACTGGTCCTTGAGGTCCAATTACTGTATGTAGCTTAAATGAGGTTTAAAAAAAGAATGAAAACCGAAATTAGGACTTACTTATAGAGAAGGGTGAAAGTAGTTTTAAATTCATTAGTTTTAAAATCACGCAGTAAGTTTCTTTCGGCGTGTTCACTTATTCCACTTTAGAATAGTCTCAGCTGATTAACTGTGCCCAGGGTTGAATCCCAAATAGTATTAAATGAAAAGCTAGTGAGGCGGCATGGTGGCTTAGCACTGTAGCCTTGGTCTGGGTTCGATTCCCGGCCAGGTTTGATTCCCGTCTCTGTGTTCCTAGAATTTGCATGTTCTCCCTGTTCTTGGTGGGTTTCCTCTGGGTTCTTCGGTTTCCTTCCACAGTCCAAAGGCATGCAGATTTGGCTAATTGACTTTCCTCAAATTGCCTGTAGTATGTGAATGAGTGTGAGTGTGTGTATGTGTGTGTGTGCCCTGTGATGGATTAGCACCCCGTCCAGGGTGTACCCCACCTCAGGCCCCCCGCAACCCTGAATACAGGATAACGTGGTACAGACGATGAGTGGGTGAAAAGCTAGAGTGCTATCTACTGTGCTATTCCCCTGTTCCACAAACCAAGTAGTTCCTTGTTCCTTGTTGTTCGATAGAGGAATTGGGATTCAGCCTTCTGTTAGAAGCTAGTTAGTTTTGGAGCTCGAATCAGCCATGATGAAAGCTGTGAAGTGAGTCATGAACCTCTCAGCATGTTGGCACTCATGTTAACTAGCTGTAACGAAAGATCTCTGCTCCAAAAAGGCAACTCAAAAAAAAAGTTTTCGAAGCAGTTACTAAGTAGATGCAGTGTTTTTTTGAGATGACATAATGTTAGTAGATGTGTTTTTGTGATGAAAGTTCTTCTGTCACTGGTTTTGAATGTGGGTTTTTTTCAGGCAGATCCAGTGGTGGTGATGTACCAGATCCAGTATTGGATGAAATATAATATTTTTATGGATATACAGTATATATGTTTTTATTTTAAAAATCTAAAGGTTCTCTGTGTATTATTTTTTTTCTGTTGCTATGGATTCTTCCCACACTGGAGCTATATCTGTCATGTCTGTGACAGTTACTTAGGAGGTCAGGTTGTCATTCACACACCACGGACAATGCGAGAATGCCATTTAGCCTAACCTGCACTTTGGTCTGTATGGAGTAAACTAGAGGACCCAGAGGAAACCTACCAAGCATGGGGAGAACATGTAAACTCCATGCACACTGATTCAGAGCAGGAATCAAACCCTGACCCTGGAGGCGCAAGGCGACAGTGCTAACTACTTACTTTGGAATCATTTAACATTTTCCCATTTAAATGTACATAGAAATGCTTGTATGTATTCATGTATAAGTATCATAAAGTCAGAGGTGGAAAGTAACGAATTACATTTACTCGCGTTACTGTAATTGAGTAGCTTTTTTGTGTATTTCTACTTTTTAAAGTAGTTTTAAAAATCTGTAATTTTACTTTTACTTAAGTACGTTTTGTTTGAAGTATTGTAATTCGCTACATTTTAAATCATATTCGCTACTGAGTAAAAAATAAATGAATGAAAATGCTAAAATAATGAAAATATTATGCTGTGTATAAATGCTCCGTTGCGCCGCGTGTGTGTATCATGTCCTGGTCGCGCGCCGCTCCAGACTCCACTCCAGGTTTTCTGACATCGGCATCACCTGACCTTCCACACGGTCGCTTCGGCCCTGAGTGACGTCATCGACTAGCGCGACCATGTACAGTAGAACCCGGAGAGAGACGCGGGAAAGATGAAAGAGGTTGTGATTTTGGCGTTTTGATATTTGGTTGTGTATTCTGGTTTTGACTTTTTGCCTCCAATTGACTTTGATTATTGCTTTGTCCCTTTGGTTTGGTTGGTCTTTGTATATATTTGTAGATAATTTCACTGTTTTTGGTTTAGGGAGTCCAGGAAGGTACCTGTATTTTTGTTTCTGGGTTTTTTTTGTTGTTGTTTCTTTTTGCAGGTAATCTAGCTACTAAATATAAATACCATTTTGTTTGTTATTTTGGCCTGGGTCCACCCTGAATCTGATCCTCCTCCTGGTGTGTGTGTTTGTATATACAAACCTCATTATTTCATCAGTTAATGATTGGATCTAGTTCTTTCTGCCATATACCACCATTTCCATACAGTTTAAAATAGAACCCTGAACCATTCTTTTGCTGTTTGGCCCTAGACTGGGACGTAACACCATATTTAAGTGACCACTTTATTATGCAAAGGTGTTCCTTCAGTTAAAAACAACTAGTTTGAGATTTATATCTGCTCATCTTTTTTGAACTATGCTAGAATGCCTCATCCCACCCCGCTGTGTGTGTTTTTTTTTTTATATATTTAACAAAAAAAAAAAAAGCAGAGCCAGATCAATATACAATCGACACCCACAGCAAACATTTAAAAACAAACAATAATCTGTTAATATAAGAGTGAACATGGAAACACCCAAGGGCAAAACAATTCAGCAAAAGAATCACCCCCACTGTTAAAAAAATTAAAATAAAAAAGTAACTCGGTAACTTTTACTCTGAGTAAATTTTTTAATGATCTACTTTTTACTTTTATTTGAGTAGATTTTTATAAGAGTAACTTTACTTGTACTTAAGTAAAATTTCACTGAAGTAACAGTACTTGTACTTGAGTACAAAATTTTATTACTCTTTCCACCTCTGCATAAAGTATGTAGAAGAAGGATTGCTATTTGCTTGGCGTACAGTATGAGCAAAGCAAATTTCAGTGTCTGAGTAAATTTTTGTTTTTTTCTACTTTGTTTTTCACTTTCTTAATATTTTAATAATCATATTGTGCCTGGTTGAGGTGGCTCACATTAACAACCAAAAAACATTAATGCAGCTATACATAATCTATTTACATGCACAACAAAGAGCTTCTAGTTCAAATTGCATTTCAATCCATCCCACAACAAACAACATTTGAATAGCGATTTTCTCAATTCACTTCACATTACAATACATGCCATAAAGCAAGAAATTCAAACTTGAACAAGTTGGTTGAACTCCTTCCTCAGGCCGATAATATGGTGTTTGTGGTGCGTCAAGTTTTTCAGTCCCACACTCATAATTAGTGCAAAAGTGCACAAAACAAACTCCTAACCATGGTTGCATCTTTTTCATTACAGATGTATATACAAGAGGAAAAAAAAGTTTGGAAGGGAGAAATGTAGACTGTATGTATCTGAAAAATGTGCTCAGCCAGTAGAGTTAGCTTCGCTAATCACTCCATGAAGATAGTACAACTATTTTTCAATCTGAGGTGAACAACAGAGCTCACACATCAAACACTGCTTTCCACAGTGCAATCCATTTTGCTTTCTTCCTGGAATTTAAACTGTTTTCAAAATGGCTCACCATCTTTAAATTTTTTATTTTTTTTTAATCTGTTGGCTCTTGTTGGATGCTAGTATGCTAATTACTGTAGGTAGCTGAAAAATGCCAGATTAATTAATACTAATGTTCATAAAAACAATTTGTTAACAGAAATAACAATACAATACTAATGCTTGCAGTGTAAGCGAGAGTGGAGTTTAGCTAGCTAGTTGTTAGTTTCTAGTTAAATCGCTAATGCTATATCTGTGCTAGTGATAATCTTGTGTTCATTTGTTGTGACAGTGACATTTCTCACCTCAAGACATTTAAAGTGGAAAAACAAACACGGATGTCCCCATAAAACCTTTGCCACGGCATGTATAAAGCTCATAAAAAGCTACTTACCACAATTCTACAGGTCTGAGTGGCTATTGGTTCTGTTGTATTATAGTAAAATTCAAACATGAATACAACATTTTGTACAGCATCAAAGCAACAACGTGGCTTAGCAACAAGCTAACCAGCTAACGCTGTAATGATGAGTGTAACATTAATGATTACGTTATCAAAACAGCGATACTTTTGATCAGTGATAGAAATTTAACCAAATGTATACTGCCCTGCGATGGATTGGCACCCTGTCCAGGGTGTACCCCGCCTAGTGCCCGAAGTCCCCTGGGATAGGCTCCAGGTCCCCCGCGACCCTGAACACAGGATTAAGCAGTATAGAAAATGAATGAATGAATGAATGAATGTCTATATACACTATTATGTGATACCTCAGCATACACATTTAATCAATTCCAATAGCTTAAGAGTTAATTGTGAGTGAAATTATTTTTCTTATAGAAAATAATGTGAATGCAGATGCATTATTCAGCCATAAAATATTACCAATATTACCAAGTTCCAATACTATAATCATATTTTTGCATATAGAAAAAATCAAAACATTTATAAAAGACATGTAAATTAAGTAAAATATGAAATAAATAGACATTAAACCTCGATTTAAGATTCCTCTTGGAAAAAGGAAACTGAAAGTGCCAGTCTTGCTAAAATTCTTGTAAGAAATTTCAGTTCTTAAGACAAAAATTCTGGCATATTCCGAATTTCTTCAGTTCGTATGCCGAAGTAACCCTGTAAAGTCAATACTGCTATAAACTGTTTAAAAAGTAGAGAAAGGGACACTTAACATTGAGCAGACATGTTGATTTGACGTCACACTGTAAACGGAAGAGGAACTGGAAATTAGTGAGATAAAAGACAATCAGAGGGAGAGTTTTCTCTTTTACCTAGTTATCAGTAGGGAATTAATTTGCATCTTTACCCTTTGCATAGCGTAAATGTAGCATAATTTTTTCTTTCTTTCTTTGTCTTTTTTCCCCCAAATCAGTTAGGAATTGATAACTTGAAAAAAACTTTCAAAATCTTTGAAACGTACTTTGGCAAAGCAGAGAATGTAGCATAGTGTAAAAAGTTCCATGCTAACAACTGCCTACTACCATAAGGAAAACTAATGTGTCCTAGTATGTTTTTATTCGTTTTTGACTACTTGTAAAAGGGGACATAAACATATCCCTTACCCTTCAGAAACAACCATTTGGAATCTTTTTTCTTTGTGTGTGTGACTAATAGAGACATTATGTATTTATTTAGCCTGATGATTGATCCCAGATGGTCTGGTTACTCTTTTTTTCGCTCCTTGTCAGATTATTTTGTACTGTTTTCATTATTGTCTTATTTTCTTGTGTGTTCTGACATTAATAAGACACTGTCTTCTTCTTAATAATGATTTCACTAGCATCAAAGCAGTTCCATAGATTGTTTTTGGCTTCCCCTTTAGCAAGGCTGCTAAGCTAGTTACAAATAAAAAAAAAAAAACAGAAAGGAAAAAAAAAAGAAGAAACAACCTTGTCCGTGACCATAAATACACTATGTCGACTTCAAACAGAGTGGGCCTCCGTTAAGTATTCGCAGAACAAGGTAATTTATGCATAAAGTGACTTTCGTCATGTACCCGAAATCAAAGCCCAACTTTTTACAACCTGTGCTGTGAAAAGAACCAGAGGATCAGCGTTAGCAATTGAAGAGGACTTTCACTCATGGCCCTTCTCTTGCTCTCCCTCCCTCTCTCTCTCTCTCTCTCTCACGCTCTCTTTTTTCCTGTAGGCAGCAAGGTTAATCTAAGACATAAAGGTTACAATCTATGTCTTGTGAGTAATGATGGGCTGATGTGTGTGGAGATGGCGTGACAGTGTGCAGTCGTTAACCTCTGCTTGTGCCAGATAGCACTGTTAGCTATGGACAGGGCATCTCTCCGTCCATCCATGTGTGATTTACAGCTTTTTGCATGGCCCTTGCACAGTGTAGGCTGACACTATCAACTTCTTTTTTTTTTACTCCTTAAAAGAAACATCATTCAAGCACCTGCAACATGCCAGAAGTGTCAATATATTTAATTTGTGGCATAGTTTAAACATCGTATTGCTACAATTCCAAACATGAAAGGAATTTGCAATAAAAAAAAAAGGTACAGGTTAGTAAACAGAGATTTATATATAAACTCATTCTTTGTAATTAGAAATGCTATATTGTTTTGGATGAAGTTATAAAAAGACAAATCACATTAATAATAATAATAATAATAATAATAATAATAATAATAATACATGTTATAGTGTATAATTTCAATTCAGTTAAATTTTATTTATAGAGCACTTTTAACAATGGTAATTATCTTCAAAGCAGCTTCACAAAATCAAAAGAAAATTATGGAAATGTGTATGAGATCAGAAATCAGGTTACATGCAGGGATTTGTGGTTAGCTACATTTCTTCCAATGAAATCTCATTATTTGACATTCTACACATTTTCTAAGTGATCTTCTACTCTGAACTCTTAAGAAATGTGTATCATTTGAACAAATAAGGGTGACATGGTTAGATCACTGGTGTATGGTGAGGAAATGGTCTAGTTTGCCCTCCTGAATTTTATATTCTGATTGATCAGAGGCTGTTGATTAATGTTTTGTAACAGTGGCTTAAAAAAGTGTTTCAGATACAAAGTTTATATCAATGCACTAGTTCTAATACTGTAACATTTAGATAGTAAAGGCGTCATTTAGAGGGACTTGTCTAAATTAGTCCCAGTTCACTTGCATGAATTAATTTTTAAAAAATAATGTGGAGTTGTGAGATGGTGAATTCGTCAGTCTCTTTTGTCAGTGTTTGTAGGGTTTCAAAACAGAATACAGTCCAAAGGCATGCGGTGTAGGAGTTTCCAGGGTTACCTGTGTGTGTGTGTGTGTGTGTGTGTGTGTGCTTGTGCCCTGCTGTGGGTTAGCACCCCATCCAGCATCCCCATGTGCTGAAAGTTTCCTGAGAGGCACTAGGCTCCTACACAATATAATGAATGGATGGATGGACATTATAACTGGCAAATATTAAACACTTAATTTCATGCTGTTATTACTTTGAGCTTCATCACACCATGTTGTCATTGATTATTTTCCTTTAACAGCACGCCCCGATTGTTTTATTCATTCCTTAAAATATTTTCAGGCTACATAGTTAGTATGGTGTTAGTGGACGACTTCCTTGAATATAGACTACTGCCCCCTATTGGTTTGGAGAACATTCATTTATTTATTTATTGTATCTTTTTGCAAATTCATATTGCACAGGTATTAATCACAATCATGTTGGTGGTTCATTTAAAGAAAAAAACTTTGTATGGAAGGCAGGATCACGAGTCAGTGGTCTCAGGCTTATCTAGTAAAGTGTAGTCGCTAACCGTCATCCTTCCACATCATATTTTGAAGATCTGTTCAATCTGTAACACATTGTGCACTAATTGGACAAGCTGAAATTCGCTCTCACATTGTAGTATCCACATGTCAGTACACTTCGAGGCGGCAAAAGATGGATGTGGCCAAAATATGAAGTGAGTGCCATCAGAAATCCAAAGCATATGTGTATGAATGCTTTTTCATGTGCTTTGGCACGAGAGTGAGAGAAAAGAACGGATAGGAAAAAAAGAAGGCAGACAAGAAAAAAGAATAAAAGGAATCACAAGAAGGTCTATGAAGTGTCAGGGCATTAGCCTCTGCCATGACCCTGTGACTGTTTGTTGACACTTTCTGGATGGAGGCCCTTGAACACAAAAAGGAGGGAATGAGAAAGAAAAGAAAAAGGAATGCTCCTTTTTTGATGGATGAAGGGGTCTCCTGTTACATTTGGATGGAGTACAGCTGTGACAAGCTGCTAAGTACACCCAAACAAGCTGCCTCGCATCTGAGAGATGTAACAGAGCGGCTTAACAGCATCGGGTCCACCCTCACACACTCAAACACACACTTTTCCGTGTACACAGTGCACAGGAAAAAAAAAAAAAGAATAAAGCAAGAACAGACAGCGAGAAATTGTTTCGACTTGGAGAAACACTATCCTTGAACTTGTTCCACTGGGATTCAGTCACTACCTAATTTTACTCTTGAGTGTTTGAGAAGAGAGAAAGTGTGAAGAAAAGGAAAAGACATGGTGTATTAGTGAAGGGCGTTTTGGGATTACAGAGGATTATTATGTGAGACCATGTGAGACTAGTATTAATATGATTGCACTTTGTAGTTAAGTATTTTAGTACTTTTTTAGTTTAGTTATCAATTTTTTCCCCCTTTTTATCCGAAGAGCTGCTCATGAATGACACAATTTTGCCAAGTATTTATAGATATATAATTTAATATGTACTTCATTGGAAAAATAAATAAATAAATAATAATAATAATAAAAATAATAATAATAATAATAATAATAATTATTATTATTATTATTATTATTATTATTATTACAAAGTTTTTTATTTATTTATTGCGATAATGATGACAAATCTATACTTAAAATTATTATTTTTTTATTAATGTTCATTCATCTTTTATAGTGTATATCTTGTACAAGGTCACACTAAAACCATCCCAGGTTTTTTTTTTGTTGCATGAAACAGGGTACCAATCCATCACAGGACATACAGTTTAGGAAAAATAATTACTCTGCAAGTCTGGAGTGTGAGAGGAAACCAGAGTACCCAGAGGAAACCCATCAAGTATGAGGAGAACATGCAAACTCCGTGATTATTTAAAACGTTATCAGGTCTATTATTGTTTACAAATGGAGACAAAATCTCCAAATATATATATATATATATATATATAGGACATATAATGAATAAATTAATAATGCAACAAGTACATATTTATTTTTTACATCAATTATTGGCACCCGGCCAATTAATGTTGATGGCAAGTCTGGAGAACAGAACATTTGAGTCTCAAACAAATGTTGGAGAGGACATCGGTCAACTCTTCCATGGCAAACATTTCATTACCTTTTCTATATTTTTAGACTCAAAAGTATAGATCCCCTGTTCACTTCATACCAGGGTTTTACATCCAAAGACAACAACAATGTTTTGGTTGCGTGTTTGGGGCTATTATGTTTTTAATTTCCCACTTTAATTTTACGGTCAGGAGGTTGAGGAGCTGAATTTATGTGACTTCTCCATTTTCATTCTTATTTTCTAACGTCTTTAACCACACATTAGTGAGCACACACGCACACATCCAGTAGTGAGCACACACAGCGTCGGGGATTCTTCTCTCAGGATGCCTTATTGTTGACTGTTAAAGAACAGAACCTCTTCCTCTATTCCACACTTCACACTTGCTTGAGCAGGACACAAAACAAAGGCATCTTGGTAACATCATCACTCCCCCCCACCCCTCAACCTTTAGCACCACCAGCAATATTTCTGACTCATAACAAAACCCCCCTGAAACGAACCAATAACACACACACACCAGCCATCGGGAGGAGGTGTGACTCCTGGGCCTTGAGAGAGGAAATGTGTTTACATCACAGGCTCATGGTGTTATTTTTCCGCGTTGCTACGTGCTGTTTTTGGGCCTCGCAGAGGTGAGAGAGGAGGACAGAAGGATATCCAGGCTAAATGGTGGTTCGGGTTTGAAGTGTGCCAGGATCCTGCTGAGCTTGCTGACCTGTGCTCAGCATTGGGGTGGGAAAAGAACTGCGCTGACGTCACATACCCAGCAAAGCGGTGTCATTGTGTGAGCGCAACACAATGCTGGGCCAGTCAAGGGTGGACGTGTTTTGCTAAGGTCAGGTGTTATTTGTCATGTCGGGTTCCTCTTTAAACAGGATCTAAATATAGATGGTGCCTTCAGCTAGACGCAGAGGATGGGACACTGAGAAACAAAAATGCATTGATCGTATGAAAACACGTCCAAGCTTGATTGTATTAAAGAAGACAGGCCATGAGACAGGTATTATAGGAAACATGCGCCATATGTAAAGGATTTTCATAAATTTGATCCAGGGCGTGGAAGTCATGCACATTTGATTTCTCTCTGATATGCGTGCCATAGTCTGTCTGCTCCATATTTTGGATATTTGTCATAAAAGCTTCTCCAGTCATGAACTGATTTTGGATTCTTTTTTAGTTTTGCTATTTCCTATTTCCTCTCATAGATCTAGATCATACGAAAACAAAGACAAAACAGCTTCAAAACTTAATTTTTTTGGAGCTGAAAGAAAGATGTGAGAGGAGGAAAAATATGAAAAGCTTTAGCACTTGAATGTTCCTCAGTTATTAATTTGATTTAATTTGGAAAACATCTCCGGCAAGTTTTCTTTGAAGTGACAAGGCTAAATAATAAAAAGCAATTAAATATAAATCACAGGAGTGATGTCGGTATTCATGTTATTCCTGTTTGATTTCCAGAGCATACTTGATCAATCTCTTTGCCTCATTTTTTCCTCCATAGGCCTCATCTGCTTCAAGTAAACCCTCTCTCTCACTCTCTATCATTTCTCTCTCATTGTTGTTATTCCCACCAATCCACTTCCTCGAGCACGTAATGCATGCAGTAAATTATTCAGACCAAATTAATTTTGCAGCACCTTGTTTCCACTAAGCATTGCCAACATCTGTTGTCAAGTCACAAGTTTACCTTGTTGGTCATTACTTTCCACAATGAGCGAAATGTTTTATTAACCTCCCGCGGGACGGCCTTTGCAGATCAGGCAGAATCATCACTACTGTACTTAGCAAACCTCCGCTGAACTTTAGTAATCAAAGCTTGGCTGCCGTTTCAGCTCCAGTGTTCCACTAATGCAATTGAGCTATTGGACAAAATGGACGTGTCAGGAAACCGCTGACTTGGATGAAGCAGGGAGGCTTGTTCGAAAGTGACGTAGTGCTCTGCTGTTTTCTACTTAAGGTAATCCAAGTCTCCGTGCTATTGTTCCTTTAATAACAGTAATTGCCTTTGGTGGAAACTTCTTGATGAGCTTTAACAATATAGCTCGTGCAAAGAACGTGGATGAAGTAAAATAAATGGATCTGTCTAGTTCAGTTGTGCTGGTTTTAGAGTTGCATGAACAGAAATGGGATAAGACTTCACCGTCACATATATTTGTAAGGATCCATAACATCTGCATAACCTCTTACTGTTAACTAATGAAGATTAACACTTATAAAGATGTATGAAGTCCAATTAGTGACAGCTTTTGTAATGTGTTTTTTTTTTTTTTGGTTTATTGGTTTATGCATTCTCGAACTTATGACCCTTGCTTGATACTTTAAGAGAGTCTTTACATCATATAAATAATATATATTTTAAATTACTTAGTGTATTTTTACATTATCATTAAAAAGTGATAATATTTGTACTCTTTAAAGGCCATTTAACATTCATGTAATTAATAATAAAGGAAATAAAAAATATGGTTTCATCCGACAGTTTGAATTTGTTACGACTGGTTTTTTTTTTTTTTTTTACCATTGATTATTTTTGTTATTAAATTAGATTAACATTTTGTTCGATTTTTTTACAGATTTTTTTTTTACTTATAATACAACAAAATACTTTATGAGAAAATTATCATCTTTCCACTCTACTGTTACTATTATCAGTCATTTTCCACCCTTTATCAGCCATCTTACAAAAACAACCTGAAATAGCACCTTTTTTGGGATCAAAGGTTGTCTTAGTAACACCACCCCTCCCCCCAAGCTATCTGAAAACTAAATGATGGTGTCGCAACATCATATTAAAAAAATCTACATTTATTTTAAAATCCTTACCTAATAGATAATATATGCAACAAGAGGAAAGTAACTCCTTAAAACTCATTAGTGTATTATGTATAAAACTCAGTAGTGCACATGCCTTCTTCTTCTTTTTCTTCATTCTCATAACTCATATCTTATTAACAGAAATGTGCTATAGAATGTTATTTGCCTAAAGGAACAAGAATATATGCACAACTTTAAAAAGTTAATGGTGACATCTTATCTATGTTGCACAAAATTTTTTGGGGAAAAATTTTTCACTTGACTCTTTATGACAAGTTTAATAAAATTTCACAAAAACACCCTTATGATTGATCACAGTAATTAGGTGGCTTCATACCTTCTGACTTTGGTATCAAAGTCTTCACCTGGATATAACCTTATAACCCACTGTCTGTGTACATATGTCATGTAGCCCTGACCATTACATAAATGAATTTGATTTCATTTACCATTGGATCTAAACATTAGACTCAATCTTTGGGCAAAAAATGTTCAGTACAAAAACAGTGTGATTTTACTAGGTCATAAGAAAGTCTACCAATCTGAACTTTGTCTCTAAGCCTAACCTTCACCATTGTATATTTTCACTTAAGTCAGACAAGGCAATACAAACATTTAAGCTAGACAGCATGCCGGTGTCATGTATGTGAGCTATATACTGTATACATGGACAGTTCCAAAAACTACCATGAATCTAATATGATAAGCATGTGCAGATCCATGTATGGCTGATCATTTAGAAGACGAGGATCTAGAAGCCATTGTGTTAATACATTGCTGTTTACTGTCTATACGTTGCATATTTCATACATATTAATGTTGAGAAAGTATTCCGGGCAGAACATGTTGCTTGAAGCTGTGCAAATCGAAGAAGATGCAACTTAAAAAATGTATGAGCATTAAATTAAAATAAATAAATAAATAAATAAATAATGCACCAACATCAACATCCTGTCTTCTGCATTGTAGAAATGGTATGTCTAGATTAGTACTACAATTAAATGTTTTATTTGTGTAGCATTTTTCACCAGGGATAAATAAACAAAGCAGTGTAACATTGAATATTCTGAAATGAATTTCCTTCTTTGCTAATGCTACACAAATACATTTTATACAACAATAATAATAATAATAATAATAATAATAATTACTCCGGTTTCCTCCCACAGTCCAAAGATATGCAGGTTAGGCTAATTGGCGTTCCTAAATTGCCCGTAGTGTGTGATTGGGTGTGTGAGTGTGTGTATGTGTGTGTGCCCTGCGATGGATTGGCACCCTGTCCAGGGTGTACCCCGCCTAGTGCCCGAAGTCTCCTGGGATA